>VZRH01004776.1:1094536-1109079 GCA_013397555.1 Urocynchramus pylzowi | reverse complement strand
AGCAAAGCACCCCAGGGTCCCTCAGGGCTCCGGCCTGCCCAAAGCACCCCAGGGTCCCTCAGGGCTCCGGCCTGGCCTACCTCGGCCCCGGCCGGCTGCACGGCTTACCCCCTCCCCCACCCAGCTGGAGCTGGGCAAGGGAGGTCAGGTCTGATCCCTCGCCGGACCCAAAGAGGCAGTTCCCCTGGGCATGCTCTGCTTTTAACCCCTGTGTGTTTTCAAGGCGTGTCCAGATTCCTAGTGGCCACCCCAGGTGCCAATATTCACATCTGGCCACTGATTGGTTTGACCACCACCTTCCCAAGAAACTTCCTTCCTCGTCAAACCACCACAGTTGTCCATGGGGGTGATGAAGACAGTGGACAGTAGGAGAAAAGACCGAAATAGCAGAAGCAATAAAACGAGAATCATACAGCTATCAATAGCTACCCCAATCATTAAAAATGCAAATCCAATTGCAATTATCAACCCCACTCTCATTAGCCACTGCCCCACCCTTTGAGTCCCAGAGACTGGAGTGTTCTTTAATGTGTAGTGGGTGTGAGGAATTCCACAATGCTGTGCCTGATGGATGTGGACCCAATTTGTCCTGAAATTAGACATAGAATTACACAGTGGCTCTTGATTTTTAGATCCCCTAGAGGGATCTAAAAAGGATTTTGGCTCAGTCAGCCAAGTCTCAAGGGGATCTTCAGGCCCTGTAGTACAATTGATTACTTTTGCACACTGGAACAAGTGTAAATGGGTTTATTGAGGAGATGTGTTCACATACTTCCAAGGCTTTAAAATAGGGTTCTCTCTCAACCACATCTACAGAAGAATTTTATAGCAAATATTCCTGTCCCACTGGGTAATGAAAAATTAACTTTTAGTGCACAAAATTGTCATACAAAATACAAACATGTTGTCATACAAATGGTTCTGATCTTCAGAGTCATTTGGTTCCCATGGAGATACCAATTCAATCCAATATGTATCACATCCTCTAATTTGGCCTTGGATAAACATGGTGGAAGCAGGGAACAGGATGGAGAAATTCCCATAGGAAATATCTTACATACTCTTGATTTAGAGTCTTTTCTTTACCCATGAAAATATGTCCTCTGGTAATTCTAGGATGCCTTTGCCCTTGCACAAGACTTCTCTTTCAAAAGGAAGAGAGATCCTGAGATTTTGCTATGGGAGGGTTCTGTATCACCAGCAAAGTGCCCAATTACAGACTCACAGATAAAAGGGCCAGAGGGAGCCATTTATCTTGCCTGAGCTCCTGCATAACACAGAACATAGAATTTCACCCATTGATTCCTGCACCAAGCCCGTAATTTGTCTAAGCTTGACAATCTTTTCTGTATGCTCTGCATTTGTGCTTTATTTCCCATTGTGGGATTGTCTTGTGTGCTGTGATGTACCTCCAGAGGAGAGCAGCTACAATGCCCTCCTCCCCCTGCCTTCAGGTAGTCCTCATAGTGCTGTGGGGCTGAGGGTAGGAAGCAGCTCCCTGGGGGTCAGAGGACTGCAGACCTCTGGATTGTAGTGCAGGGATCTAGACAGATGCTCTGGGGGTGTGCTGGGAGTGCAGGAGTCACTGCAGTTGCACAAAGATGGGAAGCCACAGTTGTGGAGGGAGTGGGAATCTACTTGAAGTAGTGTGGTCCAGCAGGAACTAGATTGAGCTGTCAAATGAATGTCACATAACCACCCAGGTACCCAGCCCACTAGGTCATTATAGAGCTTGAGGGGATTTATGAGGACAGCTCAGGGATTTGATTCTTGTTTTTTTTGTTTGCTATCATTCTTCTTCTTATGGTAGAGATTTTTTTATTAAATGTTTACTTGTTTAGAATTCAAGTATGCATTCAGATGCACACTGTAGTAAAGCAGCTCTGAATATTGAGCTAGTAATTCTACTGAAATACACATCTGAGATGACAGCTCACACAAATGTCAGAAAACAACAGGTATATTTAACTCAGTAGTCAGTCGGATAAACTTATAAGAAAAATATACCTTTTTAATCTGATGTCTATCAAGAGCATACTTCACACCCCTACATCTGGTTTCAGGTCTGTCTTTGTTCCAAATCAAGCATTTTTATTTAAATATCTTGGTTCAGCCTTAGTATTAGCCAAAATGGTGATTGCCATCTTTTCTGGAAAACAGGAATGAGCAAGCTTCCTTTGCTGTCAATTGCTCCCTGCTTTCTTCTGGTGATACCAGCTCTTCCCTGGGAGGGGTGTTTGCTCTGGAGAAAAAGAGGAGTGAGATCAAGACAAAATATAAGGAAAAAAAAAAAAAAGGTGAATCTTAGTTTTGATAAACAAGGAACTGCTGTGGATATTTCAACTGTCCTGGTGCAACAGCAGTGTTTCACTCCAGCCACTCAGACTTCCAAGGGTCTTGGTGGAGCCTTAGTGGATATGATGCAGGTAGCTGAACTCCTTTGTGCTTAATAAACAGTGTTATGTGTTTGGTAGGATTTCTTCTGCATTCTAGACAGCTCTAGGTAAGCTCATTGGGCCAGCATGAGCTTATAGCTAGCTATGGTGTGGCTCAGGCTGATAGCAAATGGGATCACAAGATGCAGGGCTGGAAGACAGAAGGCTGTGAACTGGGTGGCTTTGCTGGAACTGGACTATGGCAGATTAGATCACCGTGCTGCTTGCTGAAATGCTGAATAACAGTCCTTGTGCCCCTTGTTAAAAGCATTTTTCTAACTGATCCCAAGTCAGAGCTGTATTGATAAAGGGAAATGCGGCTAAAAAAATTTGCATTTTATGGTTGAGGCAGTGAACAAGATAGAATGTGCTATTCTTTGCTTTTGCTAACATCTTTTAAATTAACACTGCCTACAAAACAGGCTTGTGTGCTTCTGGCAGTCTGTTCTCTTCACAAACTCCAGTGCACCTGAGTTCATTTCTTTCCAACCTCATGAAATCCAGGGAATACTTGACACTGGATCTGTGTTAACACCACATTTTGTTTCTGTTGATGGTATTTGCCAGGTGCTTCATCTCAAACAGCTATTCTGGCAGGAGGGTTGCCAGCTACCATAACTCTTGGGGCTCTAGTAGCACTTAAGGTATTTTTAAATTTATTTTTTATTTCTGCACTGTATATCTCTTTGAAGAAGTTTTTTTTTTTTTTTTCTTCAGAAATAACCTCTTCTATTCTAAAGGTGTGAAGGAAGTTTGAAAATATGAAACTTAATGCTAAAACCCACATTTTGAGAAATGCCTGATAAAATTTCATCAGATCAGAGGATGTGATCACTGTCTTTTTAATACTATGACTGCAGCTTTTCTTAGGTAGTCTTTTACTTTTTTTTTGTGGTAGTCTTCCATGTTGCCTTTTTTTGGTTGTTGTTTTTGTTTTCTTAAACAGTGCCAAAAGAGAGAAAAGAAGACCTCTAACATTTGGCATCTCCTGAAATATGTTATCAAATTAAAGAAAAATCAGCACCACAATAGCTACATTATATCATAAACTTGAGAGTTCTGTGTTGAGACTTCATTATAATTACTCCAGGCAGAGTTAATTATGTTAGGTGTGCCAAAAATCTAGTGGTTTCAAAGGACTGAACCAACCTTTAATTGACAAATGGAGATGAATGTCCTCTGTCCTTCAAAACCCCCCATTTAGGAGAGAAACTTCTGCCACTCATTTTTGAAATCTTTGCAATAGTTGGTAGCTTGGCACTGAATAACCTGATTTTGCTGGCACATATATAAAATCTGTCTCTCCATAGCAACAAGAGATGATAATGGTAAAAATGCAGCTAAGCCATATATGTGCAGTTCATTCTGTTGCTCCCTATCCAGTTTGCCTTAAGTGACTTTTCCTTTCATTGTCAGTCTACCATATAGACTTTTAGGGAGGAGTAGTACCAAGACACATAGTTAAGTTTTACAAAATTGAGATGAATTTAGCAGTTATCCTTCACAAGCATTACCTTGAATAGTGCAAGAAGGACAATGGGAAAGTGACCATTTCTCAGTAGAAAACAGTTGGAGTTATGTTAGCTAGGATAAATTTATTTGCAGATCTTTCAAAATCCTGATCTTGCTCCTTGCTCCAAAGTTCTTTCTAAGCATCTGCTAAATTCATTGGAACTTCTATCTTATTCCCATTTTAACAGGAAGATATAAGTGTGGACTCTAATTAAATAGAAGACAAAGGAGATGAATACAGTAAGAAAAGGGAAGGGCAGGATAGCAGCAATAGTTCACTTGCTTTGGCCAGTAATGCACAAATCTCTTCTTTTTGTTCTAAACATGACAAATGTTTTCGATAAATCTTAAGAGTTATTTGATGATGTCATTCACTGTTTTCACTAAGTTGCTTTAAAGCTTTCTGCCTGAATGCCTAGTGTTAGGAGGATATACCTCCAGCTTGTGGACCCTGTCCATTTTACAAATCCAGTGGCTTCATGCCAGTCACAGCCTTTCCAAGATGATCTGCAATGCCTTTCTCTCTTGACTTGCAAGAGTCATCCATAATTCAGCATTTCAACAACTCAGACCTCTGTGTGATTGCACCAAGGCTATGGATCCATTCCCATCAGATCTAGAAAACATAAGGCTTTGCACCACCTCACATCCTAGCAGAGGGCTGGCTACTATGCAGAAGAACATGAGAGTGTTTATCACAAAGGGCTTGCTTCGTGTGCACACACAGAAGAACAGCAGCAGTGGGCAGGGCTGGCTGTACCAGGCAGTGAGACACAGTTCAGGAAGGAGGGCAATCATCCCAGCCAACCTATCACTTTTGTATGTCTCTGTGTATGACTATAAAGCACAGGTTTCTATCCTGCACAGTCATACCCTAAGGAGTGGGGTTGTGGCATATGAAGGGTGAGGGTATGTTGGCAAAAATGTATTTTAAAAGGGTCCATATCCCCTCAGCACATTTCTCAAAAGACCATTAGATCCCCATGGAGCATCCTCTGCTTCCCTGTGCCTGAGATTTTTTAACCAAAGCTTTAAAAATCTGCAGCAGGCAAATTTAAAAGCAGATACAGCATCTCAGCTGCCAAGAGACTGTACTATATTCATCCAGATCCTTATACCCTACACAATGGCGTAGCCTACTTAATTTCTTCCTAATGATTGCTTTCTAACATAACAATTTTTCCCTCCCAAAGTGACTCAGTCTACAGCCAAAAATAAGCATTCAAGTGGAGACTAAGAGTAATGAAGAAGCATCCGACCTCCTGTTGTAGTCACATCTCTGCTCAGGAGAGGGCTAGGAAAGGTCACAAGGAGCACAGGGCTAATGATGAGAGGCTTGAGGAAACTGACCATACAGCCGAGTCACCTTTTTCTTTCACAGTTTGCAATATTTTGCACTCAGAGTGTCCTTTGCTTCTGGCATTTAATAAAAACATAAATTAAATTGGCTCAGCCATATAAAAAAAAAAATCTGAATATTTATTGACATCAACTGATCTGCAAAACATAGTTAATATTTTTTCTAGCTTTATTTCAATGTATCTTCAGAAGATCCAGCATAAGACACTGTCACACTGCGAGGAACTGAATTATGATTAAGCTTGCAATAATAGCAGAGACATCTGTCTGTTTTGAGCAACAGGTATGCCACCCCTCCTTGCTTCTTCTCCTGAAGTAGAATTATATGAAATGAAGGAGGATGAGGTAATCACAATTGTCTCTAATCTTAGACAATAAGGCAAAGCATTACTCTGATTTTTCTTTACTACAACAACACAGATTGAGATGCTCTTGTATACCGTAGCAATTGTGTATAGACTCATATCCAGAGTAAAGTCAGGAGCATTTTTATTATTTAAGATTTTTTTAAATTGAATAAAAATCAAGCTTTTTTTCTTTTTCATAGTATGATATTAACCATCTGTTTTGATGTGGAATAGTAGTATATGGTTGTAGGTAACATAAAGAGCACAGATGAGACGGCACTGCCAACGGAGATAATGAAATTACTCAGATATAAAAAGTTAGGTTTGAATACTGCTATGGATCAGAATCTAATTGTGTTAAATTTTTATTTGATGCTCAATTTTACCTGTTCTTAAATTGCACCACGGTATAGATGTAAAAAACCCCAATATTTTCCTCTGAAAAAGTAATTTCACTTAAGCTACAAAATAATTAAAAGCTTGAAGCAATTATAACACTAACCAGACTTTCAGAAATACTATCTCCAAACTAAATACTTTCTTGGACAAATATCCCCTGAGCTGCATTACCTTTACGTTCTGAACACCTTACATTATTCTTGATCAAAACATGGAAAACATTTCACTGGCCCATCACTATACTCAGAATGCTCCAGCAACTACATTTTATTAATCCCTTTTCTTATCTTTTTAATAAATACAATTCTGGTTATTTCCTGCATTAAAAAAAAAAAAAAAATTCCTTTCCTGGATAACAAGCTCTATGCATTCTGTCACATAGTCAACATTACTGCTGATGGACAGCTTAGGCTTTTTCTTTCAAGCTAATGATTTCATTGTCTGAAACTCATGCTGGTATTTGAGACATATTTTCAAGTTTGAAATCCCAAAATGCCAGAAATATAAAGTGAATGTGGGCATGGCAAATATTTTCAAAATAATTGGGAGAAAGGGAACAGAACAGAAAAGTGAAGCATATATATAGCAATAACTGTTAAAAAAGTCTTTTAAGCAAAATGTCAAGAGAAATAGTTAAGGAGTTTCTCCGTTAACTTAAAGCAATCATGAAGAAAGAATCTGCTGCAGCACAGAGAGCTATAGAGAGGTGAAAATGGTGCTGCTTAATGCACAGTCGTGCCCTGGATTTCATGCCCAGATCTCCCCAACACCTCACAAAAGACAACAATACATCAGTGGCTCCAGAGCAGTTTTGCTGTCAAAGCATGAGTGCAGGCAGCAGGGAGAGGTGTTTCTAGAAAGGCAACTCCAAAAATCATTCTGCTTCTTTCTCCTGCTTCTGTGGTTTTTTTTAAGCCTCTCCAGAAACCTCTTTTATAGGTGGGAAAAGCAAACTGGACAGACTGGGATGTTTCCTTGCAAAACTGCAGACCGAGGCCATGTGTGCAGGGCATAGGAGCCCAGGCTGACCCATAAACAAGCTATTAAGGTACTAAGTCTTCCACGTCTGGTTATTGCAGAGCTGGAATGATGGACTGATATTAGTGCTATTCCTTGAAGACTGATTTAGCTTTCACAGGCCTCATCATTTCACACAAGAGAGGGTCAAGCTTTATAAATGCCAATTTTGTGGCACAAGTAATTTCCAGCATCCTCTTACCTGCTCAGAGCCTATCTCCACATTCTGGTAATTCTGTTACCCTGAATTTAAAGAAGGCTGCTTCCCGAGCCATCTGCAGGATTGGGCTCAAGAAATTAATGCTGTTAGGTTTTCGTTGCAATTAAAAGTACTGGGAATTAAGTGCTTTATTTTTTTTTAAGGGCTTTATTTTTCTTAAAGACAAAAGAAATCACAATCCAAGCATAAAGGTTTACTTCCAAGTCTTCTATCTCTGACCTGTAAAACAATGTGGTCATTACACGAATTTTGTATGTGAGCACAGGTCATATTCTTGTCAAGAGGCATCCACATCCACTGCCCTATAAAACGGGAGACATTTCTCATGTTTCCCCAGTAGGTGAGGGGATCAAGGCATGTGAATTTAGGGGGTGAAGATGACATCTGGTGAGTGCTTATCTGTCTCAGGGTTCACCTGCAGCCTGATTGGGAGTACGGTTGCAGTGCTGCCTCTTTTTTCCTCCTTTTTTCCTCTGTGTATGTGCACATGCAGCTTTGCTTTCATTAAATACAGATTTACTCGATGTTTATGCAGGATACATGTGTTTCTCTATCAAATCACTTGCAATGGAATATGCCAAACTTCCCAAAGCAAATACAAGCTGCCTGTTACTTATCCACTAGAACATAACACAGAAGCCAAATCCCATCTCAGTCCTTTCCTTGGGAACCATTAAGACTCACTCATCTGAGTCCAACTTTCTAGAGCTCACGTTACAATGTTCCTACCCAATTATGCTTAAAACACAGCAGTATGTGGTGTTTCTATATAAGGAACATACTAATGTGTTTTGTCACCAACACATGGTAAAAGTATTTCAGTTCCCAGGAGAAATGGTCTGTGTGTGTGGGAGTTCCAACCTCACAAGTCCAACTGCATATATTTGCTGCAGCATACTTCACTTATCTGAAAGTAAAATGAAACCAACTCTAATAGTATAATTTTTTCTGCTTTAAGGGAAAAAAAGAAAAGGACGAAGTCCTGGTAGACAACTAAAGAAATATTATTAACAGCATGCACACACTTACTAAAGAGAGAGAAAATGGAGACTGAGTTGAAGGAATGAATTGGCCTCCTTATGTTTTGATATTGCTTACAGGGTACCACAAGGGAAGATGTGTATGGTTTTGTCATAGACTTTGATGGAGGTGGGTATCTGAGGTAAGCCAATGCAACCAGATTATCCTGTATGATATGCACTGTGAAGCATCACTGTGGGGCTATGACAAAAGAAGTGGCTGATCCAGGGGGAGCAGCTCTAGGGGGAGGCTTAGTTATTGCTATGCTCTGTGCCAGCCTGCTTGCCCATTTGTCAGCTCCTCAGCTTTGTCTTGCTCTATGCAGCTCCCAAAGCGGAGCCCCAGACAGCAATTACGCAGCACAGAAAAATGCACATCTATAATAAGCAAAGAATTGCAATAAAATCCCCCAATATGTTTCCTAGCCCTTTCCAAATTCTGTTTGTCTTTCCCTTACTGATATTTCTTGTTTAAAAGAGACATGTCCTGCAGTGTCCACACATTAGTGCTGAAGAGATGTAGCCTTTTGTGTCTGTCAGGGACTACTTGCTGCTACTCACTGTGATCTACTAAAGACCTGCCTAACCTTGTGTTGCCCTGTAAAACTCACAAAATTATCAGGAGACTGTTCAAAATAGACTGTGCAGTGCTTATGGATCTGGAACAGGACTATTTTATCACTGTGCTGCTGTGGGTGTAGGTCCCTGTTCCCTGGCCTTTTCCATAAGTACTGTTTAAATATAGGGGTTTTGTCTTTGAATAGATGAGTTCAGTGCAACAAAACAGGGGGAATTATTGGAAAATCAAACCAAAAAGCAGCAGAAAAAACCATTTGTTTGATGGAGAGAAATGAGGGAAGAAGGAGACTGTGATGAACTGTGATATAGGTGATATTCCCAGGGCTTCCTCCGAGTCCACTGTCAGGATTGGCAATGCTGTCAAGGAGGTCATTAGTTGGTTAAACAGACTTTTACAGAGGAGGAAAAAGGGATGCCTGATCCATATATGATATATGAGCCTGTGTTTTTAGCAGGGCTAGTTGAGACCCCTTCAAACTGCCTGCACTACACCAAACACCACAGCTGCATTCCCAGATGTGTTCAGGGGTGAGGGGCAGGTTTGCATCCATCCCCATCCTGCTTGGCCTCATGGAGGATATTTGTTGTGCCAGAGGAGTTATTTTATATTGAGAGCAGGTCTCTGGTACCTTGAGAGACTTGAGGCATGGACTCATGACTTCTTGCTAATTCTGATGCAGCTGGAATTTGCTAAGCAGCGTGGGTGAGTTTTTGGGACTGCAGCAAGTGTAAAGCCTGCTCCTGGATCCCCATGCCCCTTGCTTGCCCTCACAGAGCTGCCTAGAGCTGCTCTGAAATGAGGACTTAGCTCTTCATAGGAAGCAGAGATAGCCAAAAAATAGTTTTTGCAAAGCAAAATAGTCTTTCTAAAGCAAATTGAGATTTCTTGGTCAACTGGCTGAGCGCATTGCTTAGTTAGGGGCTCTGCCCCACAGCATCCTTCTTGGGCAGAGAACAACACATCTGCTCAAACTCACTTTGTCAAACCTGGAAAACATTTATCAATGTCTCTCTCACTCACACTTATCCACCACATCTCTCCTCACCTGCTGCTACCCTCACAGGACCCCTCTGGCCAAACTGAGTTCAATGTTGGAAAGCAGTGCTCAGAGAGGATGCCACTGCCATATTCTCTTCAGAGAAGCTGTTCATCCTTCTCTGCTCAGTTCCAGATGGCTCACTTACCTCCAGTTCAGATGGATGAAGCCAAATGTCCCATTTTTTTTCCTTAGGACAACTTGCCTTTCATCTTCAGGTTTAACCCTTTCCCCTTATGGACAAAATGCAGTTGGTTGAATCACTGGTTGGTTGAAAAGTAAAGTCTTTGAAAATATTCTGACATTCACTATACTGAAAAAAAATGAGCTTTAATACCACCTTAGTAACTAATTGCTTTGATCATGACACTTCAATTTGTAACAAATATTCCGATCAGAATAATGCTATACCCCTGTTCTTTAAATCTAGCACCTTTCCCGAGTTTTTCTATCTGCTGCTTCATTTTTGCATCCCTCCCAGTCTGCCTACAACAATCACTTCAATTTCTAGTCCTTTCCCCATGATAGCCCTTTTAATCAGTGCTTCCTTAGTATTTTGCCCAGCTCCTTGCATGTCTCCTTGTTCCTGCAATCCTTTTCAAAACATCTCTTGTCCCCTTTCCTGAGTAAGAGTCCCTGTTCCTGCCGTATTGCCCTCCATATGGCCACACCAATACTGTGAGCTACAAGGGCTTGGCAGTGAGTGTAGTCCACTGGGAGATGTGGTTCTGATGTTAAAATGGAACCTGAGACATATGCATGTGTGTTTTAGTTTGGTTTAGTTTAGTTTTCCATCAGAAAGAAAAACAATCAGGTTAAGCCAGTGGTTTTGCACGATACCTTTTTTTTGTGATATTAGAGAGTTTAGAAGTGCTAAAGTAAAGGTGCAGAATTTCAAATTTGACACAAAGTAATTTTTTCAGAGCATGGATGTATAATATTCATTCATTGATGGCTTAAACTAGTTTTGGTTTTGGCACATTCAAAATAAAACAAAGCTTGAAATATCCACATTTCTTTTCATAATGAACCTTCTTTCATATTCTGAATACTCCTGCTTCCTACTTCTTTTAGAAGCACCCTTTTTAGGTTGGAGTTTTCTGAGATGTACTTCTACATAACTTTTTGTGGCAACTTCCACCCAGTCATCGTGCTACCACTCAATTTACTGTTCCAGAACCACAGCTGGAGTGGCACAACTCATGTCTTCAAAAGTTAATTTTGTGTAAAACAACCAGAAATTGAATTAAAAACTTTCCCATTTTATCCCAGAGAAGCCATTTTTGTAAATCTTAAGCACCCACCCAATTCTCTTAGCTTTCATACACCATACAAAATCAGGTCCTCCTACTCCACCAAAAGGTAAAAATTTTCTTTCAGAGACTCCATCAAACTAAAGGATAAAAGTGAGCAAGAAAAAACCCAACCCAAACACTTTCAAATTCCCTATAATTTCAAAACTTGCCTTGATATTTACCAAACTTCTTGGAACAGGAAAGGATAAAAGGCAACAGAAAACAATCTAATACAATATCTTTTCTCTGTGGGTAGCTAAGGGACTTAAAATCACATCAGGGTTTGATTTATGATAGTAAAGGTGATGAGACTAAGCAAATTATCTGGATAGGGAATCATTAGGGGACATTCAGAGCTACCAATGGGATCTTCTTTTACCTGTGTTTTCCGATAACATTTCAGAAATGCTCAGGAGACTCCAGCAGCTCAAGTGTTGCATCTATTAAAGGATCCAACAGGCTCTGGCTAAATTATTATTTATTATTTTTATTACACAGTTGCCTAAATGTCAAATTATTCACAGCTGTTGCAGAAAAAGAGGCACAATCTTTTTATGGCATCTTTCCTACATTACAGGAATTTATAGCAGACATTTTCAGTCTGGGTTGCTGCTGAGGTGAAATTCCTACCCCTTAGATAGCTGGTGCTATACCAAGTTGCATTCCATCACGTTGTGTGTCGTGTCACTTTACGTCCTGCTGTGACACATGATATTAATGAGGACTTCCTTCCACATTCTCCCTCCCAGCTGGTGATGCTATTCCCCTGGGGAGGACGGGCTGCAGATACAACTGTGAGGTTTAATACATCCAGGCACCTGGTGCTCCCTGGATGGTTTGATGAGGGATCCTGACGAGTGCTCGCTGGATGCCACTGTCACTTTGGCCCCTCTTGCAGCACTACGGTCTGCTCCAGGGCAGAGAGGAGGGGAAAGCAAGCGGAGGGCTTGGATTCCAGCTTTAAGTCACGGGGTTTGTGCTTTCCCTTTATTCCCCAACTTCATCCAACATCACCTATCATGCAGCTCTCAGAGGAAAAAGAACAAAAGGAGATTATACACTTTGGAGAAGAAGAAAGTATATTTAGTTGCTGCTGATCTTGTAACTTTTGTTACTTTGTATGTGGCCAGCCATCCATTCTTGCCAATTACCAATGCGGTGCTTTGACAATAGCGGAATGAGATTCACAGCTACGCAGTCACAGCTTGAGACTTTGCAAATGAACATTCATAGCATGCTTCTCAGCTTCCTTTTTATAGAAAAACTGGCACTTGCAATTATATACTTTTTAACAAATACTCCTTCTGCATCTCTAGTTTCCAACTTTGCTTTGTGATCCTAAGGGAGAATTCTTGCACTGCTAAGCTTCCCAAAAATAAAATGAGAGAGAGGCAAATTATGTCCTCTCATAAGCAGAAGTAGCTAACAGAGGCTATTAAATGAAGATATCAGTCATCTGATTCAGTCTTTGAAAAATATTGTTAATATAAAAGTTGTATTATTTTTGGCATCGCCAACTGCATCTAATCCAAGACAAAAGATTTTCTATCTGAAAGTTTTTATTTCTTAGGGGAAAAAAAAAAGACACGACACATTAAACCACCAAAAACCTCAAGGCAAGGAGAAACAGTTTATTGTCCTTAAGTCTACATTAGTGCCTGCTAAAAAGGAGGTGATAAGAGATCAGTACTAATGGTCAGCAGGTAGACTTAGAGCGCTGCAGGTCATAAGAGGCTAAGGCCAGTGATTCTCTTAAAGTGAATGTCTGATTTATGTCTCATGTCAGTCTTAGAGTAGCCCAGTGCATATTTATTTCAAGTTTTAGCTGAGTACAAAACAAATTTTAACTGAGAGCTACTTGCTAAATCAGCTGAGGAAAAAACCTGCAACCCCTTAACAGGAGATGCCCAAGGAATTATTTTGTTTTGTTTTGTTTCTGGGTTTGACCAGAACAGAGATGAGCAAAACCTTCTTCCCTTTTTTCAGACAACTGCTGTCATGGCTATGTGGTTGCAGGGCAGGGTGATCCCTACTCTGTATTTTTGGTTGATTTTTTCTTCCTTTCTTTCCTGTTCCCACAGACTTCATGTTTCTTCCCCTGTATTCTCCCAGCATCAGGCTGAGTCCCAGTTACTGTGCCCCAGCTTCAGTCACAGCCTTGTTGGTGGGGGCTGATCCCATCTCCTTCCCGGGCGAAGCAAATGGATTTGTCAGTGATAGACAGATTTCCTAACTAAACTGAAGCAAACATTATCAAACCTCCATTTAAAAAAATGGGGTTGTGAGGTAAGAAAAAATCTTCACCTCGATCCTCATTACTTTAACCATTCACACTGGGAAAGGAGGAAAAACTGCCTACTTCAGACCTTCAGCAAGGTCTTCCTTCTTGCTCCCCATCAGGCACTTTTTCTGTGAATCTGCCACAGACATTCTCCTCTTTACAAAAGTAGCTTATTTTAACCAGATTTTACCCAAACAAAGCTTGTAATCTCCTAGATGAGCCTGGCTGTCCACTACAAATACAGTGGGGTCCTCAGGAGATTGTCAGAGACAGAATTTTCCATAGTATGCTTTGGAAGTCTTGCTCTCCAGCAGCCTGCTGTTACATTTAGCCATTGTACTCATGCAGTTGAGCTGCATGGTTTTCTTAAATGATTAAAGAGCTATTTCCATCATGTAAAATCACTTCCTTGCATCGCTGACATCACCAAAACCAAGGTGATAGCATCTGATATGGACTCAGCTATCAGAACTAGAGACTGTATTCACAGAAATAAGTAGAATTCCCTCAGTTTAGGATTGTAAAAGTAGTATCACTGAAGGTACAGTGGTGAGTCACAGTTTGTAAAAGGAGTTGGGAGTACAGGGCAAATAATGAAGGATTTGAGTCTATCTATCCTTGTTTATGAAGAGCTAACTATCATTGGAATTCCATAGACGTGCCAAACTGAAGAAGTTCTAGTCATAACTAGTTCTCTAAGGAGGAAACATATTAATAATCAGTCCTTTTGAAAACGGAATTAAAATACATTCTTTTTCTAATTTTAAGGCATATTCTGCAGTCCTAATTCACACAAAACTGCTACATCATCATGAGTCCCCTGATAATAGACAAGAAATCGTAATTGCTTATTTTATTGGATTGCTATAAATCCAAAGACTTTTCCAATATGACTATGAAGCAGGTGTGGACAAGTTCTAATTGTGTGGTTATACACGCTTATTAAGAATCTCACATTCAGGTTTTAAAATAGAATGTTTCCTTACTTTTATTTTTTAATTTGTTTTGGAGTCTATTATTCACAAATCTTTATATTAATTCCA
>VZRH01004776.1:976112-1094250 GCA_013397555.1 Urocynchramus pylzowi | reverse complement strand
CCCCCCCACACTGAGACTAACAATATGAGTAGCATATAAGTTTTGTAACTTTTTATCTATCTTTTTTTTCTTTTTAAAATGTTTACTCTTTCCAGTTATGGGATGCAACTTTTTGAAGGTTGGATTATTGACTACGTTTTTAAAATTTATTTCTCCTTTTGTTACTCTGTCTTTTCATTCTTGCTGAACTCTCTGATGATTCAGAAGATGGAAAAAAAAATCAGTTCTGTTCACTCAAATGATTATAGATACAAAAGAAGAAAATAGAATGAAAAGTCATGAGAATCTTGAAATCCACTGAAACCAGAAGGCTTATTTAATTTTATATAAGATATCTTGTTAAAAAAAAAAAACAAAAAAAAAAAAAGAAACTGCTGAAATGGTATTTCTTAGCCAAATCTTGTTCTTGACACATTCTCATTTTTTTACAGGAAAAATTTCCAGATGACAGTTTTCAATCTCAACAGTTGCTAGTTGTAGGAATGGCAGAACAGTTGGAGCAGTGAAGCTTTAAGCTATTGTTCTTTTCCTTGGAGTAGCCTTGAAAGAATTCACTCACAGACTTACCAAGGATGAACAGTTTTTTAACAGATGATTAAAATTTAATTTCTTTTTCATTGACATCAGTCACCAAGATAAATATCTCAATTCTCCACTGCTTGTAGTCATTTAAAAATATGGAGGGCAAGTAGCAAATACTTCTAAACAGTGTAAATGGTTGCAAAAATTCTGTGTTGTCTATAATTGACATATATTTTTGCTGAGTTTGCCTAACTACAAATCTGCATGATACAGTAGTTTGACAATGAAGTAGTTTGGCAATGTACAAGAAGTGGACAGTCAAACTCCATATCAGTATTTTGACCACATCAGGAAGCTGAGAGGAGCCTGTTTTGTTTAAGAATCATGGATTGTCACATACACACAACCACACACGCAAACGCACACACACATATATGTATGTATGTATGAATATATAATATATCTATATCTATATCTATATCTATATCTATATCTATATATATAAGTAGCTGCAAACTGCATTTTCTCAGGCAGCATTACATCATCTAAAAAGAAAAATGAAAGCAGCCTTTGCTGGTAAACTGTTAATAGCCATGACAATCAGATTGAATTAAATAATTAAACTGAAATAATGGTATTTAAGCAGGAAGACACCATCAATTTGGGAACTGATAAATGGAATCCATTTGCTAGTGTTGGTGAAAGGTTTTCATCTTGAAAAACTAACCTTGAGATGAAAGCCAACTAAGCTATAGACTTATGAGGACAGACTTTGTCTTAGCATGTAGCAGCTAAATTCAGCACAACTTACAGTCCCACAGTCATGACTAGGTTTCCTATACAAAACATGGGAATTCAAAAGTTTCTGATTTGGTAGCCTTTAACATCTTCAGGAGCCCAAAGGATGTAAATCACACGTGCTGTGTATTTCTTTGACAAGCTAAGATTCCCTGGCTTGAAAAGGTGGCAGATCAATGACACAGCTTCTGCCAGTGTACTGGGCCTGCACTGAAATCAGTGGCTTTCCTGTGACTGAACCTGGACTGAATTTCTCACGTTTCAAGTTCCTGCTCTCCTGTGTGCCATGTTGTCTCTTCCTTCAGCCTGTCAGCACAGTCTGTCTCTGTGTGTGGGTAGCTGCCACTGTGTGATCTGTATTTCCCTTCTCCTGTGTGCTTGTAGCCTTAGGGACCACTGAAAATTATACCTGATGTCTTTCAGGCCTCTGCATGCACAGATGTATGTACAAATTTATATATATATATATATGTGTGTGTGTATGTGCATGTTCATAAAATATCACATGTATTTATGTCAATGCAGTTAGACAAAATAAATTGTGGTTAACTTAAATTCCTCTCTGAAGTTCTTGTTTCAAAAGAAGGCTTACATCACAATAAGACCTAGGAGCCTGAAAATGTAGATGGTAGTCATCTGGGATTTAAAATCACCCCAAATGCTGAAATATCAATGGGTATTATATGTCAGCAGGCTTGTAAAGTCCTGGCACATACTGATTTGTATGTCTAGATCTAGTCCAAAAGTACTAAAAGGATCACAAAAGTGATCCTACTCTGTTTGCCATATGTCAAATCTCACATCATTCTGTGGTCACACCAGTGTCAACTCAAGAGAGGAGCCTTGCAGGTGGCTGGGCAGCCCTCACTGCCAAGCAGCTGGGGTGCATGCCAGGGCTTGAAGGAGACAGACAAAGTGGGCAAATAAATTGTTATAACTGAATTGCAATGAGAAAGACCTAGCCCAGTGCCAGGACCTAGAATGGCTATGCTTTTGCACAGTATATAAATGTAGGGAAGAAGAGAGATAAGTGGGATAACTGTGAAGTCTCCTCTTGTTTGGTTTGTTCTAAGGAAAAATTATGTGGAAGGTCTTGTCCCCTCAGTTTAGCCGTTGAAGCACTGCTTGAGTACTGAATTTTTATCATTTGGATTTCCTATGGCTGTTTAAATAAATGTTAGCTGAAATACCAATATGAAAGCCCTAAGAAATTTGTCAAACGTCTGCATTTAAAATAAACAGATTATTTCCCCTCTGTCTGGATTCCCTGTTTGGATAATGGTTTCTACATACTAAAGTCTAAGTATCACCCACTATCTCCTGTAAATTCTTTTTTGGATAAGGAGTAGTATTTAAAAGTATTTATGTAACTAAAGACAGAGACTTGCCATTAGTAAAATCTGTTTTAGCAGTGCAAAGCTAGTTACCTTAACCTCTAAGTCAAAACTTAATTAAGCTCTTACTTCACTTTAATTTGTTTCAAATGTAGAAACCTGGTATCTGACTTGCAGTCTAAGTTATTTACTTTTCCAGATCATACTGTAAATGTTCTGGTCTGAAAAACTGAGAAGAAAGTCTGGCACATGTACAAAAAGAGGACTGAAACCACTGGGATCAATGGCAGGGAGACACTAAACTGGTCAGAGACATTTAGCAGTCTTCCAAGGTATTTCCCTGTAAATTTGGAGGATACAAGCATCTAGATTTTTCCCTAAGCTGCTTAGACTTGATAGTGCTGAAACTGAAATCTCTTAAAAATTTAAGGCAGCTGAGTAAGACAATGAGATTTAGCTGACATGAGCTACTCCCAAAGAAGTCTGCCTCTGTCCTCCAGAGGGAATTGAGGAAGACTCACTTCCCTGAGCTGAAGTTGGTCTTGCAAATACTTCTCTCAGACTCTTAAAGTGTGTTAGTTCTTGTGTATTTTGATTCCTAATCCAAAACCCTGTGTGGGTTGGTTCTGGAGACCAATACAACTGGTACTGTGAAAGCAAAGCTGCTTCAGAACCAGTGCCAGGACAGGGTCTTACTTTGGTAGATACAGTACATTTTGTTATTGTGTGAGCAAGAAAAGATTGCAGCTAAAGCATCACAGCTAGCCAATAAAAAATGAAGCACTCTACAGAAGCATTAGGGTGCATAAAAAATTAACTCCAGGCTCATGTATGCAAAACTTAATTATGTAGGCTTCAAATCTCATCAGAGTCATTGTTTAACTGCTTTCCTCAGAAACTAGGCTAACTCTTGAAAGCTTTCATATTTATCATTTATTTTAAAAACATTTTAAATGCAGAAAATATTTAAACTTGAAAGATAATTCAGCTTCTTTTTCCTAGGCTAAGTTTGTTACAAGGATCTTGTTGTACTGTCATTTAGACAGATACCATACAAATACAGATATGAATGGAACAAGACCCTTGAGCCCACAACTAAAATCAACGTAAGCTGGCATTGCTTTATGAAAGCTCACGGGGGCAGATTTGCCTTACTAGAAGAGTTTGCTCTTGTCTAGTTTTGAAAATGGCTGGCATCCTAAAAACAGGAGTCAGAAAACAGGAGTTTTCATAAACCAGAAAACCTGCACAAAGAAGTAAACAGTCATCCAGTTGGGAATCTATGCTAATTTTTTGGGGATTTTTTCTTCACCAAAACCCAGAGATGATCCTGGGCACTGGATGCTCAATGCAGTACAAATAAGCTATTTTGAGATGTTCTAAACATTTTTACCATGTTGTCATTCAGTGTCCACACAGATATTTAAGAAGCATAGCTGTTTTAAGGCACAAATAATGGTCTCAATGAACCCTGTATGAAAATCCCTATATTTGAGGCTTTGAAATAATTCAGGATGTAATGACAAATATTTTATTTTATTTATTATTGTATTTTATTATTTTATTTTATTTCTATGGTTGAAAAGGAGAAGGAGTAATGCTACATCTTCCAATGTCAGAAGGATCAACTCATTCCTAATAGTGCTTTGAAAGACAAGAACAGGTATTTTACTTTATCTCCAGCCCATGCTTAAATAACATTAGTGTTTGATGGTAGTACTTGCTGTGCAGCAGCATTGTGGTCCTGCCAGTAACTTCTCTGTCTCAGTCCATCTTTTCTCAGTTGTTCACAGAAACATATTTATAATGGGAACTTTTAAGATCCAGCTGATCTTTTAATGCTCTGCAGCAAATAAAAATGATGGGTGTAGGGTCTGGCATGCGTTTTAGCATTGTTGAAGTGCTGCATAAGGGATTTGGCTGCCTGAATCCCATTAAGGTATATGGGAACCATACGGCCAGATTGTCAAGTACCACTTTAAAAATGTAGGTGATTCTGTCTGTAACAGAGCACGGGATTTTGAAGCTGTTCAGTACTCCTCTTTTTTAACCTGTCTCAGGCTTTATTTTCTGCATTTAACTCATGGAAATTGCTGTAGATAAAGAATCATCCTGCAGGCTGGATTCTGGGTCACACCCTGCTTGCCACTGCTTCAGTTTTCCTTGTACTAGTACTGATTGTGTGAACATCTCTTCTGCTGAAGTTCTTCTAACAATATGTCATTTGGGGCCCTGTAAACACAAAGCTTGGCTCTGTTCTAAACATTATTTATTAGATGACTTGGATTAATTTACATTCTTCTTGAAGAGTAGAAGCAGGTAAATGGTTATCAACTGAGGAGTCTTTCTCAATTGCAAGCTTCTGAAGCCTTCTGAAATTTAAGCCTTTGGTTTCCCTCTGCTTCTCCTGACTACAATGTGTTATTTAAAGTTTTTATTTCAGAATTACTAACCAAATTTTAGAAAGACTTTGTCCCTTGTGAGGCACAAGGTTATGAATGGGATGATCCTATGTCTAATTTCTCTAAGATACAAGTACTGAAGAAACCCCCAGGGAAAATGGAGAACTTGGGTTTTGATAAGTTAAAATACAGAGTGAATACTTCTTGCAGGTTTTCAGAGCTATAGGGGGACCCCTGTCACACGTGCCCTGGGACAATACCCATGTGGAGGCCTTTGGCTGAACCTTTATGGCTGCTGTCACCAGGGAGGGCAGTGGGATCATCAATGGAGGTGACAGCTTGAAGGGGCCCAAAGAGATTAAAAAGTCTGCAGAGGTGAAGGTGTGCATATCTATCTATCTATCTATCTATCTATCTATCTATCTATCTATCTATCTATCTACCTACCTACCTTCCTACCTACCTATCTACCTACCTATACACACATGTTTTTCAAGGTGCCTACCGTCTGGCTATCAAAGCATGTCCCAGCTGGTTCTGTTTATCCCACTTCTACATTCTCCAGTATTGTATGAACTGACAGAAAAAAACCCAAAAAAACTCAACCTTTAAATAGGCAAAGAACAAGAGAGAAAAGAAGATGGGAGGAGAGGCTAAAAGACAGAGTATAACCAGAGAGGATGACTTGCACAAATTGCATTCAATCCGTTTCTCTTAATTTCTACTTATTCCCTGACTCCTCTCATGTGGACTCCATGGAAATTATGTTTGGGATCTATTTGTAGTTGACAAGGGGAGAGTTTTTCCTATCCAGATAGCTGTGTTTACACTGCACTTGAATATTATAAAGCCTCCTTCATGGTCCAGACACTTTTGTGCAAAAGGTATCTATGAGCAAAGCAAACACAACTTTCAGAGATCCTTTTTGTATAATTGTGATTGCGTAAGTTGTATAATTGTGATTGATCCTTGTCATAAGTCTCTCTTTCTGAGCATTATAGGGGCATAAACATCTTTGCACTTTTTTTTAACATAATCTGGAATGTTTATCTGGGTGCATTTTAAACCTGCATTTGTAGGTAACTGAATGTGCATAAGACAGTTGGCAAATAAGTATCAGTGTTCTGTGTACAGATATGACTCTTGCACACACGATTTTACAGCTGACAGGAAGGTCTACCACAATTTAAGGCATAATTGTTAGACAGGAACAAAAGGAGGAAAAAAATGTCTGATTCCCCTAAATTCCTTTGAGTGTCTTCTGAACGTAATGACAGCCTCACTGGCCTGCAAGGGCCAAAAAACCTGCCAGAGAGACCTCCAGAGACAACACTTACTTCATCTCCTGTCTTTCTGAACAATCCTTTATTTTTGTAGTTTCTGGATACCACAGAGACTTCTATTGCTCTTTGCTCCCTGCCCCACTGTCTGTCTTTTAATTTGCAGTCATCTGTGCCAACCCAGCTAAATTCCTGCTTGACATAGCTGAAACTTGGTTGCAACAGCACATTCTTGGAAATGCCCAAGACGATGGACAAATGCTCCAATTCTCTCAGCATCTGTGCTAACCTTGAAACTCTACCTGGTAGGCACAGTGCAATCAAAAACTAATCAGTGAAATCAAGCTGAGATTTGGTCTTGGGAGCTAATAGGAGAAAAAAAAGTTGACTGTGCAAATATGGTTGGGCTTTCAAGGGGGAAGATGCACAAAGCCATCCTTAATCATCATTATCTCAAAAGAGTAGTGATAGGAGTACCTGGAAAAGCCTGTCAGCATCTGTGTTTATCCAGTTAATTAGCTGGAAAGGACAAACTCTTCTGGAAGCAGCTATGTGATGGTCAGCCTGTCCTTATATATCATTAGGATTATTGTTTTAAAGGTTGCAGGTAAAACGGTGCCTGTGTTCCTTTAGAGCTTTCCTTCACATGCTGAAGTTGGGGCATGTCGGAGGGCATGTGGGGCTGGGAGGTAGCGTGGGGCAAAGAGCACCCAGACAACTTCCCAAGGAAGCAGCCTGATAGGGAGACAGGATCTTGAGCTACAACCTACGCAGTCTGTGTGATTTTCCTCTCCCTCCTTTACTGCCTTGCTCTTTCAGCAAGGAAAAAAAAAGAGATAAAAAGAAGAGAAAAGGCTGCAATGTGTCACAAAGGAACAGACTGGCAGACATCTGCCTCTTGCTTTATTTATTTATTTTTTTTTTACAAAAAGGAAAGGGTACAGAGCCAACTCTTCACTCCAGAGCCCCCAGTCCCTTAACAAACCAAATGGTGGCTGTTGGCAGGGTACTGACAGCTTGTTAATGAAGGAATTCTTGACAAAATGACAACCTGTGTGGGATGCCGTGTGAAGCTGAATCCTCCCACAAACCAGTACTAAGTAATTAGGTGGTGGTGAAAATAGCAACTAACTACTGTTGGAGAGAAAAGGAAAGGGGAAAAAAAAATCTCCTAAATTAATTATAAAAGCAGTTCTCATTTGAATAGTATCCCTTTTCTCCTTCCCTGAGAAGACACAACAGTTTTCCCTGAACTGCCTGCATCTCTCTCCGTGGGCCAGAGGGTGCATCTCAAAAGGCTGAACCTGATGACTGTGAATTCAATGCTTTTTTCTCTGCAAATGTGATCAGCAAAGGAAGCACTAATGAAAACCAAACAAAAAGCTGTCCACTGGGGCTGCCCCTTTTGCTCCCCAAAATGGCCCTGTCTGGTTCACCTTACTCTGTTTTTCTCTTGATTTTTGTCTGATTGCTTCAGGCAGGTGGGTCTGTCTGTTGACAACTGCATTAGCTTCTAAACCCCTGAGAGGAAGCTGGGTGAGGAACCAGCCAAAACAGAGTGCTTGAGTTACCAAGTGGGTCTTGCAGAAACACATATTTTTAAACAGTGCTTCAGCAACAGAAGCATCCACGCTCTCGACCATGGCATCATTACCAGGAGCTAGAGCATTGTCTATAGCAGCTGAAGCAAAATCTGTGACTTGTGGTGAAATTAGGTTTTTTAGTTTGGTTCAATACAAAGATACCATTCTCCACTGGAATGTGTATGGAACAGCAGCTCATGATAATTTAGCTAAACATCTCAATAATATAGAGCATAGGAGTTTGTACAAGAAGGAAAATAATGTATCGCTTTATAAATGTTGATTTTTTTTCCCTCCCAGAGGCTGAAAACTTTGGGTCAACTGTAATGTGCAACAAGTAATTTAGACTAAAGAAATGGGGGGAAAAGTCAGGGAACTTTGAGCCTTTTTTTCCCCTACATGAAAGCCAGAATTTTGAGAAATTCAGCTAACTTTGTTGTTTTGTGCTCTTAGGGTGTTTGGTCTTTTCCCACCTTGTTTCCTGTAGTGACATTTACTTTCTACAGCTGTAGTTTTACATAAACAATACAGACTGAAACAAACATTCTATACCTTCTAGTTTTAAAATAATGTGGAGAAATTAAGAACTTGCAGACTTTGAAGACACTCAAAGAACTTTATCTACAAAAATAACTACTTTATCTCAAAGAACTTTAACTTATCTACATTTTCAATTCCTCATGACTTTCTTGTTTTCAATGGTCCTCACTGATTTTCTTATATCTCATCTATTACTCAGGTAAGTTTTCTTCCATGTGTGGCTTTTGTAGTCAAGCTCTGTTTAAACATTATGAAAGCTACAAACAAATACCTTCCTGAGGAATCGTTCATTGATTCTTGAAATAGATGAGTAATAAAAGACCTGTACATTTAATTCTATTAAAATTTTTTAGAAGGAATAGAGATTGACTTAGTTGTGTTTTACTGCATGAGGTCAAGAATAGACATAAGAAAGAACACTTAAAAGGTTAAAGGCTTCACTTTAGAGGGAGCTGTAAAGACATCTAACATTTCAATAACGTGTTGTACCAGGGGGAGGCAAAAGCCGGGTCAGGGATATTTTATTCTTTCCAAGTATACGGATAGAGCTATGAAAAAATTGTTTATGCTGCAAGTAGACAAATTTGTTTTGCCTGCATTGTGTGCCTTAAATTACTGATTTTTTTTTTTTTGAATGACTTCTCACCCTGCTCAGTTTTCAAAGAAAGCAAAACAGTTTTTGATCTTGGATAATTACATTGCTCAGTAGCATCGGCAAATTAAGGACGGGACATAAATGAATGCTTTAGAATTTGGACAGTCAGTATCTTTTGCAATGTGCAAAAGTACATAAATGCTGCTGATGACATTTTAGCCCATCCAAATTTATGAATGCATGTTAGCATTGGCTAATAGAATCTTGCTTTAAACAGATGAAAAAACGGGACTGAAATTCATTTGGGTTTTATTTCTGGCATCTGGATTAAAGCTTTTGGAGGTGCTCTTATGATACCAGGATCAAGAAATTACTCCAGAAAACTATTATGCCATGCACAAAGTAAATAAATTCATTAGTGTGGTTAAAAGTGCAGATTGTGAGGTCCTTTCTTCTTGGGAGGATTTACTCCATGTTCTGGCCCCTAGAAAGGGCCACAGGATACTACCAATAAAAGGAAAATATATGCAAATGCAAACAAAACAAGGTTTGTCAGATGCTGACTATATTAAAAAAGTAAATATTGCAAAATTAGTCACAGAACTTATTAAAATCTGGACTGGACTGTAGAGAATAATCTTTCCTTTGTGCAAGTGCGTACAAGGTGCTGTAATAAACTTTCCCACAAATGTATATGACCCCTTTGTGCTTGTGGTGGCAGTTTAGGGCTGACTGGATGATACTGAATCAGGAAGAAGTTAATTTACAGTGAACAGGTTTGCTTGTGTTACTGTGCTCCTGGGGTCAGGCTCTTTGCTTGTAGACTCAGAGTCAAATATTAATGCTACCACTGATTTGAAATTCTCAGTTCTCAGGGAGATGCTGTGATCTGTGCTATTCATAGATCTTGACCTCCCATGTTTGGTGTCTGTGGTGGAAGTGGAACTAGCAGTGGCTTTAGTGGAAACTGCTCTCTTGTAGAATAGGTAAGAGGTAGCACTCCTCATGCTACAGAAGGTGATTGTGACTGGGGCTTGCTCCTCTGACATGCTAAATAAAACACATTCTTTATGACAAGCACTTTGCAGGATTCAGCCTCAGCATGCTCAGTCTTTTGTTGTATCAAACTCTCAGAAAGGAGCCAGAGAACTTCTTGGTCCAGGGCTGTTTGTCCAGAAGCAAAATGAAATGTAAGTAAGTTCCAAGTGACTACATTAGGGAGACAGGTGAAACATTGTCAGCAGAGACAGACTTGTGCAAGTAAGGTGGGCTCTGCTATATTTACTTGCATGGGATTTGTTCAGCTGCTGAACAAGAAGAATGTGATGTGATGAGATCTCTATCACACTTCCATTTATTTTAATAAATCTGTACATTTCTTGTACTAACTGAAATAAAGGGAGAAGGCTTTTCAAAGCCTGACAAAATCTGCCTATTAGTACCCCTTATGCATGGACTTCTGTTATGCTCAGGTGCTCAGAAAGGCATCCAAGGTGCAGCACAGCAATGATAATCTTCAAAGACCTTTCTACATTGCAGAATCACTGAATCTTCTGAGTTGATAGGAACCCACAAGGATCATCAAGTCCAACTCTTAAGTGAATGACCCATACAGTGAGTGATTTAACCCACAACCTTGATGTTATAAGCACCATGATCTAACCAACAGTGCTAATCATCCTACGGATAAGGAAATGTATATCACTTTGCATTTAAGGATCATACAGTTAGATTTCACGTGGAGTAACAATAACCAGGTGAAATGGTTGTTCCTTAAACATGCTTGCTTTTGTATCATTGAAAAATCAAGTTTAATATTTGGAAATTGGTTATGCAAACTCACATTCTGTCTAATCAGTAGTAAATATTATGATTCTTTCAGAGCAACTGAGCCTCCATATTTCTTTCCTATTTCGTGGGATCAGCCAGGGGTACTGAACATTTGACAATTTTGCAAATGAAATTGCTCAAATAGGGGCTGAGGTAAGGCCAAGGCAGCTCTGTTTCAGTGAGTGATTTTGAAACTCTTCATCTGATATTTGTCCTGTGAAGAACCAAGAAAATGTAGTGCCAGTGTGTAGCACTTTTGTGTATCCTACACGTTCAGCACCAGATCTTGACTTGTCCAACATTTGTGTTTGTTATAGCTTCACAGTCAGTGAGTCCTTTTTGTGAAGGCTGATAACCAAGTGTCTGAATTATAGCCTGCAATTTGAGTCTGCTTAAATCTAATATTTTCTGTACTATACATAAGGAAAAGAGCAGCACTCAGTAAGCAGCCTCTTTCCCCTCAGCATTGTTTAGAGACTCTGCAGGAAGAGCATTTGTGAATTTTAAAGCAGAACTCTGCTTTCTCTGTTTTGATTGTGTGAACCAGGAAAAATCCCAATAACATCAAGTTGCCTCCTTCCTCACCAGCCAGCACCAAAACAATTGCTTTCCCACCAGTGCTTACCAATTCCAGCAGCTGGTGATGGCTGAGAAAATTGTAACCCACTATCTCTCCTTCCTGTACCACAGCTTATTTATCTCCCCACCACATGGCCTCAGTAATGGGCTACATAGTGCCACACATGGTGACAACCTGATCCTTGACAGCAGTTGTCCTGGCATAGTCCAGATGCTACCATGAGGCAGAGCACTGTCTCACTGAAAGCAGATTTTACCGTTGTGTAGAGGTACATGGAGGAAAGATACAGATGAAGGAAGCTGCACCAAAAATGCATCAAAAATGTGCCTATTTGGCAATACTTTAAACAACTTCCAGAAGAGTAATGCCCCTGTGCTGTTATGTTTCAAAACCATTTGAAATAATTTACAAAAAAAAATTGAGAAACTTAAAAGCAAGGCAGAAGAGATAAAGAAAACTGTCCAAGAAGACTGCACTTAAACTATGGGAATTTTTGAATCCCAGGCATATATTCAGCTTAGTTTGTCAGATGCTGATGCCTGATTATTATTATTTAAAGTGAAATGTATATTGGCTTCACTTTATTTATTCACTTTAAAAATGTCACAGTTCCCTCCACTCCAGGGCATTGCTGGTGGACAGTTGATTCAGAATTTGGAGAAATTTTGATCCCAGAAATGGGTGAATAGCTATAGATCTTGTTCAGGTGTCATTTCATAGCTGTAGATTCTCTGATTTAGACCAGTGGACATTCTAGGCTAACAGAAACAAAGCTTATTTATCAGGCAGTAATATATAATTGGAAAAATAGATGTTGCTGCATTGCTATTACAATAAGAACTAGGGCTAGGAGATGTTTGCTCTGTCTCAATAGCAAGCTATCAATATTCTCAGCAGTATTATTAGTATTTATTGAAAATCTTTTGTAAAGCACTGCAAGTTTCCACAGAGGTAATTTACATCACATAATTAGGATGCCTAAAACCATATACAGAAGGATAGGTGCGAGTAGTGCTAAGTACTTGATTGTATTACATTGCAATTCTATTCTAGGGGGATTATAGCATTTTCTGTCACTGCTAATTGCATGGCAACAAAACAAGGAGTTTTTACACACATTTCTGGGTCTGACGGTTTACAAGTTCTAGGTTGTGTCTCCAAATTAGCCTGATCCTGCACAGTCTCAGTGATACTGTCCAGCAAAACAACATGCAAATGATAATGCCACAAAGTATTGAATCTCTTGTTTTGCATGAGCTATTCTCTTTGTGCACAAAAATGGTTTTATAAAGCATCCATATGTAATCTAGTCACTTTGCTTTTACCAGTATGCAGTGTGGAAAGATTTGGATATTACCAAACTGGTTTTCTGTCTACACAGAAGACAGAAAACCAGTTTGGTAATATCCAAATCTTTCTAATTTCAGTTTCATATACTGTGAAACCTGCTATGTTATTAAATAGTTCTGTATTGATGTGTATGCTGTATGCAAATTTAGCATATGCTTAGGTTTAGATTGGATCTTGAGCCACAGAGTTGTGGCATCAATCAGCCCTTAAATTCATGTTGTGTTAGAGCCCTAATTAATACTGTGAGCCTGTTACAAACCTCACAGAATTCATTGGAGCTGTCTGACCCATTCAGTGGTCTTGGTAAGCATCTACTCAGCTTCTAACTGAGCTTTTCAACTAAGGCATAGGTCTGCCCATGCCACAGGCCTATGTCTTCTCAGAAGGGGAAGCTGGTAGCACTATACCTTGAGGAATTTGTTTGCTGCTTCCTTAGTGCACGTTAAGGAGTAACATCTGGTTTAACAGTTTATCTGCTGTACATGAGGAGCAATTTCCTGAATTCTACTGAGATGCTGAGGGGAGACAAGATGAGACAGCACTGGTGCCCCTGCAGTAGGGAGAGCACAGAGTGCATTTCTCCTCACGTGAGAGCTGTTAAAGGTTGCAAAAGCCTCCTGCTTCTTCTAGTCAGACGGAGGCCAAGCGAAATGTGGTGTTGTGCTTGACAGAAAAATGCTGCTAGGTCAGGCATGGGGATGATGCTCTCCAGGGCTAGAGTTTCACAAAGAGCAAAGGCACAGAGATCCAGAAGCGTTAGTAAGTGGGCCAATCAATACCAAATCCATTTTTCATCATTCATTCATAGGAAGAAAAGGGATGTCTAACTTAATAATTCCTTACAGAAAATAAACAGGCACCTTGTCAGCCCATGAGAAAAATCATTCACTAATGCCAAAATAATGTTTCTAAACAACGGACTGGATCAAAGGTGAGATTTAATTGATTATGTGTTAAATATTCTCTCTCTCCCTGTCTCTGACAGAGCACTCCCTCGTATACACAGAGTGAAAATACCCAGACAGTAGGCTGAACAATTTTCTCCTTGTTGCCATAGAAATTTCAGGCGATTATCCAGTTCTGTGGCTGGATTGCTTCTAGAGACACAGAGTTTGATCCTTTTCACTTGAATTATGTAAATCAGGCATAGCTCTGCTGATCTCGAGAATTTGTAGAACTAGTGTAAACAAGAGGAAAGTTAGTGCAATAATAGCGATTATTTTCTTCTTTTGTAATTTTTTAACTAAGTGAAAGAAGTGATTGAATTTTGCACATAATCCAAAACACATTTGTTGTGGAAAAGTTAAAAAAAAAAAACTCCTGGGTGGACTTTTACACTATTTTAGGATTTTTGTTAATTGCTGCCAAAGTCATTGGAGTAGGACTTGGGTTCTGCTTTAATTCATGCTACAGTTGTATCATTCACAGAAAAATTTACATCTGAATGTGGAAAAAAAAAAATGGTAAGAGGAGAAACTAGAAGAACTAGAAGCATTTTAGCAAAGTGACTTGCCTGGAGTCACAGACAGACCAAAGGCAGGGTAGGAGTAGGTGTCCTGTCTCTCTTGGTCCCATGCTACTAGACAATGCCTGTGAGTGTAAGAGCAATCCAGCAGGTAACAAGAAGGCAACACTTCATTAGTCAGTTTGCTTATAACAATATGCATCTGTCAGGTCTAGTTTGTAGGCTAATATCCAACTGGGCATCCCAATAAACAGCCTATGACTATGACATCCAGCTGTGTTCTGCTGGTGCTGTGTTGAATTAATCAGGGTTTGGCTCTGTGTTCTTCATGGGAAGGGAAAGCTGCGGGAGTGGAAACAAATGAGACTGAGCTTCTTTTATGCCAGGCTTATGTATTTGTAACAGTGCATTTGACCCTTTCTCTGGGCACCCCACAGCTCTGCAAGTCTCTGCCCACCTCCTGCAACAAACCACTTCCAGTGCTTGCCTGGAAAGCAAACTCAGAGGGCAGCTGAGAGGGATATGTTCTAGTGGAGATGTTCAGGGTCTGAGGCTCCCTCTAAGTCCAGCTCTATCATCAGGAGGTTGAGCTGGCTTGGGACAACCCTGGCACAGCTGGTCTCAGACCTGGTGGTGTACTGAGATTCCAGCCCAGGCTTGGACAAATGCACCATCAACATCACGTATCAGAGTCCTGCGGCTTCGCCCTCGCCTGGAAAAGCTCTTTCCAGTGTAAATAAGAGAGTGCCTGAGAACAGCTGTGTTGGGGATCTGCAAATTCCAAGGATCGCCTAGTTGTTTGTACATGTAATTATGTACACATAGTTTCAAATATGTTAATTTTGGCTCGTTCCTGGCCTCCAATGAGGGGAACATGGAATGTGTGATAGTTCCTGGAATTCAGTGTTGATTGTGCATTGGAAGCAGTCACCTCCAAGGGCAGTGAGGCACATGGCACACAGCAAGACGTAAGTTGTTGTTTCACTGAGTAGCATTAGTCTCCCATCTGTAAGCTGATTAGGCTCCCAAGTGCTAAGGCTGATGGGATGGCAGTAGCAGGGATATGAACCACCGTTAAAGGAACCTTAAGTGGATCATGGACAAATTGAAGTCAATCTCCATGGCCTACAAAAGCCTGGATCTACAGACATGTTTTCCAGCAAAAAAGTTCCTTACCAGATAACCATTCTCCAGGGATATTTTCTTTCTCTTTTAGATACTTATATTCATGGGGAGAAAGATTTTCTCTATTACATCTTTCCTATATCTTTCATTGAAATAGGAATTTCTAACATCAGGGCATGGGTGGTGATAAGCACCTTCCTTGTGCACTGTTGTTATTACTTGCCTTTGTATAGAAAAGTGATCCTGTACTATTTGCACTCTGCTCTTGCCTGGCAATAATTTCACAGAATTGATGGCTGAATGCCTGCCAATAATACTGCTCATAGATATTAATGCACTTCAAAGTCATTAAGATGCAGTCACCCCTGAATGAGCTTATGTTCTATAGCCACACTATTGGAAGCACTATGGATTTTCACATTTGGACCATCTGTAAATACAGCAGCTCCATGACTCATGTATTTTTTTTTCCCTATTTGAACTCGGAGAAAAATTAATCTGGCCCATCTGCAGCTGGACTTGTTTAGAAAATCTGATTGCCATCCAGACACCAGCCATCCATGTTCCTGGGATGCCAGTCTTTCCACATGCTAATTAACTGAGGACAGAAGAAATCATCACAAAACATTCCCATCTTTGTGCCTGCAGCTGTAAATTCAGAATTAAAGTAATTTGGGGAGAAATAATGTTGTGAAGTGTCACAGAAGATTTGCAACTGCCAGTACTTTTGAAGGAACTAGCTATGCCTACAATCATGCACTAAATATGATACTGAAATATAATATTCACTTGTTTAGTGACTTCTTTGTTCTGCCAAAAAAGCCCAGCAGAATTTGGGTCTAGAAAGCTTCTTCACGATTCAGATTAGAAGCTTGACTAAGGAATTACAGATAGAGGGGATAGAAGTTAGTCAGGTATGGACCTTGTGTTAAACTAAGCCACTGAGAGTTATTAGCACCGTTAAGATGTGCCAGGAGAAATGACAGAGGCGTGAGGCTCAGCTGCCAAATAAGGAAATCTAAATGAGCAATATCTTGAACTCCATAGATTTATGTTATACCAGCTGCCTGAAAGATACAAATGTTAGCTATTGAAGAGGAACAACATGCAGTAAAGACTTACATATGAAGAATATTGTGAGATTGGTAAGTGCTGCATCCAAATGGGAAGGTAAAGGATGTTCTTAAGGTTTTCTCAGTGATGACTACACTGTTGTTAGTTCTTATCTTTTACTGAAAGTCTAAAGATACGTGCTATTTTCTACTAATCCTTGGTGCTATTATAGAAAAATCTCAGATTGCATAGGAAAGAACTAAAACAATGGGGAAAAATCCTAAAAACATTATTTAAAACATTCCCCATCCAAAAGATGAATGAAAAGAACTTAGCATTTTTTCTTTACTACAAGATTTGTCCTTCAATAAAAGTGGAAATAACTCTTTAGCTGCAGGACTTCACTCATCACAGTGGCTCTAAACTGTCTGTGGACTTCCATTTACACCCACCCTGATTTCCCAACAGAAATCTTTGTGGGGGATGAGTACATTCAGGAGTACATTCAGTTACAAATCCCATTAGTCGGTCAGAGTCTTTCAATTGCCTGTAGTGGTCTTTGTATCAGTGATGTGAGCAGTAATAACAAGTTAGAAATGTCCACTCCAGTGTCTGGCTACACCAAAAGACTCACAGCATTTTTCTCCAGCAGCAAATCTAACCCCAGTGACTGTTCTAGTTTTATCTGTTCCACTGAGCATAATAGGAGTGTGAAAAAAAAGCAGTTAGGAAAATGTCTTTTCCTTTTCTGTCTTTTAAGTATTTAGGCATGCCTGCATCACTGTCAGTCAAATGCTAGATGCCTCAGTAATGAATTAGAATTCAGCTTCCCCTGAGTATTCTGCTCTGAAAAGTTAAAAAAAAAAAATTTAAAAGACTGACAGATTGAGAGCAAAAGCAATCCCAGAAGTTTTGTATCCACTTGACTTGTGATTCAAATCCTGGGTGTCTAGGTGGCTCAGACATAACTTGCAATGATTTTCATCCTTGTAGTCCCTGGCTCCTTGGGAATGTGTTACCAAACAACCTTCTGTTGCATGGTTACACTGGTAAATGTGTGTGGTATCCCAAGGCTGGAAAGGCAGCTAGGGTAGAAAACTTCAGATGTTATCTGGAGTATTTCTGTTTACTGATACAATGAGCCAGAGCACTCTACAAATATGTAGCAGTGGGGTCAGCAATCCATGAAAGGTGGCAGAAAACAGTCAAATTTTTAATGACAATCAGCAAGGTCAATGTAGTGCTGGGAACTAAGTCCACAAAATCTGTAGACAGGTATTTGTGAAAGGCAGCATTGGTTGGCTTTTTTTTGAGAGGGAAGACCTGGTGACTCTTAGGAATTTGTGGATCCACAGCCTTATCTGTTACAAGACAATACAAATCAGTGAACAACAACATCTTTGCTTACTACTGGCTCCTGCTGGGTTTCTACTGGGAAATCTGGGAAAGTAAAAACTGTTTAACCAGATTTCTATGAAGACTGCACTAAAAAACCTAAAGATTAATTTCTTTGACTATTTAAATCTATTTTTATTTCTAGTGTTGTGATCCTGAATGTTAATGAAATCATGCTTTGCAAAACCAGCTCCTCTGCAGCTGTTTCAGGACCTCGGATACTACAACAATCCCTTGAGACAGGTTTTACTACACAAAATAAAAGACTTGTACATGGGAGGCAATCTGAACCACGTGCAAGTAACCAGGGAAAGAGTATCAGTCTGGCTCTACAGGGTACATCAAAAGGTGATCTGGTTTCTGAAACAAGGGAGTTCAGGGGCCAGGCTGGCACATGCTGGATTTGCACCAACCCATATGCTCAGCTTCCAACTAGATACAAAAGATAGACGGGGGTCTCATCTTAGATTGGAGTCTGGATACGACCCTGGCAGACATCAGCTGGCATCTGGCTAGAAAATTTATTCCATGGAGTAGATAACATCACTTATTGTAGCAATTAATTATGTGGGTTGTAAAGGTGCACATACAGTGCAGCTATTATTGTGGCTGATACTAAAAGTGCATCACTTGGCTTGCTCCATGGTGGCTAGCTTTTGTGCTTACACTGCCAGAGCCACTCTGGTAAATTCCTAGGTGAGTTTTTTTATTTACTACATATTCCTTGTTCAAATTCCTACTGGGAAGGGAGCCCTGGCAGAGTGTCAGACTCAAATCTGCCTCCTTGTGATGATAGCAGTTTCATACTTCTCTGTATTCCTTCCTAATAAAAAAGACACTAACCTTTGTTTGGCTACAGCTCAGTTGCAGCTTGATTCCTCAGGCAGTATTTTAAATCTATTAAAAGAGAAGTGTAGGCTATATAAAATATGTGGAGAAGCCAAGAGATGTATGAGCATGTAAGGTATATGTTTCATTAGCAGGGTGCTTTTCCATGGTGCTACACAGAAGAGGATGTGGGCATAAGGTGCCAAAACTCTGTGTTCCACAGGGGCCAGCTGGAACTGGAGATAAGAACTTTGTTCCTCTTGTAAACTGGTGGGTTTCCAGTTGCAGTGTTTTTCAGCAACAGCGTGTTTTCACAGAAAGCAAACTCTTTTCATTGAAAAATACTTGCGGTTGTGAAGTGTTACCAGCTATAAGTTCAATAAATGATGCTCTCCATAGTTACTGCTGCAATTTGCCTCAGATAAGTAGCTATGTCTAACAGACACTTTGAATTTACTTTGTATGGGGCTTAAAAGAGATATGCAAAGACATATAGTGGAAGCAAATATGTAGTTTCTGTCATCATCTGAAGCTGTTCATTTAAATTATGTTTGTGCTCTCATACCCTGACGTTTCATTTATGTTCATATGACTGATTCCCTGTATTGGGCCAGTGGTAGGGCCAGTCTATCAAGCATTAAGTTAATTAACTGCATATCTTTTATGTTGCTGTGTATCAGGTTCTATTTGTCATTCATGTGATACTCAGAAATGTTTTTGATTAGGCTATGCCACCTCTGCATTTGGCTGCGACAGTGTGAATCTGTCTGATCAAGAGAAGGAGAAAAATATATGAAGGGACTAGTGCTTGGAACAGCTTCACCCTGATTTGTTTGAGTTTTGAACTTGTTGGTTCCTAATGCACTGAGCAGACACTTTCAGAAAATTATTCATGCTACAGAGACTTTATACCTCTGTCCCAAGGGATGGGAAGTTTTAACTGGGCCAGTCACATGATATAGTCATGAGGATGTTAGTGAAGCATAAGTCCTATGCCAAAAAAAAGAAGTAAAATGAATCAATGTTAAAATATTATTTAAAGAGTTATATTGACTTGTTAGTGCATGCAAAGTGAATACCTCTATTTGAAGTCTCAGTTGCAGCTGAGTAGACCCAGCAAACTGCAAGCTGACACCAGACTGCATCAGCCCCAGGCTAGCAAATTCTTTTAGGAACTTTTTCAACCTACCCACTTTCTCCTTCTGGAACCTCGTCTTGAGTAAATGCTTCAAGCAAATTTCACATTGCTTCAAGCAAGTTTGACCAGCAAGTTTAGCAATGGAGATGGCTCCAAGATGCCAAGAATGTGTCCTTAACACAATGTAAGCAGGCAAATAGAGGACCTGACCCAGAGATCTGCACTGTGACTCTGATTTCCCTCAAGTCAAAGCAGAGAAAGTTTAGGCTAGGTTTGTGTTTCTGCATATGTACAATTGATGTGGATCTAGTATGCTATTCATAAATTCCAGAGTGTTTTGTCTAGCATTAAGAAAGCAACCATTAACATGCAATGTGTGTAGGTGAGCAAGACACCTGATTAACTTTCTCCTCTGTTTCTGGATAAAAATGTGGAGATAATGGAAATAAAATGACTTGTTAATGACTTTGGTAATGCAGTGTCTCTTAGAAGGGTATTTAGAGTGGCAAGACATAGTTGAGAAACAACTGAAATTGTGAGTTTTGGCACTTACTACTCCATTTTAGCCACCAGCTATCTTTTCTGCAGTTACAAATTGCCAGAGCAATAACTGCAGGCTCAGTTTAGCCCACAGTGAGTGCCTTGGCTGAGATACAGGAGTTCATGGCAAAACTCCCTTTGGCTTCAGCAGGGCTCTAATCTCTCCTTCAGTATACAGTTGCTGGAATCTCTGAATAGCCCATAAAAATGTTTCTAAGCTTTTAAATGCAAAACAAGACATAATTAAGATGAGACTGAGGAATTCACTCCTCAGATGTCTGTGCACACTTGAGCATGTGAATGGCTAAGTAGTAGGTAGGCAAATATAAAGCTAGTATGGTCAAATTACTAATTGTGCCTTATACTGGTTTCCCACCTGAAAGAGATACTTGGATTTTAAGAACAGGTCTGCATCTGTTAGTTTTCTTTTAAACCTTTCAGACACACATATGCATTTCTTGCACTGACTGAACTGATCAATTTGCTTTCAAATCAGCAGTATCATTACCAAGGCTTTTTGTCACTCCTAAGAATGTCTAAAAGCGCCTTGAGCAAGTGAGATGCGTATCAGGTTTGACAGAGGTCTCGTTAAGGGTGTAGAGAGAAACAGTGGCTGTGGAAGGTTGTGTTGTTTTCTGCCACAGTTGAAATAAAGGAAAGCCTGACACAAGATTATTAAAGTTTTCATTTTAAGCACAGGTTTATGTTACAGATTCATAACACCTCTGGGGACTTCTGTTGAGAGATTGCTTATGGGAAGACCTTTTACAAAAAATCAATTGTTTAGATTCACTTCTGCACTAGTACAAAACTTTATTTTGGCATGCTAACACCTTTATTGAGTGAAACCATTGTATAGAGGAAGTTCCTTAGCTCTCATTGGACTTTTTTCACTGGATTCTTGTCTTTCTCCCATGTTGCTGTCTGCAGGCTGGTCTTCCTATTCCTTCAGTAGCAGAAATTATTTTCATATGCAGTATGGAGTGCATACACAGAGCATTGTTTCGCCAAAGTGCTACTCTTGCTGTGGATGTTCTCAATAAATGAGGCAGGAGGCTTTGAGCAGGGGTCAAAGGCTGAGCAGAAAAAAAAGGCTAAATGTCATGGAAAGAAGGGCATGCTTTCAGTCATGTCTGTGGCCCTGAACTCTTGTGGGAAGGATAGGGCAAGAAGCCATTTACTAGTGGGTACTACATATGTAGGCAACTGTACACATGCAGCAGCAGTTATGTAGTGTGAAAATGGCCCCAATACATCTGGAAGATTTTCCATGCAGAATTATGTTCTAATCTATTATTAGTCTCCAGTATTAGCCTATTCTTATACAACTAACACATGTATATATAATCTTAATATTTTTCTAATCCCCATATAAACCCAATATTAGCCTGCTGTTATGCTCTAGCATAACATCAGAGGCAAAAGGAGAAAGGGTCTCACATTTTTGTAGTTGTAGCAAATATTGGCTGTGTTAAAGACGTATATTAAAATACTGCTTTCTTACCCTCACATGTCTGATTCTGACATTTTGTATTTACAATAGCAATAAAATAAATATGAAGAACAGGGCAGCATCTTTTCAGTTTGGGGAAAAAAAAATGACAACAGAGGTAAGGCAGACCACATCTGTTGCAGAATTCACTGAGTGATTTAGCTGTATCACAAGCTTCTCCATTGCTCTCTTTCCTTTTCCAGAAGTTCTCAGTGGTTTCAGCTCTGGGGTCTCTCACTGAGCTATAGTGTATTGTCTGTAAAGTCTCCTATTAGTAAGGATTTTTAGCACTATTGTGAACACCCTGGAGGGTGAGATTAAATGTAGATGACAACAGAGTGCTGAAACCCAGCAGAATTACAGTTTCAATTATGCAACTACAAACATGGATCAGAGGCATATTCCTAAGCCCTCAGTTCCATCTGGGTCTCAAATGACTTCAAACTCACTTACGATTTCCTTGTTCACTTGAAACCTGTCTTATTTCTGCTCATGGTCCATTCATTTTCCTGGGACAGCTATTAAAGACATTTAGTCTGGGAGGCACTAAGAATTGCTTTAGAAACATGAGCTAATATCACTGTTGGGAAATGGTCTTCTGCCATTTCACACTCTCTGTCTCCAAATGACGTCTGGTGCAAGTCCAGAGGCTGAAATTAGAAAGTACACTGCAGCTGCTTAAATAACCCAAATTCATTTTGGATTGTTTCTCCAGGAGTATAAAACTATGTGCATGATGAGCCAGCTACTTCTGAGACCTCCAGGCACTGCCAGATCATAATCTTATAATAACAGATATGAAATATAATAAGAATTGTTATTATGAATGTTGATCTAACAATATGGGTGAATATATCAACTCTGGCAAGTATATCCAGATTTAAGATAACTTCTTCTGTTTTGTATGGTATGTGGCAAGGCTGGAAATGGAAATGGAAATGGATGGATATGACAGAGTTAGGTTCATGCCAAAAAGTAAACAAGCAATCACACGAAGTATAGGCTCAAATACACTTTGGTAAGGCTAGAATAGCTAATGTTTCAGGAAGACAAGCATAACAAAACATCATGTTACTAAAACATAAAAGTAGTTTTTTAGAGCAGAGTCTCTGGAGCAGCTCTCCAGCCTACCTCTTCTAGTGAAAAGCATGAGCTTGCCAAGTATGTATGAAAAGTCCCACTAAGTTGTGCAGATTCCCATAATGTGGCCAGGCTGAAAGTCAAAGATAGTGTCAGATGTTGGCTGTAGCCTTTCAACAAGTTCCACATTATAAGTAACCACATAGCACAAGCTATTAGACCTAAGGCAGAGCAAGGATGCCTTGGGCTCATACTATTATTCTATGTGGCTAAGAATTTTAGGGAATATGTGGTACAGTTGAATGGAGTTTCAACCCTTTCTGGTATGCTGCTCATTACAGAAATGGGGATTAACAGAGAAAGATTGTATCAAGCTAGTTAGAAATTGCTGAAAGGGCTATGAATAGTGGTCCAGAACTTCAGTAGGCATAAATTGGCACAGCTCAGTTCAACTTGGTGGACTATGCCTATTTTAAATCTGCTGAGATTCCAGCTCATTATATAGAAACTGCATCCATATATAGATCACAGCAAGAAAAGGTTAAAATTTAAGATCACAGAAGCAAAGCATTAGTAGATAATACTACCTTTTCCCTTTTATTTTGAAGTCTCAAAGTCAAAATGACCTTTAAAGGCAAAAGGGTGTTTGGGGTGCTCAGTGCATATGTTGCTGCAGAATAAATCCAATATTAGGAAGGTAATTAACTTGTATTTCTTTGTATTGGAATTTTATTTTAGTGCACTTTTATAAAAAAGATATAAAAAGTTAATGTGTCTGACAATTAAAAAAAAAAACAAAACAAAACACCCACAACCAGCAACAAGAAAAATCTAACCAGTTAAAACGCTTATATACTTATAGCAGTGTTCTTGCCCTATTTCAGACACAGTCTGGATTTTTCCTTGCTATCTTTGTTCTTCAGACATCTCAGCTCAAACTAAAACTTTATTTATACACAGAAAATTATAAAAAAGAAAAAAAAAAGGGCCCTCTATTTTCTAGAAAGAAGGGAGCTGTGCTGGAGGTTTGGTGGTGCTGAACAGTGAGGGAATGGCCACTGCAAAGCTATTCATGATAAACAAATCCTTTTCAACCTGAGGGAGAAATCACCCAGCTTTTGCCAGGAGGGCTTCATGGAGTAAGTGCTGTCCCACAATGATTTCTGCTGGAGAGGCTTGAAGGAGGCAGCAGTTGGGAGATGTGAGTAGCCACAGCCAAACATTCCCTCTGCCTGCTTCCCTTGCTGCCTCTTGGGAATGTGTGACTGGGTGACTCCAGTTTTAAAGTTTATTGGTTTTATTGGTACAAGCAGCAACCACACACAAAGTGGGATTTACCATGCATGCTGTTGAGAGGATCAGGAAAAAGAAAAGCCCTGAAGAAAAAAAATAAAGAAAAGGAAAAAAAAAAAGATAATTTTGTTGAGCTGTAGGTTTTTTGTGAGTTTAGGCATCACTCTGACTTTTGAGAAGAAAGCTGACTGGCTGATATGGTCCTGGTGTTTTGATGTATTTTCTGATAGAGTTCAATAACAAAAAGGCCCAGACACACATAGGTGGATTCATTTTTCCCTTGGACTGGAATAAATCAGGCGCAGTGGCATTACATCAAAGCCACACTGGTGTAATCAGAATTGGAACAGGGTTTGTTTAGCAGTGTGATGCTACGAAAGATGTTATTTTGCATAACCCTTCTCACAGAAATGAGACTATTCCTTTTTTTTTTTTTTTTTTTTTTTTTTTTTTTTTTTTTTATTTTTAAATTCTACAAAAGAAGCTGTTTTTGATGTTTGGTTAAAGACTTCCTATTTTCAGACTCTGTTGTCCACTGCTTATGACTTTAGCCCTTCAGGCTTAAATTCTCTGTGCTGTCTCTGTCTCAGGCTTAATGCTTTTATGAGAAATGCAGCAGACAAAGGTGAAACAGCCATAGAATGCAATTTGAAGGAAACACATTGCTTTGCCTCAGAACACCTTAGCCTTTTCCCCAGCTCTCTGATTTGAAAGCCAAAATCCCTGGTGGCACAAACAAGCCTCAGTACCCCCATAATAGCTGTGCTAGGACACATGCTTCCCTCCCCAAGGGGCTGTGCTGGGGAGGGGCTCAGGCACAGCCCTGGGCTCTGTGCCACTGCTATGATACTGAGGAAACTTCACTAAACAGCAAAGGAGGCACCTGTTAATAAAGTGTTAAGGCTGCAAGGTTAATTACTCAAGACCTCTGAGATACCATTCTCAGCCTTTATAAACAGGAATTGTTTGGGTAGAAATCCTTTTCCACAGACCTTGCTCACCAAATAGCTGCTTTTTCAGTATTTCCTTCCAGTCAGACCCACACATGGCTGTGGGGCTGTGTTCAGGGCTCCCCAGCCCAACCCTGCTCCCAGTGTGCCGTGGCTGCTTCTTCCCAGGGACGTGTCAGGGGGTTTCAGGGTTGTGTCTAAGTATTATATTTTGAGTATTAACTGGTTGCTGCTCATGAAGGTCTGGAGAGGTGAGGTAGTGCCTCTGCCCTAATGCTGGAGAACAGAGGCCTGAAATTAGAGGGTATTTAAATGTTTTAATACAAAATATTGTACTATGTCCTTTTAAGTATATGCTAATGTGAGATACCAATCCTGAAAGTCCAGACTGAGTGTTTGCATTGTAGACTTTATAGAAATGTGTCCTATTACTATTATTATTGTTAACTAGTTAATTTCAGACTTGGCTGATTATGGGTTCTGCAAATCTGCTGAGATATTAAAATGTGTACCCAGAATACAAATACAATGATCCTGTAGGTACTGACACTAGCTAACTGTTTGAGCAATGTGGCCAGCATCACAGGGAAATGCTTTGGCAGGTGCAAAGTAGGTGTAAATTCAGACTCATTCTCCCCATAGCTGAATGTAGTTTTTACAGGCATGTGGTTTCCTAGTGAGGCACCTATTCACACTTGGTATAGCAAGTACCTCCAAATGTTGGGTGCATGATTCATTTTGAGAATCTCTTATCTTGAGCTATTGTCCTCTTATTTCTCTATTATTTACTTAAAGCCTTCTACAGTTGGGGAATAGTTAATCTCTTGTTATGTAAGCATGCTGCTTATAAACCTGTCCTTACTGCAGTTCTGTAGGAAAAAAAAACCCTTTTGGATGAACAAAGAAATATGTAGTTCCAGATTTACAATAAACTTCCCCATCTAATCTTTCTGAAAAGCATTCAAAGGCATAGGCCTTGTTTTGGTGTACTGAAATTTTAAATTTGCACTGTATGGTGAAGTTCTCCAAATTATTTATGTTCTGTGTCTTGACTGCAGTGGTATCTCTGTGTTCATGCATATATATATACATATACATGTATATATATAGTCATTTACATATATATAGCTAAGAAAACATATAATGGAAGTTATATTTCATCCTTTATTTATAAAATGTGAAGCTAGCTTTTGGGCCCAAATATTCACTGGTTGAAACACTGAAAATAAATTTTAATTTTTCCTCTTTTCTAACTCTTGGACTCTCTTACTTAGATGAGAAGTGATTTCTATGAATAGGGAATGCATTTAATCTACTATGATCAAGTGATAGGTGGTAAAAAACTGGTAGCATATACATCATCTTTATTGTACTATTTAAGCAAAACTGGCATGTTTCTTGGACTTTTCTTTAGCTGTCTTTTTTCCCCTGTTATTCAGTCAGTAGGAATGCCATTTTTTAGTATTTTAAGATAAATTATTATATTGGTTGGATGAACAAGCATCAGGGCCTTAATTAAAGAATGAAGGTTATAGAATTAGATTTGTACAGAAAATACATTCCTTTTAAACAATGAAACTATTTAATATTTGAGCTGTAATAAACCATATTTTTAGTTGAATGCTGTGTCCTATTAGAGTTAGATAAAAACAGCAGTAATCTCTGATTCTTCACAGTGTGATTTCATAAGAGATAAAATTTATGTATTACTGGAAAAATTACAAGTAGGAAATTTATTGAGTTGTCAGTATAATAAGCATACTGAGCATAAAGTCTGAGGCTTTTTCCAATTATGTATGAAATTAATGTAGCAGAACTCCTTGCAAGACCTTACTGAAAATTAAGGTGATAGTTATCTTGAATACAGCTGATGGCACTCACTCCCATTTTCTCATATATTTCTCCCTCACACTCACTAACACAATGCCCAGGTGCTCTGGCTAGGATGTGTGCCACATGGAAGATGAGGATTCCAGCTGCTGAGCCCTCATTACACCTTTGGGGATACCATTCGTGGTGGTAGCAACTGCTTTTTTGCACAGGTCTGTCATACCTCTTTGGAATGAGTGGTTACATCTTATTAAGAAGGTCACCACAGGGTTCTAAGGTGATTTCTTCTCCTTCTGGAGAAGGAGAAAACTGTATTGGAGCCATGCTTTATAACAATGAGGCCCCCAGGTTAAGGAGAGCTGCAGCCTGGCTGCAGGTGTAGCATCTATAACCAAGATGGAGGAAAAAGCAGATAATGTGCATGGTTAATTTGGGGTAGATGCTTTGATCCAGCTGTGCTCATAAATGCACATGTACTTGTGGTCTGGTACCTCCAGCAACACAAAATTGGTGTATTACAGTGTGTCAGAGGTGAGATTCCACCTCATTTTGCCAGATGTCCAGTGTAAAATCAGTCCCTTATTCAATGTCCTGACAATTTAACAAGGTGTAGGAAAAGATTAGCAGGTAACTAAAGTGGAAAATTGCAGTATGCAGTGGGGGTCATGAAGGAGTTATCAGATCTTCCACCAAATCCACACTTCTTGTGGCTTCAGGCATTATGCATGCATTTTGTATTGCTCCAGAGCAAATTCAGTAAAGCAAGGCAGCTGCCCCAACACATTTTTTTTCAGGCTGGTCTCTTGAAAAGCTAATTTTGCCAAGTACTGCAATACACTTGGATGAGATGTGGATGCACTGTGGAACAGAAAATGTTAATATTATTGATTTGAAATAATAAAGTATGTTTTTGAATTCCTCCTCTTTCAGGAGACATTCCTGAGGGACTGGATGACAGGGACATTATTAAACTGGCAGCAAGCCTTTTGAGATGAGAAATTACACATTTGATTCTCACATTTGTATAAAGAAAAAGAAATCTCTGTGAGGTCCTCAGAGATGGAAGCGGAAGGGAGAGGTCACTGGTGTTGTTATAGATGGGCCATTCCTATTAAACAAAATAAAAAAGAATGGAAGTTTTCATTGCAATGGGTCTGACAGAGTTTCCTTTATAGAAAATGATGTGGCTCGACACAATGTAACCTGACATAATGTGATGTGATGTTCTAAATGAGAGGTACCATGGTTAGTTGTAATGTATAATTTGACACAATATGTGTGCTATGCATGAGCTGGCAGAAAGTGTGCTGTGGTTCACTGAGTACCCAAATTGCTTTCAAATGACAAGCTTGCCATGTCATGGTGCACAAAAGTAAGCTGGCAGTAGTTTAGTGATTAAGTCATAGACTAAAAAACTGTAGGCACATACATGATTTTCTTTTGAGTTTTGGGCTGATGCATAGGCACAGGTGTGACGGCTGCGTCACAAGAATAACAAAACTCACACACGATGTTCCAGCATCCAAACAGGAACAGGAAAAAAAGCCTTTATTTTTCAGACCTCAACATTTATAGAATTCCAAAAGTGACAGTGGATTGGAGGATGACATTGCCACCTTTCCAACCACTCTGGTCAGACTAACAGTCCATCAAACTTCTCCTCCTGCACAGACGAATGCAAACAATCATTATTTACATGAAAGTGTGTGGGAAACACCATTACAAGAATGTAAACATCAGAAGGCTTAGAAAATCTCAAAAGACAAGGGCAACACACAGGTGCTGAGCTAAGGTGACAAAAAATATAAACTGACATGTGAAAAAGATCCCTGCTAATATTAGTGTGGCTTTTGTTTTCTGCCATGAGCTTGGAGAGACCCAGGCTGGTCTGAAGACTACACCACTGCTCAGTTAGTTGGAATATGATGAAGTGCAAAGATTACCTTTGAATCAGTGAGCCCTAGTGCCCATGGTCTGATGATTCCAGCTGCCTCCAGATCGATCAGAGCATGTTGTTGAACGTTCATGAATTTTCTGGTAAATTCTGCCTTTTGACCAGGAAAAGCATGGGAGTAGCCAGAGGTGAACTAATATGTGATTTTACTGCCAGCATCAGCATTGTTGAGAACAGAAACTGTTCTTTATTACTTTTAAAAATGTGCACGAGAGAGAAATATCTCTATAGGTCGGCCTGTTCTCCCCTCTGGTAATGGTGAGTGACACAGGGGATATCCCCAGGTTCACACACCTGGATTTCTTTCCTAGAGGCTAGGTCACTCCCATCAGCCTCACACCAGAAGTCCTGCTTTGTAGAGGTAGTCATAGAGGATTTCTGAACTGGCCAGAGACTTTGCACCTTTGGATCTTTCCTTAGCCCATCTGGCCCCCAAAGACTTCTAGCTAATTTGCTGTGCCAGCAGCCATGAAGTTTTCATGTTGGATTACATAAGACCTATTATTATTATTGTTATTATTATTATTATTATTATTATTATTATTATTACTACTACTACTACTACTACACAAAGTACATAAATGATTTTTTGCTGCCTCCATTCAAAGCATTTAAGAAAAAAATCCTCAAATCCTTCTGCTTGCCTTTTCAGACATGTGATTGGGTATTCTATAAATGTAGAATGCACACAAACATTTTCTCGGCTTCTCTGGAGAATAAGTGCATTGTTTTAAAAGTTGTAATTATGAAGCTACAGTATTAAATAAAACTATAATTATTTCGATTCAAATATTTTCAAAGGCAACAAACATTCAAGAAATGAAAATATTCTTTTTCTCATTGCCTTGTCCAATGCTGGGTGACTGGATTTCTGCCCATCCTGTGATGATATGTATTCATCATGCATATTGCAGCAGAGGCTTCTCTGCAGGCAGAGGTGTGGCAAATCAGAAACAATCTGTGACAAAATTTTTGATGGGTGTAAACTGTCACAATTCTGTGAGTTTGGTGGCCAATTTCAATGCTCTCAGTTTTCTTGGCCCTGGTTTCAAGAATGTAATTTTGTTTGATGAGATTGATCATTTTCAACACCCTGCTCCCTCTCACCTGTGTCTTTTAGGTCTATAGAGACAAGAGGTGCCATGTATTTAATTTCTGAAGCAAGTGCTCTGTTTTCTAACTTCTTGATTGCTTAAGCTACACATGGCATAGCACCCTACATTGTTTTCACTCTGATCCAGTCTCTTCCTTCATTCTATGTTAACATTTGGCAAAAGCAGAAACAAGTAGGATCTAGTGCACTTGCCCAACGAGCTGCTGTGTTGTAAAACCACTGCTGTGCAGGAGACACACAGGCATGGCTCCTGCAGAGCTGAGCACTTTGCCAAGGACACATCAGAGGATCTGGGCAGAGATTTGCCATGACACACAGAAAAAAAATCATGGTAGTCAGAAAAAATGCTTTTGTTTCAAAGCAGAAAGCCCAGTTGTGTGCCAGAGTAGCCTCCATTAGCTCCTGTGAAGGAAGAAAAACAGATAAAGCGCAGGTGAGTTTGGAAAAAAAAACTGGAAACAAACAAATACACAAACAGACACAAACCAACTAGAAGTCAAACAACAACAAATCCAAAGTGCTTTCTCTAAACTTAGTGATACTTGTTTAACAATTGTGAGGACTAAGGAGAGCTCTGGGTCATCTCCTTGTGTGCTCTCTTTGTCTTTTAAGACTTTTCAGCTACTGCTTTTAAGTTCTTAATCTGTATGACTTGAACTTGATTTCTCTGTTCAAGTTTTGAACCTTTTGCAAAGGTTCCTGGCTATTGACACACTTGGCACAAGAAATCTACTTGGGAACACACAACATGTCTTCTCAGTCAGCATCAGGACCTGCTGGAGTTTGGACAAGGCAGGGTACTTGTGGTGCTGCTCAGACTAGGTAGGCTAGGACTTTGCCTCTGTTTTCATAGAAATTGCCCTGTCTCCAAAACCAAGGCAATGGTCCTTGGGATCTGTGGGCATCCACACCTCCAGGTGACACTCCAAAATTAGTCTGACAAAGGGTAAATGCACTCAGTACTGGAATTTCAGAAGTAACAGATGGTATTTGGGAAATTGGGTCAAAACCAGCAAATGGTCACAGTTAAGAGAAAAGATGCATGTATTAGAATTTTTAAAATTACTCATTTTGCAAAGATTAATTAATTTCCCATTAATGGTGTTTCTTTTTTAAAGTCCTTTCACATTTTTGCTTTAAAATAGCTTTTATCTTTCTAAAGAAAATTAGGTAGAATGTGGAGGAAAGCAGTATGCAAGATGGTCATATAATGCCCAAACAAAAACCTTTCACATCTATTGTAACTTTTCACTTTGACTACAAATGGACGTTTCCCATTTCATTCAATATCTTTTCCTCTTATTGCACTTTCCCACAATTCATACACATCAAAACTGATTTTTTTTTTTCTGCACAAGTTTCATTCTTGCCCAGACATGTCCCATGATGTCTCCAGTGCTGCTGCTGCTTCTGAGGAGGGAGGATGCAGTGGCCTGCTGCTGTCTCAGGCAGTGCTGCCTTCTGTCACTGTTACCTAGGAGGACACATGAACTCTGCCAAACACCTTGAGTCCATCCTCCTACTTCTCTGCAGGAGAACTCAGAACTCTTGTGTTAAAACTTGCAAGCTCTTTTCCTGTTTGTTTTTCATGTAAGGCTAAAAATGAAAGAAGGCTTAGCAGATAGTTTGAGAATCTTGGAGGGAAGAAGATGCTGGTTTAATTCCTCTGATTATAAAGGGGAAAACAATGTATCTTTTATGCCTTTGAAGTTGAATTATATGATTAGATATTTTGAAAAAATTGAGTGTTTAATGAAAAAAAAAACAAAAACCAAAAACAAAAACAAAGAGAATGCCCTCTCCTTTTAACTTCTGCTACTGTGGGTTGTGAGTGACCTTGAAAGATGCTGTGGCTTTTCAGGGACAGTGAGCACCTACAGGGACTGAGTTTGGGTAGATTTCTACTTGTTTGCTATGACAACCTAATTATATAGAGTCAGTTCATCTGGAATTGAAAGCTGTGTGAAAAGCCTGGCCTTTGAGTGAAGTTCAGAACCCGTGCAATACTTGTCTTAGAATTACCATGTTGAATTTGTTGTTTTTTTTTTTTTTTTGGTCATCTTACAGTATGAAATATTTAAGAAAAGGAACAAGAAATTACATAAAGCCACTATCATATTTTCATAAGAAGGCACAAGTTTTACTTCCCAACAGGAAACCATGAAAAAAAAATTAACAGAATACTAAAGTGAAAATTTTCACAATGAGATTTTTTTCTCTGTGCTCATTTGATACCAAAATGTTAACGTCAGGACCTGATGACAATCGGTTTTAGCTTTAAAGGATGAGGAATAAGGAGAATTGGGATTTTGTTTTATGTTGTCCTTGACTTTGATACACTGTAGTAGGGGACAAGTAATACAGTGTTTTGTACTTATGAAAGTAATTCTATATATTGTTCTTCAGAAAGACTAGAAAATATGAGTTTAATTAAACCAGATATCCTTTTTAAAAGTTCAGACTAATGCTATCTTTTGATACTTGTATATTCTGACACAGAAGCAAAAGACACTGAAAGCTTATTTTTTGTCTTGCTGTTATGTGTAAAACCTTGTTTCAGATATTACTAGTATGCACTTTCATGGTGTACTCAGCCCTGCTCTGCAAAATACCATATATTCCTGAAACTCAGGGACGTTCCACAGCCTGGATATGTTTTTATATTTCTATTGCCTGGTTACTGCACCATTTTGTCCTTCTCCTAGTAGCTCTCTGAAATGGAGAGTGGCATTTGGCTCCCATGGAAGTGGTTAGATTCAGTTCTGAGCATACACAAGAAGTCAGCTGGGGATGAGAAATAGCAACAGAGGTTCAGCTTCTTTTTAAATGAAGAGGGAAGCTTGGTCATATCTGCTCGGTCAACAGCAGAGTGTTTAGGGAAGGATTCTCCTGTACTTTGGCAGCTGTGTTTTCTTCACATGTGGGTGTAAAGGACATAGGACAGGAAGAATTCAAAAATACTCAACTACTTATGTAAAAAAGCTCACAGCAGGGGTTTGTTTCAGGCAAGCCTGCTATATAGTCAGAGTGCTTTTAGAAAAAAAAAAAAAAATCCCAAATGGTGTGAAAACATACTAAAAAAGCTCATGTTAATGGAAGAGAATGATTTTTAAATGTTTTTTCCCTCCCAGTGGAAGTGAATATGCATAAAAAACATTAATCCTTGCTTAATGGTGTAAAAAGATGCAAAGTCTTTCCTATTAAGTATTCATGAACACTGACATTGAAAAAAGAAGGAAATGCTTCCTTCCTAGTGTATCATATTTTGTATCTGATCAAAGGGCAGAGCCCCATGAGAACGTGAGCAACATCTGTAGCAATTGTTGCCTACCTGCTCTTGTCCCTGAAGCAGAGCTGCTGTGATGTGGACTCTCCTAATCTACTTCAGTGCAAAGTCCTCTGCCTGGATTTAAATCACTGCTGGATGGCATGGATGGGATGTGAGGAGCAATCAGGAGATTAATTTTGAGGCACAACTGTAATGGAAGTAACCAACTGTTTCCAGTGTCCACACATGACCATGACCTGTTACTAGCAGTTACATCCTACTGAATTTCAAATAAATATGCAGTCTTTCTACCTGAAGTATTCTGGAAGTCTCTAAAAGTAGATTTTTTTTTTTTATTTTTTTTTTTTTTTTTTTTTTTTTTTTTTTTTTTTTTTTTTTTTTTTTTTTTTTTGCCTCTGGTGTTTTAAGGGAGCTACAAGGAGGTTAAGTGATTTGTAAAAGGCTATATAAGTCTAGAAGCTAGGAAGAGAATTTAGCTATTTCACTAAATCTACTTAGATAAAACTCTCTCATCTACCAAAACTGATTTTTGCATAAAACATGAACCAAGCAAGGCATTATTATTTTTGTCTCAAAGTAATGAATTCATATTTAGTGAGGGGGAAATATCAAAATCTGTCATTTCCAGCTATTTGACTGACAGGCTTCTGCTGTGCTTTTAAGAAGTTTTATAACATTCATGTTTGATAAACTATGGTGGATGCATGTGTACACACACACACACACACACACACACAGATATATAAATATGTACATGTGTCTTTCTCTACAGGCAGGCAGATTTTCTGAGTGTGGAGATACTTTAAAATCAAACAGTTGAAATGCTAAAATAATGACGGTTAAATAATCTTGATGGGTCCCTACCACTACCCAGTGAATAGAATACAATTCAATGAAGAATGGTTACAACAGGTATAGATTATATAAATGTTTGGTCTTGCATTTATTATTGTCAGAATAATCAGACCTTCTGCATCCCATTGCTGGCTTTTTCCTCATGGCTTTGTGGTCTTTGGTTCAAATTGACTAGGAGAGTCCAAGACTGGGGCCATAAACAAACTACAAATACCAAAATCTCATTGGTGACATTGGGAAAACACAAAGAAGATGGAGGCAATTTTTACACTGATTCTTTTAGTACCACAATAACATTTTCCTTAATACTCTAGATCTGTGTGTAATGGTGACAACCTTGCCTTTAGGAATAGTAGCAAAAGAGATTCTACCCTCAAACCTATATGGAAAAAACCTTCAGTAGTGTTAATGCATTCAAGAATTAGGAGATGGATGAAAGAAATCCTTTTTTTTTTTTTTTTGTGATAGAAGAATATGATTTTAATCCTAGTACTGGGATCAACATTGGAAATACTTTCCTGGGATAGGCTACTGATCCAGAATAAGCTACAGATGTTTTGCAAGGAGTTGTGGCAGGGGAGCAACATCTCTTATGTGAGAGAACAACAAAAACACTAAAGGTCCTAGGATAAACTACACTGTGAACATGAACACGTAAAAAGCTACCTAAAATATGTAAATGCAGTGTCCTCCCTACATCACCAGGGTAGTTCACTAGTTTAAAAGCAAGATCTCAGCAGCTGGTATACATAAGTCTAAATATTTCAAGAAATCAGCCTTGGATTGATTTCACAATATTAGTTGGCAGAAACAGAGGCTCTTGTACTCTTAAAACCCACTATTTTCAGTTGGGTTTTAGTGGGTGACATGCATATGCACACAAAATCCCCAAGCTCCAGGCTCAGAGATTAAACTGAATGACCAGTGTATAGTCTCTACACAATAAAGATAACTTCAATTCAAGTAAACGTTCAGACTCTATAAATAAAGGTGACAGGAACGGGAGAGCACAGTCTCCCTAGAGATCAGGACCTGTCAAGGTATGGAAAAGGTGACAGTTTTATGCAGTCTGTTTTTTCCCCACCATCTTGCTGAATGAAATGGTGCCCACATTTTTCTGCAGGGTCTTTCTAGAGCAGCAAGCCCATCTTGCCTTGGTGCCTGCTGGCTGATGATTGCTGCACCTGCGTTTCCTTACATTAGTCACAGGTTGCCTGGCAGTGGTCTAATGGCATCCAATTGAGAAGAAATAGTTTAGGGATTCATTCTCTGTCCCAGGAATAAACTGGGATTATTGAACTATTATTTTTTTCCCCCAAGGTGATCACTTTCTTCATGGGCAGCAAGAGAAAAGATGAAACAAGCTAAACTAGATTAAGGGATTTCCTCTTATTCCCAGCTCTTTTTTCCATTTGTTCTTGTTGTTCCCCCCCCCCACCCCCCGCAGTGCTGTGGAACTACAGCTATGCTTTACCTTGCAGTTAACCTTTGAAAGAGAAACACAGGAAACACCTCTTGCTCTGAGGGGAGATTGGAAATGCAAGGTTATAGAAATTAGAGGGAAATTAGGATGTTAAGGGATATTGCTTAGGGAGGAGTTTGCTGGGTAGGTAATGGGCATAGAGGATGCACAGCTCTGGGGTGTCTATAAACACATTTTGTAGTGTGCTAAAATGGCACTCATATTCCTACATCTCAATCCCTCTGAAAAAAACCAGTATGGTGGGTGAAGAGCTGCTTGAGAGGAGACAGCAAGAAAATGTGTGTAAGGAGGTACCTCTGTTTGCCTTTCTTCTAAAATGTGGGAAATGAGGGGAAGATACTGTCCATTGTTGCCTGTACAAAGAATTTGAGTATTTTGTCAGGGTGTGAAAGATATAAATTTGGTTTTCTTTCCTGTCTGAGAAAGATGAAAACTACCTGTCTTGTTGAGAAAGTCACTCTTCAGTTCTTTCAGTTCTCTGGGTTGGGTTGTTTTTATTAGAGAGGTGCTTCCAATGAAAAGAGATCCATGAGACCAAACAGAACAAAGGGAGGAGGCACCCTATGCCACAATAGTTAAGATATTTCCCTGGTAATTTTGGTATTCAGTTCCCTCAAAACACTAACTAATGTATCTTATGATTCACCATACCATAAAGTGCACACTTGTAATTTCAGGATGGTGCAAATAATCAAGGCAGAGATGAGCAGGGTTCTTCCTTTATCCCAAGTTCCAATTTGGGTGGAATAAATCTGATCTCTACTGAGGTCTTGTTTACAGCCATAAAACCTATTCTGAGCCTGGTCCCAGATGATTTTTCTAGTCTAGAATGAAATGCCTTTGATGAAAAACTTGTATTTGTATGAATTTTTACACATAAAAATTAAAACATGTATTCTCCGTCTTTTGAAAGGGGAGAATACTTATTTTCCATTCCTGGAGGGAATGCAATCTTGGATGCTGAGATCTGCATGGAGTTTTCTGCACATAGCTGAACTTGGCTGGTATGAAGTCAGTACCCATCTGTTGGGGAAAACAAGGAAAGAAAAGGATCCCTTACTTATTCTGCTGTCAAATAGTGAAACACAAGTCAGCAACGGTGCCTGTGGTCATCACCTGTGGAAAAAGTGACCACTGAAATTGCTGCCACAATGTGGTTTCCAAAATATGCTTAGCAATCTAGTTCAAATGTAGTTCAACATGTCTACATGTCAGCAGTCCCTGTACACGTTAGCTGCAGAGCTGACCTGTGGGACTTGTGTTCCTAGATCATCCCTGTGCTTGCAGGAACCTTGTCCTGTGCATGCTTTTTCTGGCACTTAAATTCATGTTTTGTTTTATGAAAGACAATAGTTAGTCACTCCCTTAAAATATCAATTTCATTACTCCTTTTTCTCCTGTCTAATGTCTCAAAATTCCATCCAGGCTAATTTGCACTGGTCCTTGCTGAAGCAAATTGTTAGCTGTACTCTGTAATAGAGCATACAAGAAATCAGTGGCCAGGCTCCTCCTGATTTAAGGAATTTCTAGACGAGTCTGAGAGGTTTGTCACATTGTTCTGTGGGGCAGGATAAGGTCCCAGATGATGTTAGATTTAAGATTTCCAGCCTTCCAAGGGGATCTAATGAAAAAGCAGTGAATAAAGAGTTTTACAATGCAAGATGAGTCTATAATCTTAAGAGTAGTCTATTAAAGAAAACTATTCTGAATGCACAAGTCAGGGTAGAGCACCACAAATTATGACATTCCAGTCTGGAAATAAATAGCAAAACAGTAGGGAACTGAAAAAAGCTTTACTGTCTCATAAAGCTTGGCATTTTTCATCTACCTTCTCACCTCCATTAGATGCAGCAATTAAAAAGTGGGCCATGGAACTGTTCAGACTTAGAAAATTAAACAGAGCTTTAAAGGTGTCGCTCTTATGGTCTGTGAACTGTATGTCCTATTTAACTAAAAGATAATAAAATTGAAGGTGGCCATTTGACATTTGGCTGCAGAACCGGCTGAAGGTTTCTAGGGGGTGTGTGCCACCCTCCTGGGACCTACTAGTTTAATTTCTGTGCACTTTTTCTTTGCATTTAACCCTTTGTCTGCTATGTTGCCAAGCATTTCCCACGCAGCTGCAGTACAGGTTCTCAGCTCTCTTGTCCTGTATCCCGATCAGCACAGACAAAGGCTGATGGGGCTTCAGGGCACTGACAAAAATTCCTGGCTTTAACCAGCAGACCCATGGCTGTAGCTACTGAACTGCTGCTTATTCTTTACTGTATTCACTCAAAGAGACAAGTACTTGTCTGAGTCACTACCACTGTATTTTTTTTTTCCATAATTGAAATGAAACCCCAGTGTTCTCCATCTTCTCTTGCTCTGCCTGGCTCCTTTCATTCTGGGCTGTGGGTCTAAAGAGTGTTTGGACTGCAAAGCTTGTTTGTGTTCACAGGTGCAGACAAATCCTTCACCCTTCATGTAATGGTCTTGGGCTCAATGTGCATGTTCCAGGACCGGGCACTAGAGACCCTGAGTTTCTTTGCTGGAGTCACCTGTTTCTTAATTTTACTGACTGACCAACATATGCCCAAGGCCTTTCTCTGAGCGCTGTTCACGACTGCTTTGGCCTTTTGTCCCATCATTTAGAGACCTGCCCCACACTTAGAAGGCTATTGATAGATTTTATTGATCCCAAGCTTACTTCCTGTCTCCACCAATTCCTGTTTCAAATGGTCATGCTGTGGCTGATGCAAGTGCACCCTTCCCCAGGTTGAAATTAATAAGCCTGATTTAAAATCCTAACAGGTGGCTTTAATCTGTTGCCTGAAACAGGTGGGGGAGTGTCGGGGTGCCTGACCTGCCAGCCAGGCCTGAAGGAGCAGGGGTTCCTTCTGCCCGGCACAGGCGGAGTTTGGCCACTCTCAGCTGGGATACCTCAACACACGGTCTTGCTCAGGGCTCTCTTTTGGAAACCTGCCTGCTGATGGTAATTGAGCTGCCTTTCTTATTCTCTGCACAACTTTATAAAGAGATCTGTTGATGCTGTGGGCCCGCAGAGCTTGCTAGTAAACAGGGCTAGGGAGAAGGGAAGGGAGTTAATCTCGTAATGTTTTCTCCTGAATGGTAACCACTGAATTAACTTCTGATATGAAAATGAACAAAGCTGTATGTTTATAGCTATAAGACTCCTGATGACAATGCCATCAAAATAATTTTCCTTTTTTCCTTCTCCTCTGGATGTTTAGATGCACCTGATGTGAGCTGCTCTGAATCCAGGCTCATTTCAGCATGAGCTGGAATAATGTTACTGAGGGGAAAACACAAGTAAGATATTTGTGCTGATACATAAAAAGCCTCATTTATAGACTTGTTCCAAGTTCCGTCCTTGTTTCTTTTTATTGTTTGTCTTCTCTTTCTTGCTTTTGAGTTTTCTGTAGCTATTTCAAGATTTTCTGCAATGTGGACTCTGTCTTTGATCTTGTTTTGTTTGTTCTCAGTGTTTTTGCAATCCAAGCAGAAGTAAATGGTATTTGGAAACTGTAAGTTTGAATCTTTTGGTGATTGCTCATTTCTGCTGAAAAACAGAATTTAAAAATTTATTTTATTTGGAATAGTGCTGATTCTTCTATAATCTATGAGAAAGAACTTGTCTACTTTTTAAAAATTTTTATCTGTGAAAAAAGAGACAATATCAATTGAAAGACTCGGTTAAGAAGTTTCAGCTGGCAGTGTTATTCAAAGATTGTCACTGTTCTGCTCTTAATTCTGGGAGTCCAAAATTAGACCCCTAATTCCAGACCTGCACCTTTCAATATTTGTTTGTGGGGGGGGATGTTGTCACAACACTAAAGGCTTTTATTTCAGCGGTATTGCACAGAATTTACTTTTTCTAACAGTGGTGTTAGAAAGTCAGTTCCTAAATGGAGATGTAGAAACTTATCAGTAGCCACTTGTTTTCTAATGGTTTTGACAGAATTATGTATCTCTGAATGTGTCTGTTAGTTATTTCTTTTTGGCTAAGAAAATTTGGGTGGCTTCTGATCCCAATATTTCCTTTTCGGTAAAGGTTGGCAACAATCCATAGTTCCCTTTAAATGAAGCCTGGGAGATCTAGTTTTGTTAGTGTTCAATGGTTATGCATGCTATGAAATGCCTTGTCTGCGATTTTGAAATGGCCTGGGACCTCAGCAAAGCTATGGTTCTACTCACATAAAGTGTTCACAACATAAGATGTGGTTATATTTATATATTTTGACTATATGTAGTTATTTGTTATATCTTGCATATGTTGTTGCAATATACACTGTTCCATATCACAGGCACACTCCCATGGTAATGGCCATGTTCCAGAGAAAGCTGGAATGAAACCATCCTATGATTAAAAAACATGTTCTTTACATTTCTCTGTAAAAGGACTAAGCCTTTCAGTCACCTTCCCAGCCCAAATAATAAAGCTTGGAAACATTAGCATTTTTGGTTTGTTTTTGTGTGTGTAGTGCTAGTTTGTTGTTGTGGTTTTTTATTATTATTTATTGATTTTTATTTTTAATTTTTTTTTTTTCCTCAATTGTGGTTGTTTTATTTGTGAGGAGTTTTGATCTTGGTTTTCTTTTTTCTGGATATTTCAGTGATAACAACTGTTTGTGATAGCTTATCTTGCAACAGGCTGAGGGAAAGGGCTAGTAGTATGTTCTTATTCTTTTAAGGAGCCATCAGTGTTCCATGAAAATGTAGGTAAAAGTGGCTCAGAGTGAAATGAGGTTTCAGATTATATATCATTTCCCCTTTAACATCTTCTTTGGCTTATGTTTGTTAAACCCTATTAAAAATTAGTGTTGAAATATGGTACGAGATGCTATTTGCCATAGATAGACATCACCTTTTAAATTAAATTGTGAGATTTTTCAGTGCAGCAAACACATATAATTAATGTTATTTTTATTTTTTCAAGGTGAGAGACAAAAAGGTGTAGGGGAAGGGAGAGGAGAATAAACTCTCACAGCCCTAAAACTTTAGGACAGTTGGCTTAAGGACTTCTTTCACCTTTTAGTTAAGAAAGGGTACTAATAAGGGTTGTGACTGAAGGTATTAAAAATCTTTGTAGGTCATTTATAATAGCTCATTCAACAATAAAGAAAATCATCTTTCTGGAAACTGCTTCTTCTGCTGCCATTCTGAGATAATACACTGAAATATGGGGTTTCTTTTCAGAGGGAAAATTTTCATGGTGGAAAGGTAGAACTTAACCTTTGCAGCACCTAGGCTAGCTTCCCAGGCTAGCAGTCACAAAAGATTGAAGTTTGTTTACAGTTAATTTAGGAAAAAAAAAAGTTGCCTGTTGTGTGCTCAGTATTGACAATGCCAGCAGAAGCTCCATGTTGTCAAAACGGATAGAAATCATGTAATCACAGAGCTGGGGCTGGCGATGGCTGCTGGCCTGTGCAGAGCCATGGTGGGTATAGAGCTCTGCAATAGACTCAGCTGTGGCTTATATCCTTGAAAGCAGCAGCTTGTTGGCATCATCTCAAAGTTCTGTCAAGCAAAATGTGCAGCTCCTTATGCATATTGCCTATATCTATTGTACCTTTCTGTAGAAAAAATTGCATATAATGTCATAAACTGGTTTAAAGAAAAATGTCAAAGATCTACTCCTTAATTGTCTCAGGCTGACATCTCCAATAACTGAAACTTGAAAGTCTCAGGAAGAAAAGTCAGGCAAGGTGAGTGTCTTACTTAAGATGTGATCCTGGGCAGCTTGGAGGTCTCTAAAAGAATAATTTGTGTGAGTTTGTAGGGTTTGTGAGGAAGCTGGTGGAGTGAGAGACAGGGACTTGAGATTACTTTGCAGAGGAGGGAAAATACTATGTGAGATGGAGTAGATTTTAATTGATGATTAACTCCATTGAGACTGTAATTTGTTCCAGCTGCAGGGAACCTACCTTGCTGTCTCTGTCTCGAGTTAATTTCAAGAGCACTCTAGGCTTTTAACCACAACAGTGAAATCTCAGCACTTCGTAGAACAAGCCCTTAGCCATTTCTGTGTTAGCCATAGGATTAGGCTTTTCTTTTTTTGGACAGTTTTCTACAGAGCTAGTAAATATGCCCACATACAACGGTAATACACTGCTTCAGAGCAGTCTCAAATCAACCTCTGTTTCTTAGAAAATGCTATTCATATAAGACAAAATTATGGTAAAAATAATATTTTAAGTATTCTCTCTCATAATGGTTTCCTAATGTCCTCTTCATTTTTCCTGTCTTGCAAAAACCTTAAGGTTATAAGAATGGTGCAGACTTTCCTCCCATGTGTATCTGGATTACTAAATTACTATGGTTTGGGACCTTTCTTAAAGCTATAATATCTCTTTGTATTGCGAAATCCAGCCAAGATCAAAGCTGCATAAAAAGAGCTGTTGAGCAAAGATGCAGTAAGATCATGTCCTGCTGTCCTTCTGTCACATGTGTTCTCCAGCAGTGTATGAGAATGATTTTTGTAATGAATTACAGCTGGGTCCCCTCAGCTCCTCCAGTGCAGGACCAGATTATCTGTTTGAGTGAATGCTTTTTAGATTTTAGCAGATAATTTACTGGCTTAGGCTGCCTTTCTGGTTGAACTGTTTATATTGGCAAACTTCTGAATATGGATATAAAGTATATGTCACTGCCAGTTCCTCTTCTGTGGTAGAAAGGACAGAGAAGGAATTAAAGCATACTCCTATGCAGGCATGCATGTCTTGAGTCAGACCTGTAACCTACAAGAAAACAGCACTGTAGTTTGCCAGAAATCATGAGATATCCCAACAGGAGCAATTCCCTTGGTTCTGGCAGAGCTGGCTTTGAAACCAAATTTTTATTCACCAGTTTTTATCCAAAACAGTGCAAATTCTAAACTGGAATAAGAAGTTGTCCCCCTCCTCCATAACATGCTATTAAAATACCACAATGTTTTGCTTATGAAACTGGTGTGCTCTGCAGGATTCCTGACTGCTGCTGTGTGAAGCTGACAGGGTTTGACTGTTTTGCTGCTGTTAATCAGTGGGGTTTGCTAGTGAAACTAAAAGGATTATATCAGTTTTATTCAGCAGCTTCATGGGCTCCCTGGGTTCCCTGGTGAGTGGGAGGCTGTCCTGGGAGTCACAGGCAGGAGTCAGGCAGCTGGGAGCTCAGGTGGTTCTGAAACCTGCAAGTCTTTGCATCCATCTCTTTATTGCTGAGGAGACAGGTAAATAAACAGCTAAAAACCAGCAGGTTTCCAGCCTGCCTCTGTGCTCTGTCAAAAGAATGTTTCCATGAAATGCTAACATTTGACAAATTGCAGTTTTGTGATGGAATAAAGATCAGATAGAAAATTTGTGGTATATGGATTTTGATCTTTCTTGCATCTCACTTGGGAACAATCTGTTCTTTGGATGAACAGGCAAATCCTAGAAGTTTATTTCTGCCTAGAAGCAGTCCATAGCAACGTGCTTTTAACTCATTAGTTCTTATTAGTTTGAGTTTTGTGCTCTATTGACCACAGACTTGCAGCTCCTCACTGTCTTGGAAAGAAGTCAAACGTCTTTGTGGCTTACTGGGAGATATTGGACAGGTGTAGTCAGTGGAGGTGTGTCCTGGCACTGTGGTTAAACTGTGGCACCCTGTGCCTGTACAGCTGTGTGCCTGAGTGTGGTCAGGTGCACATGCTTATGACTTTTGCATGTCTAGGGATAGGTGTAACCATAACTGCTGCTTCCACAGGCTGAAAATGTGATTTTGTTTTTTATTATCTTTTAATCTTTGTTCTTTAAAAAGTGAGTATTTCAACGTACGTGCTGTGGTTCATATGCCACTTTAAAACATTGATAATCTGCATCCCTAAATGCTAGTTGAGCACTTCTTAAAGTCTGTGAGAGATTGTTATTTAATCAGCTTTTTTGTTTTGTCAATTTTTTTCCTCTATAACCTGACAGAGCTACTGTGGTAATTTTGCACAAGATGGTTCTGGTAGTATGCAAAGTACCTTTTGGAGAAAAGGGAAGGATGGGAGAGAGGAAGGAATGGAGGGGGGAAGAAACCTGTCACTAATCAGGTTTAGGAATTTTTCTTTTTGTCCCTTAAACTTAGAAATTCAGGCAATGGTAGTCCTCAGGAAATGACTTTCCCTGTTCCAGGAGAAAAGGTGTTGTCTATGAAGTACAGTTTTGGCTTAGTTTCTGACTCTGGTGGTTCATCTAAACAAAACCAAATTGTTTTGCTTCTCTGTCCCTTTGCCTTTTTCTTGTGGGTGGTTGTTACTTAGGGCTCTAAATGCAAGTGTGCAGTTGGGATACTGAATAGTTTTCCTGGTGCTTGACACAGTGGAAATTGGTGCTGCTAAGAGCTAGAGGGCTCCATTTGATGCCTAAAAATTTCCAGCCAAGCAGCCCTATCCAGTTATTGTTCTTAAGATACACATACACAGGCTAAAATATTGTTTATAGGAACTTACTACCAAAGATGCAGGAGTAAAAAGCTGTACTACTAAATGAGGCTTTGTGGCTATCCCATTGCAATGAAGTGTTGTTCAATTAAAAAGAAATCAATTTAGAAATTTCCAGTGGGCTCAGAATGCTATTCTGACTTCACGATTTCTAGCCAACAAAGCTTCTATAAATGCATCCCTTTGACACAAAACTGACCTGAAATGCATTGAACTCCTAGATACTGGAGATTTTATTGTGTCAGTTACCCACTGTGTATATTGTGCTGAAAAAAAAACCCAACACCGGCGTGGAATGATTAAATCAACCAGGTTTTCTTAGAACATTTTCCAATCAGGCTCCTATTCAGCACAGAATGCTGTTGTTGACATTGCTAAAGTTCATAATGACATCTTTTTCTTTCTGCAACAGAGGAAGGTTTTTTAAAAATTACTTGTACTATTTGTGGACCTTAATTAGGCCTTAAATGTGAACCACAAAATTTTTGCCAAGCAATTCTTTGAAAAGGCATGTAGCAGTCTGGCTGTTTGTACAGGAATAGTTGGTAGTTGCAGGTTTGTAACTGGCTCATGTTGGATACTGTTTTACTCAGGGCTGAGCATCTTAAGGGCATATTGTCTCTAAATTTGGATTGACTGTTCAACTCAACTGATATTGGATCTTTGGCTGGCAAATTGCTTGCTCAGGGATTTCCCTCTCCCCATGCTTTCTATTATGTGTGTAATTTCAATGATTCCTGATTTATGAAAGGCAGTCCTAGAAAAAGAAATGAATTGGCTTGACATTTGCAAAAATGGATCTTAGTGTGCAGGTGCAATTCCATTGAGGGACAAGTCTAATGAGGAGAATCTTGAAGTAAGACATGGGCATCAAATGCATATTCACTGAAATAAAGAATTACTTTGTTCTAAGGCTTTTCTTTGTTCTAAGGAACTGTTTAATTGCTACTGTAGGCTGGTTATTTGGTCACTATGCAGCTTTAGCCTGTTCATTTCAAGAACCAAACTTTCTTGTGAAATTATCTGAATAATAAATTTTTAGTTAGATTTGCAACTGCTAAATGTCTCAAATCCTTGGTATCTTCTAATACTCAAAGAGGAAACTTGCAAATGCATCTCAGCCCCATTTTTGCCAATTAGTTGAGTCCAACTGTTCTTGAAAATCAACAAGGCTGCATAATTCATCTCTGAAAATAAGTAGTACAATTATAGATCTCTGGGATGGTTTTGGAAATATTACATCAGAATATTTATTTTGAGGTACTTTGTGGGCAGAAGGATGAGTATCCCAAAAGGAGAGTGTATTAAATAAAATCTGTATCTTTTGCTTCATATATTAGTTTTCTCTAGCTGATTAGGTAAATGGATTTATTGAATTTATTTTTCATAAATATATAAGAACCCATTTAATCATTAAAATTGAAGCTTCAGGTTTCTGAAGTCAAAGGTCAGGTTCTAGAAAGCAACAGAGTTGCGGTAGAGATGAAATCAATTAGAATGAAGTGAAATCCATAACAACTCAGTTATTGTCAAAATGTGAAGACAGTGCTCCAAACACTTTTTTTTTTTTTCAGGGAGGGGGGTATCTTCAAGACTGATTTCCTTCTGTTGTGGGGGAAGTGATAATTATTTTCTGAAGAAATGTGTATGTTGTGGAATGGCTGAATGTAGAGACTCCTTTTGCAGAAAATACCTTAAGGATGATGTACTTTCACTACCATGGGACACTGTGAAGACCAAGAATTGCTATGAAGAGCCAACAGGCTGGCTGATCCAGTAAGAGAAGAGCTTTGAACTAGGAATGACAGACGAGTGAGATGTCTACCTGTGTACAAGGGAGGATAAGAGAGACCTTCTAATCAACAAAACAGGGGAACAGTGGGCCCATTTAAAATGTGTGTGCACAAATAAGGGATTAGTGAGATTACAGCATGATGGAAGCAATGTTCATCCATTTATTGGGAAATCAGCACATGTGGGCACCTCTCTCAATTGCCTGTACACTAAGGCTTGGTGCAGGGGAAACAGTGTCCTTCTGTGTTTGTATGGCTGCACTCTCAGGCATGTTGGAGATGTGGTAGGAGATGTGTTGCTGTGTGTAGAAACAGGACCTTTAGGAGGAACAAGCCAGGACAGTGAGGTGGGGGAGCTCACCTTTGTGAGAAGGTGGGAGGAACACACAGAGCTGTCTTGTTATGGATGAGCCAGCTTAGATTGTTATGGATTCCAGCCCTGGAGCCAGGGTACGAATTAGCTGATGGACCAATGTGGACCACATATTGTCCACATTGTGGGTATTTGATCAGGAAAAAGATGTAGTTAAGGCCTTCAGACATCTGGAAGAAGCCTCATGTTCACAGGCTGTGGGACTTTAAAACACCCCATCTGTGCTGGATAGGCAACAGCAGGACACGAGCAATCCAGGAGAATTTTTTCCAGTGTGCAGCAATGACAGCTTCCTGACATTTGATTGAGAATCTGCTGTGCAGGATCCCTTACTTACAAGCAAGGAAGAACTGGTGAGGTGTGACCAGTGACAGTGACCTTAAAATGGTGGAGTTCAGGATTCTGAGAGGAAAGACTGAAGCAAGTAACAGGATCACAGTCTTGGAATTCAGAAGAGCTGACTTCAGTCTGTTTAGGAACCTGCTTGAAAGAATACCATGGGTTACAGTCCTGGAGGGAAGAGGGATCTAGAAGGTCTAGATGATTTTTAGGAATGACTGTCTCCAATCTCAAGAATGATCCATTCTGATTTTTAGGAAACAGGCAAGGGTGTCAGGAGGTCTGCACATATAAACAAAATTCTCCTGACAGAACTCAAATATAAAATGTAAGAATATGTGTAGTCAGTAGACCTAGGAGGAATACAAAAATAACTGAGTGCAGAAATGAGATTAGAAGAGCCAAAGCGTGCATGGAGTTTAATCTGACAAATTATGTGAGAGGGACTGAAAATGGACTTCTACAAAAGCAAAACTAGGGAAAATGTGGATCTGCTACTGAATGTGATGCCCTGATGACAAAGAATATTGGAAAGGCCAAAGTTATTGATGCCTTTTCTGCCCTGGTCTTTACTGGGAACATCTGCTTTCAGGAGTCCCAGCCCCCCTGAGAAAAATGGGAAAGCCTGGAGCAAGGAAGACTTATGTTTGGTGGAGGAGGATCAGGTTAGGGGACACTTAAACTGAACATACATAGTAGATGGGACCTGATGGGAATGCACCCATGAGGACTGAGGAGCTGGCTTGTATCATGGGGCAACATTTGGTGGCCTTTGAAAGGTTGTGGAATCTGAGATTAAGTTCCTGTGATCACCCATCTTCAAGAAGGGCAAGCAGGAGGATAAGGCAAACTACAGGCCAGTCACCTTCACCTTGACCCCTGGGAAAGAGAGCAAATTCTCCTGAAAGCTGTTTCTAAGCCCAGCAAAGAAGAGAAGATACAAGCTGGGCGGGCTGTCTGTTAGATGGACTGTCCAGGGAGGGAGTCTGTAGCATCTCCACCATTGGAGTTACTCAAAATCCAGACAGGCCTGAGCAGCCTGCTCTCTTTGACCCTTCTAAACCAGAGAGGTTTGACTAGAACATCTCCAGAGGTCCCTTCCTACCATTACAGTTCCATGATTCTGTGTTTTAAATAGTGAAATAGTTGAAGGACCTGATCTCATGGCCATTTTGTGTGCACAGAATGATCTTCAGTCAGCAAACAGGATTTTTTTATAGTTTAATTTGTCCACTTCAGAATTGAATGTGCTGAATTTTATTTCTAGTGAATAATTTGTGCTATCCTAGATAGAAAGCTGATAAATTTGGTTTCTTTATAGGTCTAGAAAAGTTTGCCTATTATTTTTCCAAATGTAGTTTGACTTCTTTCACTATTTTTAACAGCTCTTGTACTTAATATCTGAGCTCAAGAGTTGCCATCTTCTATAAAGACTGTATGAACAGACTACAGTTTTTGTTTCTTGAAATAATTCTGAAAAGTTCCTACTTTGCATTTGAGCATCTTAATGCATTTACTTCTATAAATGTAAAAAATAATATTTTGGGTTTTTTCAATATGAATAAAGATAGCAGTAAATACTGATACAGAGTACTTCTCATTCTCAAAGTGCTCTAAATTTGTTGTCTAATTACTATTCACAATACTCTTGGGAGGTCCATGTATTTAATTATCCACATTTTATAAGCTCTGGGAATATGAAACAGTGGCACATGGGACCCAACAAGAATTTGCTTTTTTTCATTTCTGCCTCAGCATCAAAAAATTGATTTCCTGTATGACACATCAGAAAGTACAAGGTGAAAGAAAAAAGACCTTGAACTGAGTCAAGGTCTGCTTTAGCATCTTGGCTGCTCCCAACCAGAAAGTTGTTTTTGGTCATGAACTTCCTTGCTTTCATTCCATGACACCAACACCAATGAAATTTGACTTGGAGAGGAAACAAATAGGACTTGAATTCATTGTCCCTTTTCTCTTGAAAGTTGTTGCAAGATTTAATTTTTTGCAGTCTGTTTTGTATAAGCTTTGCGCAAGAACATGTTGCAGTGAGTGACAAATGCATAGACCAAAATAACATTTTAAATGATATTTTGTAAAAAATTAGAGCCTGACATTTCAGTAGCATTTCCATTGTATGTCCCTTCCCAATCAATCATTTTTTTACAGAGAATGGAAAAAGCAGGGTAAGTACTCACTTTTTAAAGATTTTCTTTTCTTTTTAAGATTTATCAACTGTGATAGAATGATGGGAGAAGAAAACTGCTACTCTTCTGGAAACTTACACCGTAAATTGAGGACAAAGGTATTTGAACTACTTGGCTCCCACATGGCAATTATGTACTTAATTATTTCATAAGCATCCTTATTTAAAAAGTAGGGGTGCTCCATATAGTGATCCTTGATGATTCACTTAGCCTAATAATGCGGGAAAGGAAGTATTTTACAAGTGTTAATACAAATATAGACTGACTTGGTTTATCCTGTGTAGTGAAGTAAGTCCCTGTCTTGTCATCTTTTGTATTTCAAGAAAATACAGGTATTCAAATTTGCCTCATTTTATTTCTCTAGATAATCTCCTGACCTGACAATGGAGGAGGTGAGTGCCTATTTTGTGGTCAGATATTGTCTGCTTGTGAGGAGCAGACACTTCTCGTGAGGAAGTGTCACTTGCACAGCAGCCCACATGCCAGCGTTCATCTATGAAAGCACTCACTAATACTGTGGCAAAAATTATGTATATTCTGGGGAAAAATTAGGCTATTTTGGAAAGGCTATGTTATATGAGTGGTAACTCCAGAACTCTTCATGTCTCTCACTTACTGACAAGTGCCGTTGTTCTTGAATGGTTTATCAATAGCTATCAAATTGATAGCTATTTATCAAATGCTACTTTATTTTAGGTCTTTATATCTGTGGATTAGCTACTGATGGACTTTCACCTGTTAGTGATAAGTTTGTTATGTTTAGAGTAATGCTATCAAGTTCAATGCCGGAGTCCCAATTGAAAACAGAACTGTCCTTTGTCTTTACTCGTATGAAGACTAAAAGGTGTGAATAATGCCTGTGTGCTCCAACTTATTTCTGCAGACTCCAAGATGGTTTTGGACCATCACTAATATTAAAAAAATAGTCTATAACTAAGATTTAAATTTAATTTTTGCTTTAGCCTTTTAGCTGATCTTTCTGGTTTAATTTAATGGATTTGATCTGCAGCACTTGTGTGAATTGTAACTTCCATTGGAAAATCATACCTTTAGAGATGTCTTCATGGAAGTCTTGCTGGGAAATGTGGGGTTTTTTTGAGCCAAAATGACAATGAGGAAAAGGCAGAGAAGACAATAAACCCAGTTATTTAATGCACTCTTCTAGCCTTAACTGGGGTACCAATTGGAACAATTATCATTCACAACTGAGACAAATGCTCTTGGCTGTTCAGCTGTGAGTCTGCTCTACACTTATGTGAAGAACTAAATATTCCCAGAGCTGTTTCCTATCAGTCTCTTACCTGGTAGTTAGGATGCTTCCTTGAACACTGAGCCTGTGCTCAGTCAGGTAATGCAGGGATTACAGCATGGCTGTGGAGCATGGGTGGCCCCACGTCCTGAGTGAATATGGCAACAGTGAGCAAGTCAAGTCTTCCCTTCTGAAAGGACGAGTCAGCTGCTTTGTTTTTTGTTTTATTTCTCCTCTTCATTATTTGATTTCTGACACAAAACTGTTTTTCTGACACACTTGATTTCATACAACTACTAAGCAATGGGATTTTTTAATCTGCAGGATGGAAAACCTCTTTTGTTTTCAGGTTCTGTTTGTTACTTCATTTTCAATCGAGCAGAAGGGACTTGTGAAGTGTGTGTAGGAATTACACAACCGTTGTTAAAGCACTGCATTCTTCTAGTTTAGAACTGAGCAAATTCATTGTGCTGATGACAGCCATAACTATGTGCTAATACAGATATTGGTGTGGAGAAAGAAGTCACAGCTGGGTGTACTGACATAGACTAAACTTCATCCTTTCTCTCCTTTTTTAGAAGTAATTATTGGGGAAAAAAGCTAAAAGAGTAAAGGTCAATAGAATATTTATAGTGGGGTAAAATAAATTATTATTAATGTTATTTTTGAGTGATTGAATTGATACTGTAGTTTAGTACATAGAGTAAGTGATTGGGGAGGGAATTAAAAAGGTAAGTCATACAGGGCCAAAATGATAAATCCTCCAAAAATGATAAAAAGACCTGCCAACACCCCTTCCCTCCGCAAACTAATGCAGTACCTCTCAAGGGGGCTCATAAATGTCAGCGGTAATACTGATTTTTAAACCATCTGGTTCTTCACAGTAAGTTATGAGATCTTCTAGCTTTAAATACAATATTGGTTCATGCAAATGACAATATAACAGACTTTGACATCCCAAAATATCTCTTCCCACCCTGCTTCAGCCTCCTCCCTCACTTTCCTCCCCTTCCTTCATTGACTTATCTGCAGTAAAATACCAGACCACTACATCTTGCCATCCCTTTTGGGCTAAAACTTCTGTTTAGACCTGTGAGCAGACAGAGATAGTAAAACTAATAAACTAGCTCTGGCACTCTGTATTCCAGCGTCAATTTGAGCTCGTGATCAACCTGAGAGCTGGTATGTTGTTGAGGCTGTTGAAAGCAAATTCTGAGCATGTCCTTCTTGGACAAAGAGGGAATTAAGCTGGTCTGTGAGGCTACACAGAGAGAGATGTAAGTAAAGAGCTAAGGGTAGCAATGGTCTAGGAATGTTTATGCAGATGAAATGTCCAGGGTGTTTAATTCTATTACAGCAGTTATCCATAAGGGCCTGACTTTGAGAGGGATGTCTTTGAAAAATGCTGGGTGTAAATGTGTGTCTCGTTCTTCTGCCTTGCACTGGAGACAATGAAGTCAACACTGAGGACCTTTGGAAAGGAAAAAATAGGGAGCTAGCAGAAACAACTTACTGGGTTATCAAGCTTGCTACTTTCAGATAGTGCCAATGCCCATGTTGTAGATCTCATAAATGAGACTGTTTCTAGATTTTCTCCTCATATATGCAAGTCTAGTCACAAATGTTATGCCTTTCGTGATCTGAAACTTCTATGAATTCCAGACAGAATGTGTCCGTGGGAATTTTTATCATTGTTCCATTGCTTTTAAACAATTTTTTCTCTCTATCTCTGGCATTTACTATTGAGATGATGTGGTGGGTTGACCATGTCTGGATGTCAGTTGCCCTCCAAGATTGCTCTATCACTCTCCATCCTCAACTGGACAAGGCAGAGAAAATATAATGAAAGGATTTTGAGTTAAGGGCAGGGAGACATCACTCACTGATTGTCATCGTGGAAAGAAAAGACTGGAATTGAGGAAGTTAGTTCAATTTATTACCAAACAAATCAGAGTAGGATAATAACAAATAAAGAAAACTGAATTCTAAAGTACCATCACCCCATACTTCTTTCTGTGCATAAGTTTACTCCTGATTTTATCTAACTCCTCCCCCTCAGTGGTGCAGGGGGATAGGGAATGAAGATTGAGATCCATTCATCACATGTTGTCCCTGCTGTTCCTTTCTCCTCGGGGGAGGAGTCCTCACACTCTTCTCCTGCTCCCATGGGGTCCTTCCCATGGGGAAGGACCCCATGGGAGACAGTTTTTCATTAACTTCTCCAATGTGAGTCCTGAGGAACTGCTCCCCATGGGTCCCTTTCGCAGGGTGCAGTCCTTCAGAAGCAAACTCCTCCAGCATGGGTCTCCTGTGGGCTCACAGGTCCTGCCAGAAAACCTGTTCTATCATGGGCTCCTTTCTCAATGGGCCCACAGGTCCTGCCAGGAGTCTACCACAGCACAGGCTTCCTGCTGGGTCACACCTGCTCCAATGTGGGGTCTTCCATGGGCTTCAGGGGGCTATTTGCTCCATTTTTAACCTCCGTGGGCTGCAGGGGCACAGCTGCTTCCTCTGCCATGGTCTGCACCACAGGCTGCAGAGGAATCTCTGTTCTGGGGGTGGAGAGCAGCTTCCTCTGCCTCCTCCTCCTCGTTCTTCTTCACTGACCTTGGTGTCTGTGTAATTGTTGCTCTCACATTCTCACTTCCCTCTCCAGCTGCAATTGTGCAGGGTACTTGATCCCCTTAAAAATATTATCCCAGTGGTGCTGCTGCCACCACTGAAGAGCTTGGACTTTTCACAGAAGCCACTCCTGTAGTCCCCTTGATACCCAAACCTTGCCAGACAAGGCAAATCCTTTTGCTAAGATATAAAAGTAGGCTCTTCTATTTGGCTTCCATGAGTGACTTTTTAATTGTTCTCCTTCAAGGCTTTTTTTTTTCCTTAATATTGTTAAGTGGAAAAGTTATGCATAATCTTCCAGATAAGGCCTCATCAGGGCCACATATGATGGCTTTTTAATTTTCTCCCTGACAACACCTCTTGCAGTGTGCCCTCTGTCTCTCTCATAGCCATGTCACTCACCTTGAGAGCAAAGAAAAGATTGACTCTGCCCTAACCCCAGCAGAGCACTCCATATGGTGCTGTGTGGGAAAAATGCTATCTAAACTGGAGGAGATGGTTGTTAGTACAAATGCTTTGGGAGTGACTGAAGGAGATAACAAGAAACTGTGTTGAAAGAAGCTATAAGGCTGGAGGGAGGTTATTAGTGGAGTTCCTCAGGGACTGGCTTTGACATTGATCTTATTTATTATTTTCACTAATTACCAAAAAGTAGGATAAAAACAAGAATGTGCTAATGAAATTTGCTAATGGCTTGAAGTTGAAACTACATAAGAGACCAGGATTGACCTTGAATAGTGATGAATTGGAGATGGAAAGGAATTAGTATTATAATAACAAGAAGTTGCGAGTTTGGAGGAAAAATAACAAATATTTCTGGCATTCCTCATTCAGTGGAGCAAGAAAAAGTTTGTAGAAGGCTTAGCTGTATAATATAGTCAGAGGCTGACCGTGTATCTTGTTTGAAGTGTAGAGAGGTCTGATCCTCCCACCACTGGAGGGAGACAAGGACCAACGAGAACAAACATTGATAAATGTCAGATGATGTGTGAATTCATGTGTAAGGGTGGAAAGCAAGTCTGACCCCTGTGGAGGATTTCATAGATCTGTTTGTCTTCAACTGCACAACCTCAAAATGGACAGTACAACACAGTTAATGCATGGGAAGGGAGGATGCAAGAGGTCTGTGCAGAGCTGCTGTTTTATATGGGGGCACATGAGGTTGTTTTGAGTTACTTTAAGAAAAGAAAAAAAAAAGAAGAAACCCAAATACAAATCCAAGCAAACTAATTGGGAAATGCAGTTGTCCTGAATCAAAACAGTCCAGAGGATGATGATGGAAGCTCCTCTAAACAGCTGTTCTTAATCTGTTCTTCCTGGAAAACTACAATTAGTTTATTTTAGATATAGTTCTTTAATTGTAGTGGAATTGTTTAGTATTAATTGCTCTGTATTGGTGTGTACAGCAAGAAACTGTATTATTGTTTGCCAAATTGGTACTATTGCATTTCTGCTAATAGGCCAATTTCTTTTTACATGTTTTTAACAGAAGATAAAGAAACTGCAGACAAGCCAGCTAGAGTCCATTAAAGACAAAGCACATGTACAGTCATGAATGGAGAGATATGTTAACAATGACATCAAAATTGAAGGAGAGGCAATATTGTCAAAGAAAAGAGGATAATCACTTAATCCTGTTCTCTGCTTCCAACCAACATGGAACATTAGACAGTAACAAGACTGGGAGATTGCAGCTCCAGTGATTGTTTTCTAAATGTGGTAAACACCAGTTAAAGGAATAAGAATAGATTAGACAGGTCCTAATGTAATGATGACTCACTGCTCTTTCCCATGCTCATAATCTGGATGTCCTGTTGCCACTGCAGGAAATGTTGTACAGGCAACACTCCTTTTCTAGCTAGCATGTACAGTACTTGGTCACACATATCTGTGATGGAATTTCATAGTCTATTTTAAAAGGTAAGATTGGAGGCAATTGCATCATATCAAGAAGTTTCTATGCAGTTGGTTTGTAAACAAACTTTCCCCTCTTGTTTGCCAGAACATTACTTTCTGACTGGAAATGCACCTGTTGCTCTGTTGCTTTCCCCCTCCCTCCCTTATTTCTTCTTCAGTTTTTTTGGTGTGGTTTGTTGTTGTTGTTGTGTATTTTTTTTGTTGTTGTTGTTTTTTTTTTATTTTTGTTTTTTTTTTTTATTTTTTTTTTTTTTGCGGCTATGGTGGCTTCTTTGTTCCAGTGTTCTTATGTAAACCAAATTTCTCCTCTTTGTTGTTAAGGTCCTGGGGGCTCACATGAACACTTGTCTGTTTTGGTAGAAGTCTCAGTGGTGCTATAGCAAGCACGTTCACAGGATTTAGCACCTTTTGATGCAATTTAGCTCTGGTGATACTTAAGCTACTGTTTCACCTGAAGTCTGCAGTTCTTTCACTCCCTCATGAATATGTTAATGAATTATTTCACACTCTTTAAAAAATATATCTCTGCAGTCACAGAGCCAACTTGGCATCTTGGGGTGGTATTTAAATAACTTCATGGAAAATGTATCAGTCTTGTTTTTTTTTTAAAAAAAGCATAGTGAATAAATTCAGTGTGGCACGAATCTGGCAGCTGCATTGCAAAAAATATTCAGTGCAAGTAAATTATGCATTTTTTTTGTTGTTAAAATAGTTCAGAAAATATACTTTCAAATGTTGTTTTAATTACTACCTTTATTCTACTGCTTCTAAATAAGCTTTCTACTTGGCAATTTACTACCTGAAATCTGATATTCTAAATGATTCCTTGTTTCCTAATCTAAAATGTATCTTTTATGATCACCCCCACATTCTATTTTTTTTTTCTGTCAATCAAATTGGTATTTCAGCCTGTTTATTTCTTTATATCCATAAAGACACAGGTGCATAATATTACTATCATTTTCTTCATGTTGTATCTTTTCTCAGTGTTTTTCATGTATGGACATTGCTGTAGTGATTATCTGTCCTCCACTTTATTTATGATTGGAATTATTTTTAATCTACATAATTTCTGGATATGCTTTCAGACTAATAAGTACTGCATTGTTTTAAAGTTCATTTAAAAACATATCCTCTATATAAATTAGAGTATATTAGTACTGAATGTACTAAGAGTTATAAGTGCTTTTTGTATTTGTAGTTTCTGCTATTTTTGTGAACCATTAGAAACCTCATTTAAAAGCCTGACAATAAGAGCCATACAACCTACTTTCCAGATCAAAGTAGTTCAAAGAAATCTAGATATGCATATATACTTTCATTAACATTGTATTTTTACCAAAGCTTGCTCTGGTTATTAGGCATTTATTTCAGTTTCCATCAGTGAGTTTGAACAAGAGTTTTGATTTTACAATACTTTAAGCATGCTGGGGTTATTCAGGTAAACAAATACAAGTCTGTATTTTGATTTGAGGGTACTTGCTTCAACTCCTATGACCACTAAACTTCAGTATTGCATATTGTGTACTATCAGAACCTGTGGGGAAAAGAACAACAGTTCTATCAATTGGTACTAGAAGATACTGGAGAAATGGATGGCAGAGAAACTGGAAGTTTGAGGAGCCTGGTTTTGGACAAATGCTGTGATTTACCAAGGACTGACTTGGAAGTCCTTGGCAGAACAGGACTCCAAGGTACTGGGGTAATGCACTGACTCGTCTTCACCAATCTCTGTGCCCTAAATTCATCCTATCTCTTCCTATCAGCAACTTGAAAATAAGATTTTAAATTATTGCTGTTACTGCAGCTGTTGTTGGCTGTGTATTTTTTAGCTTCCTGTAAGTGCAGGATGAGGAAGAGGAGTATATTCCCTCCTGTTCTAGATTACTCATGGCCTCAGTGGACCTGTGGGTAACGGAAGGAAAAGTACTGTAATGCAGACTGTTGAAAAGAATCGAAGTCTAAACAGTAATATTCAAGTGTCAGGATGAAGTATTTCTCTATACTCAAAATAAAGAAGATTTGCATAAAAACAAAAAGAACTTTAGTCTCTTCCTGTGAAAGAAATAATAGGTTTTAGGTCCTAGTCATAAAGTGGATGAGGAGTATTCAGAAGCATCTGTTAGTCCTTTTCCTGTGTGCATGCTCAAGGGTGCAAAGGATTTGCTTCACTTGGATGAAAATGGTTTCAAGAGTTTCAAATCTTCAGAAAAATAGTTTATAATGTGCCTTTGCACTGCAGCACATTGTGTTTGGGTCTCTTAATATTTGTATTTTAGACGCTTGGAACACCAAGGATAGAGGGTTGAGTATGGCACCAGAGAGTTTGCAGTTGACTTGTGCTAGCCTCAGTGACTGATTTAGACAGATGGGACGTGAGACTCAGGTTGTAACTTAAATGTAGGATTATAACTGAGCCCTCCAGGGACCTACAAGTGTTTTTGTTATGGTTGTAAATGTAATGTGGTAGACGTTCCTTGGTGAATTGTTTAGGGTTTAAGCTCTTCCTAAAATGGGCTGGGACAGAAATTGGCATTGTGACTTCATGAGGTAAATCCCTCATGTCTCTCAGTTATCAATAGGCTTCTGCTGAGCCCTTTGCCTTGGAGTGTCTTCAGCACTGGCTTGTCCACCTATGGAATTAAAATTCTTTTTTAATACTTGGAACACATTAATTTCAAAAGGAATTTTCCTTGCATATAGATTCCAGAAAAAAACTGATCACCTAGAATTTAAGGCGAGCTTAATTTTCAAGTACAATAAGAGCTGTAGTCTTAGGCTGGGGTATGAATAGCTTTATATTTGGATGCTTGGACAGAAAAAAAGAATTATGCTGTTATGTGTTTGCTTGTCTTGCTTTAGTGACAAACCACTTTAATTCTGTTGTTGTTGAGTTGAAAATTGTCACTATGAAAGAGTCGTGAGAGATCTGGATATTTTGGATCTTGGTAAGTCCTACCAGATTCTTATATATAGTCAAACAAGAGCTCAGCCCAGCCATGGTTCAAAACAGCAGGTTGTGAGTCAGCCCCAGTCAGGTATTCACTGTGCCAGTGAGGGGTTGTGGCCGAGGGACTGGTTTTTTGTTTGAAAAATTAACTCTGTATTCTAAGAATGCACAGGGAGACGCTGCCTGTGAGCAACAATTTCATATTTAATTCCTTTGTTTCTAATACTTTATCCTTGATAAACAATGACCATAATTACAATACTTCTGTAGTATAATTTAGCTTTTGTAAACCAAATTGTTGCAGGGAAGGATATCCTACTGGGTTGAGATGGAATCCGTTGAATGTGGGAGAGGATGCCAGATATACATTGGCCCAGCCTGAAGGGATGGTGAATATTTGCACGCTGCCAAAAGTCTCAGTTCATTTTGAGAGTTCCACAGTTCAAGAATCAATTGGATTTGCATATCCCAAAAGTTCAGGAATTGATTTCCTAAATGGTGATATTCAGGGCATAATGATCATGTCTGCCTGTTATTATATGATCAAATATATTCCATGGAGGGTGAATTATTTAATCTCTGTGGAAACATGGAATTTTCATGATGCATTAGGATTGCAATGGACACTTTGTTTTTGCAAAGGAATGAAATTATTCTGTCTTCTAAACATATGATCTGTGATGCCTTGAAGGCTGCTTGGAGAGGTAGATAATTAGCTACCCCACTGCCTAGAGAAATAGCTTGGAGATTTTTAGAAGCCTTATGCAAATGGTTTGGGATATTATACAAAATTAGTTTCAGTTAGGCTCAAATTTATCTAATTTAATTTAATTATTGGGAAAAGTAAATCTTTGACTGAGAAAAAGAATGAAGGAGAAGACAGAGAGAAAATACATTGGAATATGAACTGCAACAATTAGATAGTGATGGATTTATAGCTGCCATTCACTTTGTAGGTATTCACCTTTAAGGCATCTGTAATGACTTTCTTTTATAAGACTCTAACAAAATTAATACCCTGGACCACAGGTGAAATAATTACTTAACAGAATTAAACCCTGTTGCTGAATATGGCTGTATCCTATTTTAGTGAACTGTGAACTCAGCTGGTAAATCTACAGCCTCCAGGGAAGTTGAAGTCCCAGTTCATTCTGCACATTGTGCTTGAAGTTTCAGGGAGTCTCTGGCATGGAGAGGACAGTTTTCTGAAGAGGAAACTTGACAGTTTTACCAGGTCTGCATATTCATATGTGCATGAACTGTGGTGGTCTGTTTTATGCCTGTGTGATGTCTCCAGCAACTTTTCATTCTCTGTCTTGCTTATGGGTGAATCAAATTTCTTCTTAATCCAGGGAAGATGGTCAGGCGATTAGAGGAGCAGGTGGTGCACAGCTGATTGCTGGTGGCTAGCTGCTAGCTGCCTCTTCAACATGCAGGGCCCAGGCAGAGAGCAAGGAGGAAAAGCAAATATATTGGAAGCTGCTCAGGCCTTACAGCTTGGCCTGTGGTTTGGTGGCTGAACTGAGACCAGAGAAGCTGTGAACTGGCAGTTGTATGGCCTGAGGTAGGAGGGAAGGCTGCCAAAGCAGGACTGTACCAACAGGGATGGGTTTTCTTCCATGGAGAATAGTAGGAGGTACACAGCATGTTGGGGTGGTGTGGATAAGTCAGCAGTGTGTATAAATGAGGAAAGAAGTGCAAGACAAGTGGGGTTATCATGGATAGACCTCTGAATGATGATTCTGTCAGAGCATGTAAGATTTATATCCACTCTTCACTAACTAATGAACTAAATTTCTGCAATTTCAGTGAGCTCGTGTTCTGTTTCAACATGCAGAATGATTTTGCAGAGCTATTTGAAAAACTTCAAGTGTGATTTGACCACTTTAAGAGCAAATTCTTTGAGCAGCCTTGAATATGTGTTTTTGTAAAAAGCTTCCTCAGGCAATGCTAGTTTCACTTACTGCTTTTGGAACATATGCAGAAGTTTACATCTAGGGTGTTTCCTTGTGAACTCCTAATTTGCTTCTTGAGCAGTATTTTGTGGGCAACTTCAAGAATATAATTTGGAGTTTGATTGACTACAGTAAAAGGTTTTCAATGAAAGCTATTCTGAATATTTCTCAGTTAAAGAGACATGTTACTTTGCAGGATGAAAACAGTTTAAGGAAAACTCAGAAGTAGATTAAAATATCCTAGATTATCATCCCAGATTTAGGAATACATGTAGTACTCTATATGTACATGTAGTACATTGAGAATATAGTACTGAAGATAACAGGCAGCATTTGTGACAATTTTTTATAGAGCTCTGAACATAGGGTACTGTTGACCTGCACTTGAAAAGCAAGCCCAAAATGGTGTCCTAGAGTTCTCTCTGGGGCTTTGCAGCTTGGTGAAAGAAATTTAGAAAGATAAATTGTTGGGACTGAGAACTGTGGTGCTTTGTTTTGGACATATTGGTGTATGATCAAACATAGATCCTAAACCAAAAAGGTTCTGTGCAACTGCACATTTGCAAGAAACTGTGCTGTATTGTTTCCTTTATGTATAGCGGTTTCTTGATGAGGACACTCTTGTTTTCAGTTCTCTGTCACTTGGAGAACTAGGCCAAATGAGTCAGCTGGAGAGAACAGCCAGGGAAAAGCAGAAACTGAGTTAGAAGGTAAATGACAGGTTAACAATCTGTTATAAACCAAACCAGAAAATCAAACACTGACACAAGAAGTTAGCCAAAGCAGAAGCTACAGGTTAGGTAAAACATTAGTGTTATCTTCCTTTGATTTCTGTTTGAACACCAGGGACATGATTTTGAAGCATAGCTTTCTAAATGTGAGGAAGAACTTCTTTACTGTGTGAGTGACCATGCACCAGAACAGATTGCTCATAGAAGTTGTGGCGTCTCCCTCAGTGGAAATATTCAGGAACTGTCTTGACAGAATCCTTTCCATGTGCTCTAGGATGGCCTTGCTTGAATAGGGAGGTGGGACCGGACGAGCCACTGGGGTCCCTTCCAGCCTGATTAATTCTGTGACTTAGGTTTCATGCACACTGATCTGACCTGATCTCTGACAATCTGACTCATTTGTGTCACGTAGCAGTATCTTGATGGCAAGATATTTTGAAACCTCTGAATATCCATTATGTAATGAGTGACCTTCTTTTTAGTCTTTGAATATGCAAATGTTCATAAGTTCTTTCTAGATTTTATTTATGTTTGCAGGGTGGTTTTAAAACTGGAAACCAAATGCAAAACTTAACGTGGAGCCCTTCCTTTTGGATCTGATTTTGACCATAGTACTGTAACTTTTTAAACCCAGTTTTAAATTGTTAAAGCATGGAAAAATGGTTTCAAGTTAAAAGCTCCAAATTACTGGTAAACTTGGACCTGAAAGTGAATCTAGTACTTGCAAGACCTTCGCTGAAGGAAATAGAAACATGACTTTTTTCCCCACAAAACCATCATTGTTTATGATTTTTATCTCCCAGTTTAGAATGGTAAATAAATCTTCTTTCAGCAAAGAATGAAAATGTTATTCTTGTATGCAGGTATATTCTGAAATCCTTTGCTAGTTATGGACAGGCCTCATGTGCTTAAACATGAAGAGAAATTTCTCAGTAGTTGTGATAGCAACAGTGCCAGTAAAAATACAGACACATGCTGTTTGGCTCAAAGGCAAGAAGGAAATAGTGTTCTGCAAGCATCCAGAGAGAATATTTGGGATTTTTCAAAACACAGGAAAACATTGGTTAAAGTCAAATGAGCTGCTAGATAGTGATGAATGGTCCTTTGCAAGCCAACATTCTTTGCCTTCAAAAAAAGCAAAGGAAGATCTCTAGTTAATATACCATAACTTTAATAAATATCAAGTGTTCCCTTCCTTCAAGGCACATATTGACTTGCTAACCTTCTTCTAATGTGTCTTAATCATTGTCAATATTTACCTCTTCATGCAATAAATACTGGGAAGTCAGCAGAAGCCAACTTCATCTCTGTTTTTGATCTTGTGACATTTCTTTGCCCATTTCAGTGAAATTCATATACAGCTTAAAAAGAAGAAAAATTAAACTTGTTGTGTAACTGCTGCTATGAAGTTTATAGCAATAATCTTGAACTGTTTAGACCTCTGGCTGTAAGTAGAACTCACATTTCTATAGACCTAAAATAATATTAGGTAGTTTTGACTCTTTATAGGTATTTCTAGGCAAACTGAATATAGTATTGCTATACTGATAACCAGTTGAATTCCTTACCAAATTAAGTGTATTATACAATTTATAATAAGGTTTCTTAGATGGCTGGTTCATGAAACAATCCCAAAGTATCCTGTGCAAGCATGTACTTCTTAAAGACTAAAGGATTACGTGCATATTTTTTAAAAGAAAAGGTTGGTATCTGTTCAGACTACTGATCTGTCAGGGTGCATTCTGCTATAGTTGTCTGTTTTGGAACTCCTGGGGAAGCTACTAATTTTGTTTGTCATTGACTTCAGTGTCCCATTATGTTGCTGGCTGGGGTGACAGGGGGCCTTTTGTGGAGTCAAAACTCAGCCTAAGCCTCTAAAACCCTGTGCAGATACTGAATCAAGCAGACCTGAGCTGCAGTATGGTGCTGAGGACAGTATTTCCTGCCCCTCTTCTGGCACTGAGCATTCTTGAGTCAGATTTGTCTAATGCCCGCTCCTCATGAAACCTTTCTCTGTTGAGCTGCTACTGCTGTCTCCTGAAGTTTAGAGGGTGTGAGAGCTGTTGAGACATGTGCTGCCTCCACAGAGCTCAACTCAGATGGTATTCCCAGATGAACTTGTCTGTCCTCATGGCATCCTTAAAATTTTTAAGGTAGTCCTCCAGAGGCCTTGTGAAAATTGTGAAAATCTTAATTATTACAACATTTTTGCTCAAGGTGAAACATTTACTCCTTGAAAAGTGCTTGCTTGATTGCAAACAATATGGTTTTGAGCTCAGATATAGTATGTGTTCATGGAGGGGAAAGTGCAGTTTAAAAGTATTTCCAGAAATAGAAGTACTGATATAACTTTGTGCTGACTTTGGGAAAGTAGACTGTGAGAGGGAAGGAAAAGAGTTGAAGCATGCAAGAATGACTACGGGGAAGAAAGGGGAGCTTGAGTTGTGATCTACATTCTATCTCAGATCCCTCAGACACTGTGGATGTCTGATGTCATGTAGTTGTAGTTCATTGTCAGTGCTGAGTCACCCGAAATGTGTCTTTGATGCTGATTAGCAAACTGCTGCAGACAGGAATTATCAATATTTTAATGGTGTCCATAGTATTTAATAGAGCTTGTTGCATATTTTCCAGCTGAATGTTTTTTCACTTAAGAAAATCAAAGCATTTCCTGGGAAATTGCCCATTTCATTGAAAATTTTGGGCAGCAGATTGTTGAAGCACCTTGTTTCCATTTGCACATCTTCAGGGCATAAAAGGTTAGGTCACAAAAACTGTAGTTTCCTTTCTTCCCATTTTGAGCCAGGAGGGATTCCCATTATACAAATTTTATGTGACAGAGGAATTGAGGGGAAAAATTTGGATTATCTGCACATGTACAGAGCCATCATGAGTTTGAGAACTGAATCATGTCTTGGGAGAAAACCATGTTAAGATCCAGACCAAATTTGGCTGTATAAGTAGCCTGTTAATTAGCACTATATCTGGACAGTGCTGCATTCCTTGATACTCATTAGTAGAAAATTGTAAAATAAATTATAAAACCCAAAGGGCATTAAATGTATCTTACCTCAGATACTGAAAACATGTACTGCAGAAGGAATAGGAACAGGCCATTCATGCTACTGCTTTTTCTTCCTCTGAAATTTCATATCTTATTAAAAACCTTCCCTGTAGGATTATTGGGCTGGAATTATACATTAAAATGAAAACACAGTAGTTATTCTCTTGCCTACTAAACTAAATGGTTAGCATAACTGTATATTGTTTAGAAAAGTCAATTATACCTCAAATAAGGAGGAGAAAAAAATTTAGCAATGTCTTTTGAGACTAAGCCTCTGCTGAAATATGTTGGATAAAAGAGCAGTGATGTAGCTGGGGGGGGGTGCACAGTATTTTGGTGTCTGCCTTTGTGAAGATTTGGGACTGATCGACTCAAACCCCCTGTGAGAGTGGCAGTCCCATTATGTTTGTTGCAGGTTGACTGGTGCAATGTTTGTTTCTGAGGTTATCAGCATGTTCAATCAAAAAACTAATATGTGCATTATTGCTTTGCTAGGTTTTAAGCCCTTTTCTCATTATAAGTATTGATCTTGATTAGAAGCTGTTCTCCAAATGTTTGGTTCCACTGACATGAAATTATTCTCATCATCTCTTCTACCAGAGGGAAGGTATCTTCATTCAGGTTAATTGCTGGTGCCTGATGCTAAATGCAAGCACCAGTCCACTGCCAAAGTGAAAATTCAAAACTGGGGGAAAAAACCCACAAAAGCAAAAAACAGCTGTTAAAATATCCTTTCCTTTTGTATTTACCAGAATAGTGAGCTTTCCTTTGGCATTGCAACATGCTAAAGAAAATTGCATTAATACTGTTTTGAAGATATAAAATTGTCAGTTCTTTGTCAGTGAATGTGTATTGTTCTCTCTTTCTACCAGAAGCAGGGGGAGGGCAAGATAGTAGCAGACATGAGTGGGTATAGAAATACACAACAATAAAAACACAATAACCCTGTGCCAAAAGGAGGAGTGATGTAGAGTCATGTTTAATTTAGACAAAACCAGAAATCCTGCTATTGTAATCTGAAATATGTGGGTGGATCCTAGTGTCAATGATTGTGATGATGTGCACAGGCGTAAAACTCCAATCAAAATTTGCAGGAAGATTTAGCCTTTTCCTGCAGATAACTTGCTCAAAAATACTTAGAAAGGCATACGTATGCAAATGTATTCTCTATCCAGAGCTTTATTTATGATGATGCTTTGTTTATTTTAATTTTGTTGTGATAAAAAGAAAACCTCTGCTAGGCTCAAGATGTACTGATGTTTATCTATCTACATGCTGCACCACCCACTTGTCCAGGCAAGGTTCAAAAAAGCCTAGGAATTGCATACCAGATGGACAGGAGGAGGCTTTTTAAGGTTACCAGGGATGTGTGACCCAAAAATTTCCAGTTTTGTTTTATTTAAAGTGTTCATCAACTCTAGTTGATTTGTCATTGTCCCAATGACAAATGATCCTCATTTAACATTTGGGTTTTGTTCTTTTTCTGAAATGGTTTCAACTCAGTTTCTTGCTCTTAGATCTTGCTATATACTTGTTTGCTGGATTGAGATCCTCCAGCTGTAGGTTTCTTGCAGGTAGCTAGAAGTTAAGTTACTCTTCTCAGTTAAATAAACTGATTTTCATTTTTAGTAGATCAAATTTTTTTAATAATTTTCATTGCTCTTCACAAAATTTTTCCACAGTATTTTACTAAGTCCAAAGTAAAACCTGTAATCTTTTATGAAAAAATTGAATACTTCATGAACTCAATTGCAAAAGAACCCTAAATTAAGTGGCTTGGTTTGTTGGCTGCCTCTGTGGAGGAGCCTCTGTCAATATTTCCTCTCAGCATACAAAGTCCAGGAGAAATATGGAGGCTCATTGTGGAGGCTAAATGTGTTGGCCATCTGTGCTCTGTTAATGTTGAATCTGTATATCTGCCACCAAACCAGCCATAGTCCAATGGTTGCCTACAAGCCACTTGTCAGATTGAAGTTGGCCACAACTTCCCCAACAGGAGGAAAAGAATGCATCACTTCAGTTTTTGTGGTGGATTGTTTTTTCCTTCTATTAAATTCAACATCTTGTGATAAATAGATTTTTGAGAGGTGGGAGAGGAATGGAGAAGGTGACTCCAGCAGGGATCCTCAAGGGGGTTTACTGAAAAGCATATCTTTCTTTCCAGGAGTTGTATTTCTCCTTGTGCTTATGAGAACCTGGGTTCAAGCTCAATAAATATGGCATTAGAGAAAGTTTCAGTCCCAGATATTTTCATGAGAGAATTTCCCTTCTGTCTTATCACAGACTTGAGATCTGCTGCTGCTGCTCCAACTGAGCAACACCTTGTCCCAGCAGAGCTATCTTTTGTTGTCCTTGGTAGGGAGTGTTCATTATGTAACCACTTACCAAGAAGTTTGAGGGCTTTCATTCATTAGATCAGAAAAGGGCTTTGGGTCCCTCAAAACAAAGCAAGAACTCCAAAGTCCTTTGCTGATTGCTGTGTTTTGTGATCATAAGTTCCTTGGGGAAAGTTTTATTTCTTTTGGTGTCAAGTATCCAATTCCTTATGTGGCTACTGTGATATTTGGAAGAGTAATCTGTGCAAAAAGCTAAAAGAACATTCATTTTGAATAACAGGAATTTATTTCAATCTACCTTATACCTGTTCTCTAAAATACAATAAAATAACCCAAGTTGCATATGCATAATTTCAACTGTCTTCCATTGTTTATCCCTTGTCAGAGAAGCAGAAGTTCTACAGCATGCACCTCAAATCTGCATAAACTTATTTACCTTACTTCACCAAAAATTTAGCTAAAAGTAAGATAAACCAATGCAGTCCTAAACCAAAATAATTTATTTTTTTACTGATATTCCAAATGAATTTAGGCTGTCATCCTTCATTTGCTTTGTTCAACTCTAAGGGGAATTGGACCTGTAGTAAAAATGTGGGAAGATGGTATAGTCACTCTTATTCTTTAGGGACTTATATTTACTTTTAGAAAGTCTCACATATTAATGAAGCAGATGGTCACTTTTAAGAGCCAGAATGTAATTGAATGGCATGGATGCTCTTACGTTTGGTTAAGTCAGAAACTAAGTTGAGGTATGCTTGTGTGCTGGTTCTGGCTGGGGTAGAGTAAATTTTCTTCACAGTGGCTGGTGTGGGGCTGTTTTAGATTTGTGCTGAACACAGGGTTGATAATATAGAGAGGTTTTATTATTGCTGAGCTGGGCTCACACAGAGCTGAGACCTTTTGTACTTTTTATATGGCTACACTGGCTGGGAAGCTGAGGGTAAATGGGAGACTGGGAGGAGACGTAGCCAGGACAGGTGACTCAAACTGATCAAAGGGACATTCCAGACCATGTGACATCATGCTTAGTATATAAACTGGGGGGAAGAAGGAGGAAGAGGGGGATGTTTGGAGTGATAGCGTTTGTCTTCCCAAGTCATTGCTGTGTGTGATGGGGCCCTGCCCTGCTGGAGGTGGCTGAACACCTGCCTGCCCATGGGAAGCACTGAATCAATTCCTTGTGGTGATTTGCTTGTGTGCATGGCTTTTTCTTTCCCTATTAAATTGTCTTTGTCTCAATCCACAAGATTTCTGTCTTTTACGCTTCTGATTCTCTCCCCAGTCCTGCTGGTGGGAGAGTGAGTGAGTGGATGTGTGGGGCTTGGTTGCTTGCTGGGGTTAAAACACAACAGCTTGGAACGCAAATAGTGATAAAAAAAATGCACTTAAAATCTTCTGTTTTGAAAAATTTTCAGAGATACCCTCTACTCCTACCATCTTGAATCCCCCTAGAGATAAACTCTAACAAGACAGGATAAGCTTATAAGGACACACCTCCTTCTTCAATTTCAGTTGTCATTTATCTTGTCATTTGAAATGCTGCATGATAAATCACCTTGTGAAGATGCAATATTTGATGCTCTGCCCCTCTCTGTTTTTATGACTTTAATAAAATTTGAAGTTTTGCTGGGAATTGCTTTTCTTTAGTGACTTTCCTGATCTGTTTGGATTTCAAATGTTTTCATTTTGTCAAGTTATATGTGACATTATTCTGGTTCTTCTGAATGACATTAAAATGATTGTTCTAAGGTAATGAATATAGTTCTATTCAAATAATTAATTTTGGAGAAAGTTTTTTTAAAAAAGTAAAAAATCCCAATCCAAAGCATATAAAAAATTGAAGAAAAATTTGCCTTTTTTTGGATGCAGTTTCCACTATGGAGCATCAGAGTAATACTGAAGTGATCAGTTGTCAGTCATTACACCAGTGACACTGTTTCTAATTTGATTTAGCTTCAGATTAATTGAAACAGGCAGTATTGATTGCCACTGAAAGAACTGGAAGTTATTTCATATGACAGAAGTCAAATGGGATGGTTTGGAAGATGAGTCCAACTCCTACACAGACATGCCTGTCTTCTGTTTTGTATTTGCCCTTGAAGGAAAGAGTCCTATTTGCATTTGTAGAGAAATGCTTCATAGTTGAGCTGCTATGCATGATCCAATCTGTTGCAGTTTACAAAGGCTTTATAGTCCTTGGTGGTTCTTGGATGCCATCTCAAAAGATCACATATTTGAGCTGTCATTTTTTTTTTTCTTATCTCAGAGTTTCTCTTTTACCTATAAAGCCTATACCTTTCTACTTTCACTGGAATTAACCACCTTGTATTATCACTTGCTGCCTACCAGAAATTTCAGTCAGAAATAATCAAGAACTGGTTTCTGGATCTTACTTAATAGATTGGGCAAAAAAGCATGTAACAATAGTACAGGTCAATAATTGATATTGAAAAAATAGGAACATCACCTAACAACAAAATAATTTTACTTAGTTCAATGAATTGTTTCATTTCTGGATCAAGCCTGAATTTCACATTGTGCAGCAGGCAGTTCACTGATGCTTTTATCAGGCTCATCCTAAATGATGCTTTTCACTAGTTTTGTTTAGTGTTTGAATCTAAATTAATAAGAAAAGACTGGACTGGATTTCACTTGCTTCCTGGAAATAAGGTCAAGGCATGTGTAGATGCAGGAAATTGAGTTACAGGATTTTAATGAAAAACTTTACCTGCAGAGTTAATCCTTGCTAAGAAATTTAAAGTGGGAAGAAGGCTTTCATTTATTTGCCATAAGAGTCCCTGCAGAAATAAGAACGTATACCAGGGCAGTAGCACTGCTTTATTCCCAAAGCATTGGTCAGGTGCTTGAGAAGAGTCCTTGTAAACCTTTGCACAATGCCACATGGTGACTCTCACTGGAAGGAAGGACCCTGGCATGTGTGCACACAATCTGCCAGCTTACTTGTTCTACCAGTTTTCCACCAAATCTTGCTTCTGGTTCCTATAGTTCTATGAGAGTGAGAGGAATGGCTCAAAATCCCATATTAATTTTGGTGAAGATATTTCATATTTAACTTCATATGCTGCAGCCTACAAGCAGTCTGAGCACTTTGAGTTTCAGTTAAGATGCCTATAGGGATGGTTTTTCCTGGATTGAAGTGTGGCCTAAAGCATCGTAATGTCCATGCAGAAGGAGCTTTTGTGCCAAATGAAAAATAAATCACTATGAATTGATATATATTCTGTAGCTTCTCCAACCTACCAGTCAGTGCTGGAAAAAGATATCCTGGGTTTTGAAAGGATCCTGAGGGTTTGCCAAGCAATGGTCCCCTAAGGAGGAGGTTTTCATTTGCTTTGTGGGGCTTGATACAGGTTTTTTCCACTTCCATTGCTTCCAAACACATTATGTTCATCTTCTAGGTTTCTTTTTAGAAGTCATCACAGTGATATTCAACACTGGATAGCCTGCACAGATGGAGATGTAACTTCCTATTGTAGGTCAGATTTTAAGTGAAATTTTTGTCAAGTTTCAGAGTTTACCAGCCCCCTAGGTTGAGGAGGACTGAGTCACTATCATTCTCGAGCTGGCTGCAATGTGACAACCTTTCTTAAATTTGGAAAGGTTTATTTTGAGAACAAATGTTTTTAATTTTTCAAAAGGCAGGTTAAATTATGCTCTAGACTGTTTTCTGTAATCTCTGGCTTTGTAGTAAGCCACTCAAAACTCTGCTTTTCCCGCAGTCATTCTTGAATCTGTCTCAAAGTAGAATGTTTTTCTATGTAATTTATTTTTTGATTTGGGTATATTAATGGTCAAGTTGCATAATTAAAACAAGCATCCTACTAAGGTTGCAGTCATATACTCTTAACCCATCCTCATTTCAAAGTAGAATAATTGTGCATATCTTCCCACCAAGGTGTTGACACATGAGCTGTAGCAGTCGAAGTTACTTCTCCCAGGTGTCCATCCTTCCTGTGAGGAGACTTGGAGAGACAGAATGTGTCTGTGAGCCTCAGGCTGTTCAGCACGAGTCTGGCAGCCCTGCTCCAACCCCTCAGAAGTGTAAAGCAAGCCATCAGGGTTTGCACTGAAGCGGGAGAATTGAGAATACATTCCCTCTTGCTGACTATGCAGGCAGTGTGGCAGCCTTACTACAGCCATAGTTAACTGCTCTAGTGTCCTCCACTGCCATAGACAAATATAGATCAGAGACCTAGATTCTTTTAATGTATTTGAAGTACCACCTGTCTTGAGAGGGTGTTCTGCCAGGACTTGGACCAAGGTCTTTGACATCTTCTCTTAGGTGATAGTGTTTTATTCATGACAGTTTTCATGGACACTTATACAATATTAAACTGGAAACTCCTATTAATACACAGTAAAAGTTTTATAAGTGAGTGGAAGTTGGGGGAAAAAGATAACTATCTTAGTATAATATCAATTTACCTACTTTGGTAATTTTTCTAGATTACTGGGAAGAGAACTGTTGAGGGTAGGAATGCGCAAGATGTGACAAACATGAAGTGTATTAATGTCATACATTGGGTCAATGAAGTAATGAAGCCTTATTTTTTATTTACTTATTTCTGTGTAGCTAAAATTTTCTGCCTTTAAAGGTGATTTCAAGGCTTTTTGCTTTTCTAAATTGGTGTTTTGGATAGATTATTAAAGAATCTACCTTCTTATGTTTAGTGAAATGTGGATGCTTTCTGGTTGACAAATCAGGCTGAAATGCAAAGGTGGTGCTTCTAGTAGGCAATTTTCTGTCTAAAGGAAACAAACTGTCTTAAAAACACTAAAGCTGGAAATAAGAGATAAAACAAGAGATTAAAAAAAGCCCAAACCAAACCCCACCTACAGCTTCCCAAATAAGACATAAAACCTCTTAGTTTTTCTCTCCCAAAGAATCTTTTATCTTTAGTACCTGTTGCTGCCTATTACTTTACTGTTTGCAAGCTGTCAATTATCAGGAATCTTTTCCCCCTGCCTGTCACCAGTATATTTGGAAAAAATGATCAAGATAATGTACTTAAAGGATTGAAAAGAATTCCAATATAGAAAGTAGATGAACTTTCCTGTCTGAAGCTTCTGCATCAGGGATCTGCATCCTTTCCAGAGCTGGATAGATCAGTGTTACTTTGAAAGACTGTTCTGCAGCAACCCCTTCTTCTTGCCTTTCAGATTATATGCTTATTGTGACTCATGTCACAGCTGTTGATTGAGAGGTCTGTTTTGGTGATTACATGAGAGAAGTAGTCTAGAGCTCCTAATCCATTTAAATTGCTTGTAAATGACTCACCTATTTTGTCTCTTGCTTCTACTATTGTGTGGTGCCTTCTTACTCATATGTCAAGGTGAGCTATTTCCTTATGCGCTAAGAATGGGCTCACATAATCCCACAAAGTATAAAAGTATAATGAGAGCATGGCACTTAAGTAGCTACTGAAACTTTATTATGGGATGTGTATGGATTTCCATTAGACAAACATCTTAATTGCCAAGTTGAAACTTTTTTTAAAATTCTCTTCTTCTGTATTATCAAGCAATTGTATGAGATCCAGAGGACAGCAATTGACAGGAATTATGGGGCTGTCTTGATCTTCACAGTGGGACCTTCTGTAGTGAGTCTCTTGTCAAATTTTGTTTTCTGGTCCCTATCATGTCTGGGCTGGTTGTTGGACTCCACAATGTTTTTTTGTGTTCTCCTATGGCACTAAGTCTTTTTGAGAGGAAGCTGACCTTCTTTCTCTGTGCTTGCTGAATGTGAAATTGTAGCAGTGGTAAAACAGTTTAGCTGAAATGATGCCGTGGGTTGAAGCCACTGAAGTGGGGCATTTCCATTCCTTTTTTTAAATTCTTTTCTACCCTTTTTCCATGCTTGGGCCCTACTCTGGGCTGGTGTGGTCTCGGGGATTCCTTGTAAGAAGATTTTTTTTTTATCTGGCTTTTTTATGGCTTTACTATAAGCTAATTGAACACAATAAATCAGAAGAAATATGATCATTGCATGTGTTGGGTTAGTTTCCTGTTGGATTGATGAGGTGAACTCTTTTCCCACACAGCTATAAAAGCACGAAGAGTTGTGGACAGTTGTCCAATAGGAAAAGTAGTAGAGGTATACTCCTTCCAAATCTCTTCCATCTCTCTATGTGTAACACAGATAATGGCATTTTTTCTATTAGCAACAATGTCCTGGTTTAACCCCAGCTGCCACCTCAGCCCCACATAGCTGCTTGTTCTTTTCTCCAGTGGGATGGGAGACAGAATTGAAAGGGCAAAAGTGAGATATCCTTGAGATACAGACAGTTCAACAGGTAAATAAAAAGCCATGTGTACAGAGTAAAACAAGGGATCCATTCACCCCTTCCCGAGGGTTGGCATGAGCTCAGCTGTCCCCAGCAAAGCAGGGCTCCATCATGTTACTTAGGGGTCAGCTGTCCTGGTATGTCCCCTCCCAGTTTCCTGTGTATCCCCCAGCCCACTCACTGGCAGGGCTGTGTGAGAAGCAGAAAAGGCCTTGGTCATGTGTAAGCCCTGGTTATCAATAACAAAACGATTCCTGTGTTATCAACACTGTTTCTGGCCCAAAAGCAAAACAAAACTTAGCCCCATACTATCTACTGTGGAGAAAATTATCTCTATCCCAGCCAAAACCAGCACAAAAATGAAGGTGCTCTCTTTTTGATGTTGTTCTTTGTTTTGATGTTTGGTTTTTTAAAAATTTTATTTTTATTTGGGTTGGGGTTTTTTTTGGCTTTATTTTTGTCAGTGTGCTTTTTGTTTTATCCAATTTGTTAGCAACTAATCAGAGATGAGGTTTTACTTTCCCCTTTATGAGCTACATGCCTTACCTTAGATAATTGCTTGTGCCTGTTATTAGCTGAGTAATAGAAGACTGTAACATTGATTTTAATAGTTCATTATACCCTGTGTGGGCCTTGAGAAACTAAAAAGGCTATGCTACTTGAGCATAAAAAAGAAAAAATATAAGTCAGATGTATTAGATGAAAACTGCAAAGTATATATATATTTGCAGCATTAGGTAGTTGTTTTCTTAATGTAGCTTAAATTTATTTTATGTATAGTTCCCTGTATTAAGATTAAAATTTTATTTTGGAAATGTTTTGATTCTTTTGATAACTTTGTTTTTATACCTTTGTTTTGAACTGATAGTACGGAAGATCAAAGTTTCCTAAAGGGACATTTAAAACATCATAATTGCATCTGAGTCAGCAGAACTTTTCAGTTTCCCATTTGCTTTTTTCCTGTGTTATAATGTAAAAGTTGATTCCAAAGGAAAATAGAAACACAGTTCTGCAACTGTTAAAAAAATTTATTAAATCTGTACATGGTTCTACAAGCTCAGTCCTCTGATCTCTGGAACAGGCACATTCTCCCTATTTCTAGTGTCATTTGAGGCAACACTGGAGATGCTTGAGAATTATCAGGACTTGGCTCAACTCAACTAGAAAGGAGCTTGGAGTTGGTAAGCAGGAATATGACTCCATGTGTTAAGGCAACTACTCTCAGGAGCAGATGCAGCCTCTGCAGGAATGGGCAGGCTGACCAGCCCTAATCACATCAGCTGGCATGGGCATGGGATGCCTGTCTCTCTTACCTCCTTCCCCTGCCAAGTGCTGGCCAGCAGTATCCCTGGAGCCTTGGGATAAATCTTGCACTTGTTTAATAGTATTGTCAATTTAATCCAAATTAGGAACTGCTGCAACACTCTAAGACTTGATATCTCTGTTCCAGGCTTATCCAGGTAGATTATGACTGAATTTTTTAATCAGTGACAAAATATGTACTTTTTTTTTTTTGTTTTGTTAGTTAGAAGTTAATAAATAAAATTCACATTTTGATACTACCTTGATTTCTATTGACAAGTATAATTGTTGATGTATGCTTTAAAGACCTTTCCTTGTTTAAGGGCTATAAGGTTAATAACTGAACCCAGAACTGTCTCCAGTGAATCAAGTTCAATTTTCGTGAGCCTATTGAAAGCAATCTGCTCCAAAGAAGCTAATTAGAGAGAATTATATGGATTTCCTGGATGATACTGCCTATATGTCACCATATATACTATGCAATTCCTCCTGCAATTTTGGAAAATCATTTAGTTGTGTCTAGCTCACTTTTCCTTTTGCTGATGGAGGAAATCAAAATACATCCCCCTCCAAAATCTCAAGATGAACCTGTAGTGATTCAAGAGCAAGGATGCTCTGGTACTGGTAGCAAAGTAACTTTGCTAATAAAAATGGTACTGTCAGTTTCACTAGCTTCCTGCAGTTGAATTGATGACTATTGGCTGGCTTGGATGGCACAAAGTATGAGAAAGCCATATTTATTTACTTAAGGGTACTTAGTTGATGCTGGTAATGTTCAAGCAAGGATGCTTTCCATCTGAGTTTTTATTTATGTTTAAATTCACATTTGTCTTACTCTGGTGGATTGTTTATTTTGAACTTGAGAGTGGTAGTTGAGGAGCCATTGTTGTGTTTTATTCCATGCAGAATGAAAATGTTTCTTCATTATATAGAAGGTGACAGTGTGACCTCAGACCCAGATGTGGATGACCTTGAATTTAGAAACAGGTGAGTCGAAAAGTCTGATTTTTAGACTCAATCTGTGTTGTGTGGGCCATGGATTTGCAGGTCTCAGTTTTGACAGCAGTTTCAAAATTATTAAGTTACATACTGAAAACCTTATTTTATGAAAACTATGATAGTATACGCTACAATTTTGAACTTGCTCGATATCGCTCAGGGGATGGGTCATGTGAACCCATGGTGGATCAGATCTGAAGTGGAGTTCCCTGGAATCCGAGCCCGTTAAGGACACTGTTTAAGTCTTTGGCTTCCGGTATGAGTGTGTTTAAGTGTTCCATATAAATGCTTATCACCTACTCCTCATACTCTTGGCCTGAAACCTGAAAAATATCTGCTTCTGTGAGGAATATTAAGGCTGTTGGCAATAATTGTGTTTACACATCCCTGCTAGATAAGGAAGTGGTTTTCTTTCAACAATGGCTTGACTGTTTCAGAAGCTTTCCTAATTCTTCATTGTCTTCCTTGGAGCTATGTTTTAAGATAATCCAATTCCTCTTCTAAGCCCCAAAACGTTACAGCTAAAAATAGATGCTAAGAAACAGGGTTTTATTGTTTGTTGGTTTCCTTTAAAAAAAAGGTAGCACAGAATATCCAGGGGGTAAAGGAGAAATATTTCCAACATCATCATCTGCCTTCCCTTTGTATGATGTGGTGAATGTGAAAATCTGAGTAATTAATCAATGTGAACTTTTCAGATTCATCATTGTTAATGTGCACCTGTGCCAAGCAACATTGTGCTGATTCTGGGCAGAAAATAATGCATCATATTCATTAACTACCTCTGGTTTTTGTGCCTCATTTGCAGAGCAGCGTCCAGGGAGAAGGTGGGATTTTAGTTTGTGCTGAGCCAGTGTTGTGCAAATCGAGCAGAGGCTTTGGCTAAAGATTTAAGCTCTGGGGTTTTATCCCTTTGTGGCTTAAACCTTTAACATGAATAGAAGCTGTACCTGAGCACTGATGGTCATTTACCCAGTCCTATGTAATACACTGTTCTTGTGAATGTTTTTTTAAACAAGTTGAGTAGGTGGCAGCTTGTATATAACTAGGAAGACATTTAGTGGCATGTAGTTTCAGAATTTATCTTTCTTCAGTGTTTTGGAGATGAGTCTGGCTTCACAACAGGTTACTGGAAGGTGAGGAGGTCTTGGAACATGCATGTGGAGTTGATGTATTATTCCCCCTGATTTGTAAAGTGCCTGACAGTTCCTTCTGCCCAGTGGTTATTAGCATCTGCTGAGATGTCTCACTTGTGTTTGCTGTGATTGCATCTCTGCTTTCATTGTTGGCTGGTGTATACAGCTGGTGGATTTTTTAGGTATCAGCCTTGTCTAAGCAAATGTTTATTTTGTTGGTATTAATTTTCCAGACAACATTTTGCATGTGTTAATTACGGATTAGAGAAAAAAAAAAATACCATGAAACACCAATCAAAAATTGACAAACTTCTGAAACATTTTTTTTGGTGTGTGTTTTTTTTTGTTTTTTTTTTTTTTTTTTGTTCTGAATGTGTTGTCTGCTGCTCCAGATATGGGAATATTATTTTACATCCTTTTGTGTCAAACAATTTAATGGAAAAAAAAAAATTGAGATTCTTCAAATAGTACTAATTACATATTGCCCTAGAGAATCTTGAAAATAATGGAACATCCATGTACTGGCATCAATAATAGTAATATGTAATTATACAGTACTACTTATTTGTTGTGAAATAATGGGAATCCCTGCCAAATGTGGAAGAAATAATTGGAGGTTCTGAAAGATCAGCACAGTTTTCTGTTCAGAACTGCCAATTCATGCATTCATACAAATGAAAATTTTTTGTTTGTTTTGAAGTTTCCCACATGTAGAAATTCAGAATTTTGGTCTGCTTTTATACTCTGATAGTTGAAACAGTCTTTTATGGAATAATACAGATGTTCACATTCTATATATTCTTATGTTTGGATTATTAGACTTCTGTCCAGGTAATACAATCAAGGATTTTTAGGAGCTCTTATTCCAACAGTATGTAGGGCTACCAATTAGCATTCAAATTCTCTGACTGTATGATAGGGTGTTTATTCACTTCTTTTTTGCCATTGGAGTTTAGGCTGACTCAGGTATCTATTCACAACTGTGTTTAAAAATAGGAAAGAGATACTGGGGTGTGACTGCCTGATAGAATTCATGACCTGCACATGGAGTACAAATAAATAATAAAGATAAGGATTTAATAAATCCTGAAAAGAATCAAAGAAAATCCTTGTCTCCCATAGCTCCCCTGCTTTTTAGTTGTCCACCATATAAATTGTCTGTAGAGGCTGTCATACTCCTTTTCGCTATCTTGTATGTTGCAGCTGGCTTTTAACTACAGGAATTTGCAATGTCAGCAGCTCTGTAGACTTGGCCAAGTGAAATATCTTGAGTGCTCAGTGTTTATATGCAGGCTTGACTGTTGCTGGTCAGCTGCAATGAGGTACACCAAATGAAATTAAGGGAATCATTCTAGAACTTTATCCCTCTCCCTAAGCCCAAAGTTACATATTGCAACCATAGCCAAAGCCATCAAAAAGCAACATAACAACTATAATAATTTCACATATGGATTGGTAATATCAGCTACAGCTCTTGATAGAACTGTTAATTAACTGGAATGGCAATTTATGGTCTTGCCAACCTTGTTTATGAAGAACTGCTTGCCATTAAAATTAATAGGAGCTGAGGGGAATTGATGAATGTCAGAAAGTTCAGATCAATCTGGAACACCTTGTGCTGATACAGTACCACCTGAAGTATTTTACTGAACTTGTCACTCATCAACATGTCAATCGTACTCATGATGGATATGCATTTTTGTTGACACTCTTGCCACCTCACTGCAGCTATGGGAGGGTAAGAGATGATTATGTCACACAGTCACAGGGTGAGAGATTACTGTGTCAATATGAACTTTGTAAGGACGTGAGGCATGAAGAAAAAGAAACTATTCAACGATGTGTGTGATGTGTTTCAGCCTCGTTTTTTGTTTTTTTTTTTTTGAGAAAGTCAAGAGTTACCTCTGATTGACTCCATTGGTTAGAACAGGGTGCTAATAACACCAAGGTTGTGGGTTTGATCCCCTTATAGGCCATTCATTTAAGAGCTAGACTTGAAGATCCTTGCAGGTCCCTTCCAATGCAGAATATTCTGGGATCATTGTTCCTTGGAGGATTCTTCCTCACAGAGGAGGGAAGGGAGAAGAAGGAAGCCTCTGTTCTAGCAGATAGAACTAATACACTTTCATTGGAAAGTGTAATCAGACTGGTGTAAAATTTGGGTTCTACCACTTTATGCTGGTTTTTTTTGACCCTGCTATAGACTGCAGCTGAGTTACAGAACTGGCCCAAGACAAAGTGGTGTAGCTTGGGAAACCTAACATGGAAGCTGAGAGAAACAGGGTCTTGATAAAGCAGTGCAGTACTGCCAATACCTGCTTCAGGACCCACGGGGCTTTGGTAGAATTTCTACCTCTTTCCAGCTCTGAGAAAGTTTAATCTCTTAGTGTCTAGGCCCTTCTCCTGTTGGACTAGACCAGTCATCCGCATTTTATCATGGGTATGCACTGAGCTCAAATGCTTAGTCTGTTATAATAATTTATTTAGATTAATGCCTGCTGTGTTTTGAGAGCTACTTCCTTTCCCTCTTGACCTTCCCCCCCCACAAGACATTTGCATTCCATTCTCTTGTGGTATCCTATGATTTGGCCACTGGGAATCAAAGTAAATTAACACAATGCGAAGGAATTGAGTACTGCAGTTTTAGAAAGAGTATCTTACCACAGGAACTCAAATTGCAGCTTTTTAACGTGCCTTGAGGTTCTTCTTATCTTACCTGAACATGACCTTTTTAATGTGGCAGTGTTCCAGCTGGGTTTTTGCTGGGTCGTTTTTCTTGTCCAATTTTTCTTGCTAGTTGTTCTTGCAAATATTTGCTTGTGGTTTTGACTGATTTTCCTAGTCAGAAAAAAATGTTGCTCTTAAACACAGACTAAATTTCTGCTCAAGGTGACAAGCTCTAAAACTTCCACCATAGTTTTTTTTCACCTGCATCCCTTGCAGGTCCTTGTGCTACTGATTTCAGGAGATGAATCATTGTTTGAGATGCAGTCAGAATTCCAGATTTGAAGCCTTGATGGCTGTCAGATTGGCTTTTATTCAGGTGTCTGAAAACCAGGCAGCTGGCTGAAATGCTGTGTAGCAGAGGAGTTTTAAGAGTTAGTATTCACTACAAAGAACAAAGCAGAATATATAATTTTTTATAAACGCCATACTTCCCTCCTGCCCTGTGCAAAGACAACAGTATTGTCTCTTTTGTGTTGCTGAGTGTCCTTCCCTAGGATGCTTGACAACAACCCTCTGCATCCCTACTACCCAGCAGCTATTTTGGCTCTGAAGAAACTTTGTGAAGAAACACATCATTAGCCATCACTTTGTGAAATGGCTTTCAGAACTGTCATCTAAAAGCTGAGGTTTTAACTACAGCTCTTAATTGTCCTTACTTCACAGCCTTCACGGAAACAAAAAGTTACTGTATTAAAAATAATTTTATTTTCTAAAGAAAGAGGAATTGAGATGCCACATGTACTACTTCTGGCTCCCATTCAGCTCCTTTAAATGAATGCCAAATTAACAGCAGCACTTCTTCCTGCTTCCTTCTCATCCCATAGCACTCTTTCTAAGGTTCATCCAGAATTCTTGAGTAGGCAGGGAGTATCACCTCTGCAAAAACTGCAGTGGAAATTTTTCACTTATTTTGTGCTTATTCTCGATGGCTGTTACAGCCCTAGTGTTTTGTTCCTGTGGTCTGACCTCCCTTCCCTGAAGAGAGGGTACAGCTTACCTGGGAAGGTTGGACAGAAAACTGTGTTTTCTGCTGTGATGCTTTTTTTACTTACTGGTCTTCAGTACCATTGTCCCAGCTTTATGGGCATCCCCTGGCACTGGTCTCCACATTTCCATTACTTCCAGCATCAACCCTTTTTTTTTTTTTTCATAGACCTCTCCCTGGGCCAATATCTTCACCTTCCTGATACCACGTTTTCATTTTAAGGCCCCACATCTTGGCATGATATCTTTTTAGCTGGGAATAACCTCCTAGTTTGTCCATTCTAAAAGGAGTATGTGCAGAAGCACAGCAGAGAAGCAGCCTCTTAATTGATGGGTTGATCTCATGTTTCTTTATTAGCAGTCCATACTGGTTGCAGCTAGCGAGTATCAGACTCCTGCTTGAGAGCTCAGGAGGCTAGTTTTGGGCATTCACCCATGTACTGACATACATTTTTCTCCTGCCTGTTCATGTTCATTATTTCAGCTCATTTTTGCAATGACTGAAGCTGTTTAACTTTCTGTGGCCTGTTGGATGCACCTCTGTTGGACTGTGTATCAAGAGAAACAGAACTAATGTTTAAAAGACATATTTTTTCATGTTTAATAATTTGATTATGTATGTTAGTTTTGCATAGGACAAAAGATGTTTTTGAGGTGGTGATAGAGTGGTCCTGTAGAATGTATTATTTTTGCTGAGGTAGACTGACTCTGTTTTGAAGAGAAAATTTAGTTATAGTGTGTTTGTTTCATGATTCTACTTATTGGTGCAGTGTTTTCCAAACTGTGGTTTGCAAGGCTAACACAAAGCTACTGGCTCATGTGAGCATATACCATACCATCCTGACTAACTCATTGTCGCCTGTACCTTTTCCTATAACAATGACATTAGCTAATACTCTCCTGAATACTTTAAAAATTCTCTGCTCTTTTTCTGTTTGAATAAAATACTTTCCTTTTTTTTTTGTTGGGTTTTTTTTTTTTCCCAATTAATTTGGGGATAGGGTAGAGGAAAATATTTTTATGTTTCTGTAGCAGAAAGCTTAAAGTGGTACAAAGGAGAGTGGAGTGAAGCTCTGAATTCTCCCATGGAGGCTTGTTTCATAGCCTATTCCTGTGACAGAAAATGTTTTGCTTCAGCTCTTGTGAAGCTTGGTCTGGGTTTTGTGATCAGCATTGTCCCAAAGAAGCACAACTGTTTAGGAAATGTATAGATAGCAATTTGGTCTCCAGTGTAGCAGAGGCTCATCTGTTAATTGCTTTGAAGATTAAAGTCAAGACCTTGAACTGGCATCTAAAACTGCCTTTAGAGATAAGCCCCAGCTGTGAACTTCCGTCATCTCCTTCCCAAAGCCTCTGGTATTTAGAGGATAATAGATAAGCAGGATATCGAGGGCAGCATCTAACTGATGTAAAAGATTTGTATTTTGGAGACTTGAATTGTTATGGGGGCAAAGCCAGTTGTCCCTGGATTACAGATCTAGAGAGCTCTTCAGAGAAGAGCAAAAAAAAAGCCAGGGGAAAAAAAAAAAAAATAGTGTGAATGTAAGACCAGATAGCCACATGGAAGTGACAAGTCAATCAAGTGTTGATCACATCCACCACATTAATAACAGCCACTCCAGTTTGCTCATTGAATTGATATGATGATTTTTTTTTTCTTGTAAATTAAGAATAATCTAAAGGAATGTCTTCTAAAGTGGGTGTCTCATTTTCTCTCACTTGGTATTGCACCACTCTGCTCACTTCCCTGACTTCCTGTCTCCTCCCCCCAAGCCAATTTGGACTGAGATGAAATCCTTTGCCTAATGAAATGAAACATTTTATTCTGCAGTTGTCTAACCATTTTGTCATAGCCCCCTTTTTTTTCAAGACAGTTTCATTTCAAAATGTTTCTTTTTTTTTATGCTGAAGATGTTGAAGAAAAATGCTTCTGGCAAGTTAAATAATTTGTTTAGAGATCTTTAGAAATAACTGAATTCCCTGGTAGCTTTGGTTCCATCACTCAAAATGTCATTCTTCATCAAGAGCAGCCCCATTAGTCAAATATGATGCAAGCAAATAGGGATGTTTTCAGAAATACTCTACTGTCAGCATGTCAAAGGCTGTTTTGAATACAATGCTTGTTAAGAGAGCCCTGTGGATGGCATTTGTTTTTATGGTGTTTGAGAGCAGTGCCTAAGGAATAGTTGTTGCACTTGGCCACATAAAAGGACAAAGATGCAGACACTTCATGCACCATGGAGTCTGTAGCATGTGGCTAAATGGTGGAAAATTAAGATGCCTTGAGAAAAATAGTGACAACAAATTTAATTAGGAGGGGATATATTTCAGAAGAAAATAAAGCATTGAAGGATGAGGGAGATGGAGGTGAGCAGTAGAAAATGATCAAGTAATTGGCAAAATCTAAAATAGAAATGAATTAAGATGCTTCATAGCTGGTAAATGGAGATGAACAAATAATAATCATTGAGAAGTCTGAAAAACTAAGAAATACAATTAAAAAGCCCTCTGCCAAAACAAAACCAAAAGCCTCAGTCTATTTTGGCTGTTTCTACTCCTATCTAGTTCCTCCCTAGATTTCTTTTTCTAGGATTGCTTTTCTTGAAGTTCACTTTTCCTTTTAACACTACTGAAGTAGTCCAGTGTGGGATATGATCTGCCTGCCTCATGGGTTTGGGAGTCTCTTGTACTCTTTGCACGACCTTGCCTGGGACATCAACCAGTGGAATTGTCCTTCTTGGGGCTTCCTTGCTTGGTTTTATGTCCTAATGTAACTACCAGCATTGCTCAGCTTGGAGAAGTGCAGGAGCCCAAGGGAAAACCCTTCAGACAGCCACAGGTGCTTCTAATTTGCAACCAAGGGTGAAGGTATTAGGGAGATGTGGAAATAGCTTTGAGGTCCTGAGTTCTGTTTCAGAAGATCATTTGGGCACCTGGTGAGGGTAAAATGAGCCTTTCCACCCTTCTGTATTATAGGAGGGAAAGAGGGGAGGAATAAGAAAAATAAAGGACTTAAGTTTCAGAGCTCTTAACCAGCTGCTGGGAAGTTTTCTGAAAATGATGCTGGGAAAGGTGTGTTTCCCTTTGCTCAATGAACAAAACCTTCTGTTCTTTCTCTCTCTCTCTTCCCTGCCCCCTCATTCCCACTGCTTATTGTGCTATATAAAGTAGATGTAGTTCTCTGCTGCATCCTAGCTCTGCAGCTGGTACTCTATTTTGAGAAGTGAGATGAAAAGAAGAGTGAAAAGAAGATACTATGATTTGGTTCAATTTGCAGCCCCTCTTACCAGCTCAAGTGGGGCTCTCCAAATCAGGAATGGGCCCTTCCTTCTTTTTTGTTAATTTTTTATTAGTTTGTGTGGCTGTAAATAGAAATCCTTTTTTATTTATTATTTTTTCATTTTATTAGATGCAAACATACTAACCCTGTAGGTCATGGCTATCCTGCAACATGAACCAAGAACAAATGGAATTCTTATTAACTTCAGGAAGCTACAGATAACATAATGCTTGGTATTTGTTTTCTTTGTAGCAAAGACAGACTGTCAAGCACTTGTACAAATTATGTGACGAGGAATACAGGGCATGGTAATGTTTCTTTGCCCAGTTTTTATCATGAGAATCTCCTAAAAGTTAAGTTTCAGTAAACATTACTTGCATTTAGGAGAGGTGTAAGAGTGATCTTTCACACAGGAATATGCTGGATATATTAAAATTGTCAACTATGACAATTTTAATAAAAACTTCTGAACTAATGGCCTGATGTGAGAGAGAGAGACTCAGGGATGTCTTAGTTACCATTAAGATAATTAAGTGTTAAATTAAGTTAATTAAGTGTTTAAGGCTATTAGTGTTTATTTTAGTATTTGTTTTAATTCTGATTTGTCTTATTTTTGAAAGGTAAAATGAGCTTTTTTTTGTATGTGTGAAGAAAAATACTGTTTCTACCTGAGCCCATGCCAATGAAATGTGGTTTTTATCTCTACACAAAATTATGATACACAAAAGAGCTTGAATGCTACAGCTCCAAATGCCACATATCATACTCTTACAATAATCTCCCCATAGGACCTGTAAGTGCAAGGCATCCTAGGGCAAATACATGTAATATGATAGCCTCTCTGCCTTTCAGATATAGTTGAATAAGGAAAATCTTTGTAGATGCTGTGAACATGCTTCTGCAATCAATATATATGTATCCTTAGCAAATTTGTTATGGGAGTCAGATGCTGAAAAAAATTTCCAAATATTTCATACAACAGTAGGTTTAAAGAAATATAAGCAGCATGACTTCTTTGAGGGGTGTGATGGGTGTCTGAGCTAAATTTGGACGATATCAATTTACAGATAATCATAATTTAAATGATAATTTTACAGTCATCTTTGAAAGTTGCAGCTTCAAGCTTCAGTGAATGATGTCTTGTCACGATTTCTTTAGTATAAAAGTAACTGTGGGCACGAGGCTAATCATACATTTTCAGTTAGGGAAACATATTTGTGACTTCTTTTAATCAAAAATGTATTTCTAAATAGCACAGTGTTGTATTTTAAAAATAAAAATTGAAGACAAGTTATTGACTGGGTAAATACTCAAAGGATTGACATTGATCTTACATTGATCATAGAGGTATCCAAACCAACAACTTCTTTCTAGTTTGAGCAAAAGTGTTATGCCAGTTGAAGTTTCCCCTCACTGTGGGAAAACAATAGGTGGTGGGTGGTGGTCTTTTAACCACATATTGTAGATTCTTTGTTGGGCCAGTTCTTGAGGTGTTTTTAGCACCTGCATCTCCCATTGACTTATGAGAGATCAGTAGGTAATACAGTAACCTGAAGTATCAGCCTGTTGGAACTGAGCAGAATTTAGTGAAATATCCTTTGAAATCTCTTTTCAAGGCAGCTGTTTTTCAGAAGGCTTAAAATACTTATTATAGATAACTTGTGACATTCCCATCCATCTTGTGTGTGATCAAAATAAATTAACAACTGTAAACAAAGCAAGAACATTCAAAGATAATGACTCGATAATATTGCACTGATTTTTCTCTTCTATTCCTTTCTGTCTTCAGGCTACAAAGCTGGAATTTGCTTAAAATTGACTAAGTTTTTAAAAGTGAAATAAATTTTAACAAAAGTATTTTTGTTTTGGAAACGACAATGGCAGTATATTGGAGGGAAATAGCTTTATTCTGAACTGATTAGAGAGAACCTGAAGTTTATCCCACTCTATATAAATCCTAGAGGTTAATTACAGGTGTAAATGTTGCATTAATTTTGCCCTTCCCAAAGACACTTGAAAGTGTTATTCTGACTAATGCTTATCTACAATCTTGGGCCAGTTTCTGCCAACATAAATTTGCACAGATGCATTGATTACAGGAGTGTCAGCAGCATAAAGAGTGCCCAAAAGATGTATGCCATTATGAATGATACTTCTAGATTAAAAATTAAAATTAAATTTAAAAATTACTTATTATTTAAGTAAAGCAAAAAAAAAAAAAAAAGGATCATTCTGTTTCAACTTGCTAGAAATTTGCAATGTTGTAGTCACCCAAGTCAACCCTCAACTTTCTTAGTTTGGTAAGCAAATGTTTGGATGCTCTCCAAACATTGTTGGAAGTTGTTTGATCCACACCATTGAACTGGAAGATCTGAATATTATAAAAGTCTCTGTTTTTATTGTGTGTTGAGTCTAAGCTCTAACATGAGAAGGTAAAAAATTTAATATGAAAGTCAAGACAAGTTTGGTGCTCTTAGGTATCAAATAAGCTATTCTTGGGTTAGAATTTTAGTGATCTCTTCTCTGAAGGAGCAGACCAGATCTAACAAAGGGTTGCCTTCAATTGTTTCTGAGTTGATGACATTTGTCTGTTTTGGAGACAAGAAGACAAAAATATTGATAATTTGTTACTACCTTAAAATTTGGGCCATATCAATTAGAAATTCTAATTCACCATCTACCACCAGATGTTTAAAGATTAATCTATTATCTGTTACCATTTCCTATAATGATGCTCACTATTCCAATCTAGTTCTTCAAGCAATCACTTTTCCTAGTGCCTTAAATTAACTTGCCTTTTGAGATTTTGATTATTCATACCTGATTTCATGTGAAATTTTTTATTTTCTCTCAATCTCCCCACAAGTAAGCCCTGAGTTTCACTCAGTAGTCAGAATTGAGAGGGGTGATCTGCACACTTTGCTGAATACTGCACTTTATGCTCTGTCTGAAAATCTGCCTTGTGCTAATTGCATAAGGCTGAAGAGGAGTTATGATGAATTGCTTTGTTGAAGAGTGTCTTAGTAGGCTCAGATTAATTTTCCAGAATGATTTCTGAATATTACATGGGACCATTGGTGAGAACAAGATAAAGTCTCAAAATGAGTCTTCCCAGATTAAATCATGCAGTACTCTGGCTATCTAACTAGATGACATGTGAGACCAGCTCTGGAGAAAACAAGCCCTCTAGAGATCAGCAGTGCTGGAATTGTAGGACTTAAACACTTAAACACAGGCAGCATGATATTACCTGAGCATATACCTGCAGCAGCTGAGGAAGAGTTTCTCTTTTTTATAGCTTACACTTTTCAGGTCCCATCCAACTGTTCAGTACTTTGGGTGGGTTGATAAGCAAGGTTTTCCTGTATTTCTTTCCCTTTGGAATGGAGAAAACTTAATGCCTTGTAAAGACCCTAAAAGGGATCATCTAGCTATCTGTGAGGAAAGGAGGAAATTTTCAACAAAACTCCCTTTGGAAACACAAGCTGCACACAGGGCAGTTTGACAGATGAGTAGGGGACAGAAGTGGAACACTTTCTTGCTGTGTTGATTGCCAGAGTTCATCACATGTAGCTGCCAAATTTCTTTGTTGTTTAATGACCCAGTAGACATCACTTCACAGAAGTGAATCTCTGGTTCTTGCTCAATGTTTCACTCAGCTCTGGATAAGAGATCCTTGACATCAGAATATAATTTGTCATTTGCCCCCTAATTGTAACTGTTGTGGGATGTTAGTTTGCCCCTTTTGAGGTTGGCTTTAATTTCCTGAATAAAAAATTCTCTCACAAATGAAAATGTGATAATAAATCAAAAAAAGTAGTCACGATATGTCTTTCTTGACCTAAAAGCATTAATAAAGATGAAGAATAAATGCAAATACAAAACTGAGATAACTATTCTTTTGCAGTGTGAAAAGGGTCATTTGAGAACATGAGGAAAGTGACCAACCCCAATGGGAACAAACTGTGTAATGAATGAAGATGAGTAACGGGGAGACAGGAGGGGATCAAGGAAGTTGAGTGGGTTTGTCTTCTCTTTTGTTTGTTTTTATTTTCTTCAGTAAACATTTTGAACATAGCATTCAAAGGTATTTGGACTTTCTTTGGCTAGTTTTTATATATATCACTTAATTTCCCCCTTTCATGATGAAAAAAATATTTACCTGCAATAGATGCATACTGTTTCCTGCCATCATCCTCTGATTACAGGAGAGAACATATGGGTGTTTTTTCAGCATGGCTTTTTTACCATGACTTAATCTTTCCAATGTCTTCTGGGAGGTTCTGTGCCATCTTAGTGAGTGTACAGTTGATTTTTACTCCCTGCTTTTCCTATGTTTTTTGTCTTCTTCATGTATTGTAATTCTTTCCCAGTGCTCAAGCATTTCAGGTTAATCTCACCAACAGAAAGTAAATTTGGACTACATATTTTTTTTTTTTTTAACTTATGTTAAAAATTTCCAGTTATTTTGATATTTTTGTTCTTTAAATTGAGTGTGTTTATTTTATTCACTGTTAGGAACTTTAATCCCTAATTGCCTTGGTAATTTAGGCTGGTGTGGATTCCTGAATTTCATAATGAATTCTTTTTTAACAGTGAGAAGGCCCCGGTCTTCTCTATTTCTGTGAGAAGGTTACCTTTTGTTGCTCACATTCTGGGAATAATTCCACTTGTGTTTTTCTCCCAGTCTCCTGCACCATTAATTGAATTACCTGTGAGCACCTTGTGTTTTGATTCTTGGGGGGATGGAAGTATCTGAAGTTGGAGTGTCTAAGCTGCCTGTTTGGTTTTTTTCTTCTCAAATAACCACAGTCTGGAATCAGTTTTAAAACATGTTTTCCAGGAAGTCTCTGAGTGTTTTTTAAGCCTCCATAAAATTACTTCTGATTTAAATGATGAAAGAACATTGTGCTATTCTCAGAGATTAGGTCTTTATCTTCTTTTGCTGTTTGTTTTGGATGTAAACTTATGTTACCTACTTTAGGTTTCACATTTCTAGGGACAGGCATAGACTGCATTCCAACAGTCATACACTGTTATGCATATAAGTGCCACTGTACAACTATTTCTTTCTACACAGAGGTCTACTCCTATACAATACTTTTCTTTCTCATATTTTAGCATGAAATTAAACCACCATTGGATTTAGTATCTGTTCATATTTGACCTGGATGAACTCTACTGTTCTAGCGATCATCCTGAGCTTGCAAATGCTTTCCTGCATGTATAAAATTAGAAACTTGGAAGAGATAGTTCTTGCACAGTCACAACCAAGAACAGAAATAATGAGCCAAAGTAATGAGCAGAATTTTTAGCACTGTAAATGTCTAGAGACAGAGCTTTGGGCAGCATTTATCCAAAATGTCTGTTCTATATATTGAGCAGGTTCATCTTAACACCTGGCCAGTGGAGCCAGCTGGACACAACAATGGGAGTACAGCAAGTGAGATGAAGTGTGGCTCCTCACAGCCTTACTTGTCTCCTCCTCTCCTTATGGAATCCTGAAAACTAGAGAGGAAGCTTAGCAGGGAAATGAAAGGTCACTCTGGACAACTGTGAACAATTAAACTTGTCCAGAGCTTCCTGTTCTGTTATTTCACCAAAGTTTCCAAAGCTCTTTTGGCTGTTAAGATTGAATTTGAAGGCCTTTGAGAAAATGTTACTGTTTCCCAACAAATACAGCGGTTTTTAAATTTCCCAGGATATGGGATTTGAAAGAGAGAGAAAGTGTTGAATTCAAAATGCTGCTCTTGCTGAAGCTGGAAATATTGCTGATATACTAATATATATTCCAACATTTTATTTTCTCTCATATAAGAAGCATATTTCCTAAAAACAAATGGACAAGTTTATTGTGATGCAGCAAATCTATTAAAAACCAGTCTTTGGGCTCTGATATTGTAGCTGTGTCCTGAAGTTTCCCTCTTGTTCTAGTAAACATCTTTTTATACTGGCTTATGGCATTCAAATTGACTTAGTTGAGCTGGGAGAAAGTTGTAAGAACTAATTGAAACTATCTGAAAGGAAAAGTGGATATTTCTTTTAGAAATTCAAAACTGAAAGAGTAGTGAATTATTAAATGGGGAAAAATAAACCAGACTCTTTTTCCCTCTAGGAAGTCTTGATCTAACTCAAATTTTAATATTTTTGTTTTGTAACCTTGTTTTAATAAATAATAAAGTTTCAATTTTAACTGAGAATACTTAAATACTAACAATGCTTCTCAGGCTTACAGAACTGGAATCAAAATTCTGTGATAGAGGACTAAATGTTTTTACTTTAAAATGGATATTTTTGGGGCGGTGTGTTTGTACATGAAGGCATATTTAGGTTGGGGTTGTGCTTTTTTCCGGAATTGACACGGCTGTGGAACAATACTAATTTAGAGAGCACTGTCCCTTACACAGTGCTCTCATTAAGTGTAATGAGGCTCATCTAAAAGTCTTAATAATCCTTCAAAATATTATTAAATCCTAATTATTTATGAACAATGCTAGTGTATGTGCTTGAGGTCAACGTAGCATGCAAGTCATTTAATTAGCGCATCATGTCCAGTTGTATTCACTTCTATTGTTTTAATTAGAATGATAATTGAGAACTGAGTATGTATGTTTTTTCTTGCAGTTGCAGTGCCTAAACCTACTTGTTGCTGCTGTAATTGCTACATGCCCTACATCTTCTACCACCCCTCATTTATTTGTTTGATATTAAATTAAGAATATTTTAAAGAGGAATATTAAAGAGGAGACACAGCTATTGCACAAAACTTGTTTCAGTATGACTAGATTACATAATAATGTAACTGAATGATTAGCAGAGTTGACTGTGAGACGGAGTCTTACCTGTAATCTTCATTTCTTCCCTGCCATGTTGGATCTTTGGTCCTGATTAAATCATGCAAAGCCACTGGAAAAGCAAGGAGGTGCCTTTTGTGTCTTCCAGACACATTTTTCTGACACTCAGTGGATCATGTACTCTACATACCAGCTGTGCTCTTATCAGCTGTGTTAGCTGCAGTATCTTGGGGAGTTTTGCCATTGCCAAAATGGCGTGAATGCTCTGAGAGAGAAAGAGGAATGGAGAATAAAAATGTAATTTTTATTGAGGTTTGCAAATAGCTGCAGTCTGACTTGGAGTTTGCATTCAACATTTGAGCACTTAAGAGCTAATAATAATTTTTGTTGCAGTGGAACATCTGTTAGTTAATCAGAACTTGAATTAATGGATAACTGAAAGCAATTAGCTAAAGGTTACAAACTAATTAGTGTAATAATATTATTAAACTAGCCCTTCCATAGCTAATATTGCAGCCAGATTGTGTAATTTAAAACCTTTACTTTAAGGGACCCCAAAATCTTGGTTTGGAGAGCAAAATTAATCAATGGAAAACATTTTGCTAAGTTCGAGATATAAAATCAAATTGCTCTAGAAATATACTTTAAATTAAAATTAAAACCAAACAATCCCCTTTTCATTTTGGGTTTTAATCTTTTTTTTGCCACACAATGGGTCAAAAATGTTTCTTTTCGTGCTTTGTACCCACCCATATAGTGAAATCTCCCTGGAAACAAATGCAGCAGCTTTAACTGGAGAAGGTTCATTATAACTGAAATAAATTGTTAATTTTGTTGAGAATAATATTGAGAGAGATCAGCCCGTTTCCTTGACTTCACAGGCTGCTACCAACATGTTCCTGTTATCACTCAAGCAAAATAATGGTTTGGAAGTTTTTTGCTATTTGAGAATATCCTGTGGCAAGTGATTTCAAAAGAGTACAGTTTGTTTTGTTTTCTTTTTATTTTCTTTTTTTTTTTTCCTAAGATTATCACCATGTAGATAGTGGTTGAAAATTCAGAAGCCTGGCTGAGAGCTGAGGGATTTTGATGGGTGGGTGGAAAAATGATGGGCAAGTTGACAAGCTCCTTCACAATTATGAGTATATTGATCCTTCAAGGGCTGTGCTACCTGGAAATAAACCTTTCACTGAGAAAGTGAACTAAGAAAGTAAAATTTCTTATGGGTTTCCTTTTTGGGTTGTGATTGGAGTCTCTCTGTAGTTTACCAGAAAAGGAACTTGCAGCTCTCCTGGAGCTAGGTGACTCGTGGTCTTTCTTGTGAGAATTCTCCAGTGGAAAACAAGTTGTGCTCACTCTTCAATCTTTCCTTGGGCAAGGGTTGTAATAATGCTTGTCATTTATCTGCTTGCTTGTTTTCAAAAAGTGTGAAGAAACTCAATATCTTTGAGACAATGACTGCTTTATTAAAAATAGAGGTTCAGGGGGTTCCAAAGTCAGTGACAAAGTGAGAAAAGAGACAGTGCCTGTATGTAGTGTATCAGTATAAGCACAGTTTGATTAAAGACACGCTGCTAAAACCTCAGTGTTATTTTGGCAGTAAGAGCTGATACATCTCTTCCTTGCAGTGCTGTATTGTTAGACTAGTTGCATGTTTTAGATGCCTTGTGTGTTAGACTAGTTACTCTTCAGTACATGTGGTTTAGTAATGAATAAGCCAATCTTCACCTAATAGGAGTTGCAAGGTCCCAGTAAAAGTCTGCCTCTGGTTTTGTGCATTTGAAGTAGATAAAGTGATATGTAATGGATAAAACGTTTAACAATGATTTTTAAGCATTTTGAAATAGAAGTACCAAGTGTTTGTCAGCAGGTTTAGCTATAAATTACTGTGGTTTGTGGGGGGTTTTGTTTGGTTTTTTGGGGTGTTTTTTGGTGGGCTGGTTGGTTTTTCTGTGTGTATGTTTGTTCATACAATTTTTATTTTTCTGTAGAGACCTCTCTGAATACTTCCACACTTTTAAGGAAACACAAGTAAGAAAATGGACAACTGTACTTCAAGCACATTGCTATATTTATTTCTTTGTCATCAGGTTTCATTCCTTCATCTGTCCTGCTCCCAAACCCACAGCTGTGCATTGCAGCCTTGTGCTTGTGCAAATGTCTCATTGATGACTTTGCAAGGTTTGCTGAAGTGAGTTATTTGATACAGGCTATTGAACTGACTGGACTGTTTGATTGATCAACTCTTGAAGTATTTACTAAGTCTCTATCCAGGACTTCAAAATAGCTCATTTAATTTTTCTGGGAAAATAAAAAGCAAACAAGCAAAACAAAACAAAAAAGGTTTGGCACCTTCATAGAGAGTGGTACGTTTTATTTGTTTTATTAATAGTCTCCATCTTGGCTTTTTTTTTTTTTTTTTTTTGTCTTTTTTCATGGAGGAATGTCCCATCTGAGTTGCAGTTGCCACTGCATTAACTCTCTCACTTTTAATAAAATTGTATTACATCATTAGCATCCTCAGAGGACTCACACCCTTGAGAAGGGAGAAGGATCAAGGATCAGGATATTTTCATAAGCTCTCTCACAAAGTTTAGTCAATGTGAAACACTAAGTCATTTGGGATGTAGCCTGTTGGAAACTTGGAGGCACCTTTCCCATCTTTTCAACAATGAGGAAAAGAGCCTTTTTTTTCTTTTTCAGTTGAGATTACTAACTCTTTATTAAGCTGTGGGTAGAAATTCCTCAAGATTAAGGCTGATGCACCTTGGCTACACCTCTTCTGTCATGGACCACCTCTTCAGTTGGACTTTGACCTTCCCCTTTGGAGAGACAGAGCTGCTCAGTGTTGGGAGCTGTTGTTCTAGCATATGTCATACATGCAAAAAATAGTTCAACCAATCCTTAAAGCAGAAGACAATTATTCTAGTTTTATTCCTTCATTACACATGCATGCTCACGTGCGCCCAGAGTTTTGCATTTTCTCACTGCCCCAGGCCCCCCATATGTGTTTGCTGCCTGCCTCACTGACACTCTCTCCTGTGAGTCAGCAGTCTGCCATGGAAGGACAGGCATTACAGCCATTTTTCTTGCTCCTGTTCAGAAAAGAATCCTGCTGCTCTGACACAGAGAATAAAGCTGCATTTCCCCAGCCCTTTCTAAAACATACACATTGCACTCAGTGTGATATTTGCTACTTATTGGCACTATTCAGTGTTTTGTTCCAGCACCCTTCCAATTATTACTGTATATTAATTTTGATTAGACAGGAGGCTGCTTTGTGAGTCTTGACTTCCTGCCAGTACAATCAAGTGTGAGCCATGGGAATGAGAAGCAAATGTTGCTTTCAAAACCTTGTGAAGAATATATTACTTCCAAGTCACAGTAAATATATATAATTTAAAAAAGAATAAATGTCTTTGTTGGTAGACCAGGAATTCAGATAGGGCATGAACTCTACCCTGAAAGGGGGACTACGTGAAAATTGATGAAGTATGTGTATAAACTATATTGTTTGTGTGTATTTCAGTACTCAAACTTAGTACTTTTAAAATTTTTAATCAGCTGTTTGCTTAATTCATCAAGCACAGTGCTACAAATTAGATGAGTAGAAGCAATGTTAGGTAGAAAAAAATAGGAATGGCACAGGTTCCTAAACATCTTATTGAGAAATATAGTACAAGGAATTCAGGTAGAAATGTTTATTCAGGTAAGTTCTGTGGTTTGTGCTGTTGGGAAGGGTGAGCACAGTGTCATCCTTTTCCTGTTGTTCGTTCCTCCACGCCCTCCCTCCCTTCTCCTCCCTAGCATCTTTGGCTTCATCAATGAGTTTACAAATTCTTCAAGTTTAATTCTCAGGGCTCAAAAAAAGGTGATTGCAGCACACACAGAGCTTTTGTGGGGCCTGAAAAATGAGTTTTGAATGTCTTCTTTTCTTTTTTTTTGCTCTGCTTATTTTTCTGGTTGAAATAATTGTCCTTCTTAGTCCCCTTGCTCATCTCACTCCTTTCTTTGGCTGGCGACTGCTGAGTTGTCATCATACATTACTTACTCTTGAGAGGGTAACTCCTGTGGCCCTGCTTGCATGTAGCTCAGTCAGCAGCAGGTGCTGGAGGAGCAAAGCGTGTCAATATTTCATGCGTTTAAAATCAAACACATTGACTCCCATATGGCTGCTCCAAGCAGCACTATATGTAAGCATGCTTCCTTTGTGCAGGTGTGCTGAACTGCTGTCCCTAATGCACCTCCAGCCTGGCAATGTAAATGTGACTGTGAGCAGGCAGCGTGATAAAGAAGCCTTTCGTGGGTTATGAAACTAAGTATCCGAAAATTACAAAATAGCAGATTTGTGGTCAGGGAATTAACAGGGGTTTTGTATGAATCCATTACTATGACAGGAAAATGACATGTGATCATGGAACTACAGAATGGGTTATAAGGGGGCAAAGGTTTAGTATGGACAATTCCTAATTTTTTACCTCTGATTTTACAGCTGCAATATTACTTTAACTTAGCTTTCAAGATATAATTTATGCCTATGGGAGTTAGAACATCATACACTTGTTTTTTACCTTTTCCACTATGCAATTGGTGCCCTTTCCTTGAAATCTTCCTTCAGAAGATGATCTTGAGCTCTGAAGTTTTAATATTGCAGCATGGATCTCCACAGGTTGAGTGCAGAAGTAACTGCTCTAACTCTGGGGGGTAAGGAGGCATGATGCCTTAGAAAGTTTCAGCTTTCATATTTTCCAGATTTTGTACTGCATTAGTGTATAACTCTGAACTTCATAGAAAGTGTTAGCAAGTTCTCTTCACAGTTTAGTTGGACAAAACAATCCTTTTCCAGCCTGAGAACCAGGGACACTGTTGCAGCTCCAGGCCCAAAAAGTATAAACAAGAGTGAATTGAGGAGAGCAATCTGGGAGGATATGATTTCAGAACCTGAAGCTGTAACTGGACAATTAACCCCAATATGTAAATGGATCAAAACTTATAAAAGTGTGAAAACTCTTGGCTCAGGGTCCATCTTGGGTGTAGCCACAGCCGGGCTCTTGTACTGCCCAAGGTGTATCCTTCAAAAGCCTTTTTAATAAATGCCTACTTTATTCCTTTAACATTGTCCAGCCTCTGTTCTAGGTCCTGATCCTCTCAAGGCATCAGGATCATGCAGGTAAGATGTGGGCTGTTGAGTTTCTGGCCATGTTTGATCAAGAAGGAGCAGCTGAGATGTCTGGTTGCATTCTTCCATATGTTGCACTCATTTTAAGTATAGTTCTTTCTTCTCTACATTTGCCAATACAGACCTTGGCTTAGCAGTTTTCTGTTCCTTTGTTCTTTAAGTTGATATGAGGAAGAGGACCGCTCAAATGGAAGTGAAGGAATGCCTTGCTTGCCAAACCTCATATCAAGAAAAGGTGTGTCTGGCTAATGACTTCCACATTTTTAAGTACTTGGCATTAGAACTTAAACCAAGAAACAAACCCACCATTTTGGAGGAAACCTTAGGCTGACTGGTTATAAACTTGGCATGTAGGAAATGTTAAGAGTTTTTGCAAAAAACAAGCATCCCTCCCCAAAACCAACCAGCCAATGACCAGTACCACAAAGAAGAATAATCACAAAATACCCTCAAAAGCCTTTTTTATTAATCATGCAGCAAAGAATTGCCTGCTGCTGAAAAAAAAAAAAAAAAAGAAACTAGACTTTGGGACTTTGAAGACTGTTTTTGAGTTTTTAATTATGTTACTATGGGACTGAGGCAGCTACTGAAGAAATCTGTGAATGTTTAGCTACCCTGGGGAGAAATCAAAGCATAGTGCATTGACATTTTTTTGTCCTCAAATTATTCTAGCTGAGTCCTAGTACCATTGATGGGCATGTAGTTGAGATTTAACTGTCTACTGAGAATGAAGATGATAGTGCATAATACAAGGAAAGGGAAGTAAGTGGAAATTTACTGAATGAAAATATTTTCTCTAGGAAGGCAAATTCTCTACAAAATTTTGTTTTTCTGGGCTGGAATTTTACTTTAGTGTTTCTGTGCCTATAACGACTGAAAAGAATTTAACTTTATTTCCTATTTAATAGGGAGGATATGTTATTATCTTTTTATAAAAAAAACCAAAACAAACAACTCCCAATTTGTTTTTAAGTTAGGATATCCTATTTGTCTTTCCTATATGCATGGAAATTTTAATTGTCATTTCCATTATCTGTTGTAAAACTGCTGAAATTTTGTAGCAGTCTTGCTTAGAAAATAACTCTGCCAGCAAATGTTGCAGTTGCAAAGTTAAAGATATATATCAAATCTGACACTTTTTTTGATATATTTTTGGTAATTTGTTTCTAAATTTTGAACAAAATTACTTACTTTTCTCACACCTTCCCCCTTTTTCCCATTTCCTATTTTGATCTGCCTGGCTGCAGGAGGTTTGGGAGTCTGAATACCTATCTTGAGGGACAAATACTGCAGCGTAAATCAAGTTGATACTGTTGAAACAAAGTGTCTCTGCTTTGATGATATTTCAAAACTACAGAAGATAAAATCAGAAACCAGGTAATCCTCGGTGCCTTGGACTGAGAGAAAGCAGCAAAGGCTAGACACTGTGAATTAATGTAGCGAGCAGAAAGCAGACAAAAAGGAACAAAGCAACAGAGGCCTTTTAGGAATGATGTGCTTTCAGAAAAATTTTAGAAGTATATTTTAATCTATTTATCTCTGCTCTCTGTTTCCTGAACAATGGGTGTCAGTCTTTGCCCAGATACACTGTCACGTGAAAGCTCCCATCTGTAGATCCCTCCCCACTTCAAAACCTACAAATATATTTAGCCTCTCAAAATCCTTTCACAGAACCAAGAAACAGCAGCTGTCACTAGCCTGCTCTTAACTCTTAGAAAAGATTTATTTTGCCACCATGGATAGGAGCAGTGGGTCTGATGTCAGATGTTTGCAGGTATATTGAACTAACTTTGCAGCGCAGTAAGATTTCCTTTTAATTTCCTCGAAGTAACAAGTGCCAGTGTAGGGGGAATAAGCAAAGAAATGCCTGGCTTTGTTGCTAATCCTTTGTTTTATTAGCAGATGCCCAGAAGTAGCAAAAATTCCCTCTCTCCTACAATGCCCTTCATGCCTTTTGCTAATTTGGTGATTTGTGGTCTTCTAATTTATAAGCAGGATTTTCAAAAGTAAATGCTTGATATACAGTTGGGAGGTGTTTGTGCAACTCTTTGTACATTGTCATACATGCAGAGACCCAGAAATTTAATGTGGTTTTTTGGGTGTTTGACAGTATTGATCCCATGACTCTCACAACTACCTTGGCAGCTTTGGTAGCAGGAATAAATCTCTGGGAAAATAATAGAATAGGTGATAAATATGTAAATAGTTTACAATATAGGTGGAGTGACAGAGACACTGGGTCAGACCTGCATTTTTCTCATTCACTGCACTTAGGTTTTGTCTTCCTTGAGGCAAAACCCTGATTGTTTTTATCATTAAGTGATTTGTTTTTTCTGCAAAACAAGCAAACAAACCCCAAACATGGCAGAAATTTTTATAGTAATGAAACAGGTATTGTCATCCCACTGTAGCTTTTTAGAGACCAACCTTATGCAGCCCTATTTTTCTCAGGTTGGACTAGCAGGAAGGTAGCAATGTCTTTCTGGCTGTCTTTTCATGGAAATTTTCAACTATATTTGTCTAACACAGCTAAGGTTACTTAACAGAATAATACATTCTTTTTGGCCATTAACTGTGTTCACTGAGACCATGTACTCTGGAAATAATATATTGTGAAGTTTTATCAAGCACTAGGGTGGTGGTACCTGTTTGTCTATGCTCTGTATAACAAGGAATGAATGTTTTGAACTTGGAATCTCTATGAACAGCATCGTGAAGCAAGATCCATAAAATATATAATAGAAAAGGTGTGGGATTTAAAATATACAAATAGGATTGAGCCATTTGTTTAAACATTCCTGAAGGTAGGTTTGTACTTTACTTTACCATAATGCAGTGGTTACAGTACATGTCAAAATACGGGATGTCTGGTTTGTAGATGTCTGTTGGCTTTGAGGTGCCCTTGGCAGGTTCCTGATAGCCTACACTTAGGTTCAGGAAAAGGCCAAATTCTAAGATGTCTCCTTCTAGATAGCACGTCACAGTAACTGATTTAAATGCATTTGCAAGAGCAAGTTCTGAATCCAGACCCTTCAAAACAAAACTCAGTTTTCATCTAAGGATACTGAGCTGATTCAAAACAAACTCAAATATTAAAATCAAACTTTCATTAAGCAAGAGTGCTCCATGGCTGTAACCTTCCAGTTTCCTGTGTTGATCTAAAGCTGCTTCAAATATTCCAGTGTGGCAATCTTTCTGAGACAGGCTGCTGTCTCATGTGTTGCATAATCTGAGGTTAGAGCTTTCCCTGAAGTTTCTGCTAGAAAGTTAGAAGCTGTAATGCTGTCCTTTTGTGCAGATGGTCTGTTGAGATTCCATTTCATCATGTCACTAAAAGTAAAGGATTTTTTAATCAGAATTGATAATGGCTCGGCACAAGGGAGCATAAGTAAATCATTAATGAAAATTACAAATGGTTTGCTTTACCAGTGGATATGAATTTTTTCACTGAAGGATTCACTGAAAGCTATTTGAAAACTATCTGATTAAATGAGAAAAACCTTGAGAACAATTTAAAATTAATTTAACAAACAGCCTAGAGCTTGACTTCATTTGACAGTGGTCTCATCCAAACTACTGACCTTCTGGCTTCAAGTCAGTCTGTCTTTTTCAGCAGTCACCAGCTGCCTTCCAAAAGGTGGATCTTTTGGCCTTTCAAAGAAGTAGTCTCAAACTAGCCAGTTAGGATCCTGTTTAGGCTTGAGATCTGCAACTAGCAGTCAGCTCAGTTCTCTGAGCTTTGATTCTTTCAGTGTCCTATACAGCAGCTTTTTTTCAGAATTTCTGCACTATGCAAGTGAGGATCACGCAGAGGTATCTGAGATGGATCAAACCAAAGCAGCAAAATCCTTGTGCAGCCAAGCAGTGATCTGCCAGATTCCAAAATTATCCTGAAATAGGTATATCTATCTTTTCATGTTACCTTTTAGCAGTCCATCTTTCCTTGACCATTGCACCACAGGAGTACACTTGCATTGTTTTAGGAACTAGTAGGAATTAGAGTGGTCTGAACTAGCTCCACTATCCATGTTATGATCACTATTTGCAGTTTAAGTGTGTTCTGTGATCAGGGTAAGATCTTCTGTTAATGGCAGACCTATGGGCTAGTCCTCTTAATTATACTTTAAAAGGAATAGTAGTAAACTTAATCCATGAGTTCTCATAAACTTCCCCACTTTAATCTAGAACTACCCATGACTATGCATGCAAACAAATATATGGGGAAAAGTTTTCAAGTCTCTTCTAAGAATCAGGATTTACTGGGGCAACACTGTGGCTGTGGAGCTTTGGGACAGGCCAGGGATCAGGCTGTTCTGCTGCAGTGCTGTTGCTCTGGCTGCTGGGTGCATGAGGGCCAATCTCATTTTTGGCTCTTGGAATACTGCAATGAAAAGTTTATCCTTGAAATGACAGGTCCCTAAAATATTAAAATGCTTGTATGTTCCCTGCTGTCCTCAGCTCACCCAGCCAGCTGGCAGAGAAAAACTGAAGGAAAATTTTTAGACACTCTCCCTCTTCACTAAGGAAGGATTTATGTAAGTGTATATTGGCACATATTCATATATGAGCACATATACAAGGACTTGCTGAAAATACAATTGCAGTGTTAGTTGGCAGAAGCTCCTGGGAGTTTAGATTTGGTTTTCTGCTTCTGTATAAATATTAGAAATACTGGCTTTTCAGTGCTACAATCAGGTGTTTTTGATGTTATCCTTTTGTGTGCAACTACGCTTAACTAAAAAAGATTCAATAATTTCGTTTTTTTAACAAAAGGTGATTGAAGAAAGGACTATAAATCAGTCAGAAAAACAGTAAAGATTTTCTTTTTCTTTGCAAATACAGAAGATGTTCAGGAAGTCTGTGTTATTCAGTACATTGCTTCATAGCTCTCAATAGTTATAAAAGTTTTACGCTGCTTGCATTAGGGTGATTAGCATGCATGTTTAAAATATTTTCAGAGACCTCAAGTATTGTTTTCCAAATTGACTCTAATTAGGTGCACTGGGTGCTTAATCTCATTTTTTCTTATGAGATTGGGTTCTTAAGTTACTGATAGTAGAGCAAAACATGAAGAGAAGTGTTTTTCTGGGTATATGAGGGATTGGGAGAATATGGAGCTGAGAATTCTGATATGGAGAGGAGTAATGAATCTGGGGGTGGAATTGGAAAGTGTCAGACGCTCCACGTGGTACCTTCATGTGTGACTGCACAAGGTATGAGAGGACATTGTGGAATATGCTGTGTAAGTTGTACAGATGTGATGGAGAGACAGATGGAACTATTGCACTGAAGATGAATACAGCAAAATATACAATTAAATCTGAGATTAGGAAACAGTGAAGTAAAAAATTCACTGTTGAAAGACCTTAAAGGCAGCACAGTAAATTCTGATTTATATGATTTTTTAAGGAAATGGGGTTGCATTGATATCAGAAATAGGAATAAAGAGAAGATTTATAAAAGTCTTGACCAGATTTCATGTGAGAAATTCAGAGAGGTTATCCAAGGATAGGGTGCCATGTTCCCACTTACTACAGATCATGGGTACTAAAAACAAGGAGGTGCTTGTGATATATGCATATGTAACATTTTAATGTTTATGACTCTTATAAATTTTAATTTTACTTTGTGACAAATTGTTTATGCAGTCTATTGATAATACAATGATGAGCTTTCTACATTTTGAAAGATTCTGGGAAAAGAATTTCCCTAGACATGTGTACATTATTTCACTGTTACTCTTGGTCTTTCTCTTGTGAATGTAAAGAATATTCTCCTTCCCATGGGTTAGGACCTTTCATTCTATAGGTTTCAATATATTTTCTTTGTCATATCTTCTGGCAAATTTAAAGAGGGGCAAATTTGGTATAATAGAGATTGAGCTCTTTTTATAACCTCTTAAATAATTAAGTCCCCTCTACATCTGCACTGTCCAAGACAGTCTAATTCTCTCTCTCAATTAATGAACCTTATCATTTTCCTGTGTCAAGTTATTCCTTCAAGAGTTTTCCCTCATATCATTTTGGCAATATACTTGTAATCTTTCCTGAATTATATTTTCATAGGTTATACTAGCTAATTGTCTAATTGCTATAATTTAAGATTACTTAGTGTGAGGTTTATTTGAATTTTTCTTTCCGTAGAAAGGATGCATCCAGAAATATCTTTCCTTGTTTGCTTAGTTTGAAGCCTATAGAAAAAAAAATTCAGTTCTAATTACAGACTTTATTTCAATGACACATCATAAATATGTTTAGCTGCTGACCATTGAAAGGATTATTAGATGTCAGGGACAGAACATCAGTCAGATATTTTAGTATAAGCCGCAGGAGACAACCTTCAATATATTTGAATTATGCATTTCAAGTGTTACGTTTTCAAATAGGACATTATTGTGGCATGAATCTTCTTTATTAAAATAAAAATCTGGTCTTTATAAAAGCATAACACTTTTTAAGACTTAAAAGAATGGAAATCCTTAAGTAGGTGACAGCACTTATAGCAAGGAAGGCAGATGTGATTCATGCATGAAAGCTGATTGTGAAAACAGAGAACTTTCTCCAAGGTCTTAGCATAGGTGAGGGGGGCTTCTAGACAAGTCTTACAATGTGAAAAGATAGTACTCATCTGGAAATAGTAATTTATCAGGGCATGACACATGGAATTCTGCTTTCCCCGAAGTACCTACTTGCTGGTGAAAATGATCATGTTTTATTCTTTTCTAGGGGCTGCTACAGAAAGAAGTCAGCAGACTTTCAGTCAGTCAGCCTGCTGGTTTTTTCACTAGATTTAAATACATAATATGCCAAGTGTTTCACTAGTTCATTGTTAGAAAATTATCTGAAGATTTTGGTTTTCTTTTATTTCTGTAAGTTGAGCACTGAAATAGCATTAATAGACACTGTGCTGCTTTGTATTGCTGTTTTTATTTTAGGCTATGGGTGATATTTTTTATGTCTGTTAGGTTTTTATCAGGCTAGGCTTTATCAGAGAGCAAACAGTTTGGCTACATTACTGTGATTCTGAGATTTCCAGAGCAATGAGAGGCTGTTCTGTCCCAATATCCCATACTTTTACTGAATTTGGCCTTATACAACACAGAAAACACTGCAGTTTTGTTCCTGATAATTACGGACTGAAGAAGGAAATTAGCTAGTGGGAAGACAAGATCATCTTTGCAGTTGTAAGGAAATAAATAGGTGATAGACAATAGGTAACATGAAGCAGAAAATATGAGAATGGGGTGGAAAAAAGACACTGCTTTTGTTTCAACAGCAATTTACAAATGGAGGCAGGGTGCAGTGAGGAGGAAAGACCTCTTTAGAATTCTTCAGAGCTGGGAAATAAAAAAAGTATTCCAAATTAAAAAAGAGACCATTATGTCAGGAAAAAGGTAAATATTCCTCCCATCTTCAGCAAAAGCAAGAATGACAACAGTCCAAATAGCCTCAACTTTTTGCTATAAAATGTTATGTCCTTAGAGAAGACACCTGTGGGTACATGATGGCCTGACTGGGGACATCTGTCATCAATGTTACAATGGCAAATTATACCTGACTGACATGGCTGTTTTCTGTGGGGGGGATTGGACTGTCTTGCAAACAAGGCAAGAGCAATGAATGTTGTATAACATAGCAAGACTTTTGTTGTGGTTTCTCACAGTATTCTTTTAGTCAAACCAAGGAGACGTGGCTTGTAAGTGTGGACTATATGGTGGCTGAGAATCTGGCTGGCTCGCCAGCCTCAGTGGAGCGCTAGTATTTCAAAGCCTAACTGGTTGTCATCTGGATTAAAAAGAAAATAATTCTTCATTGTTATCTCCAAGTACTGGAGCAGGGTCCAAAGTGATTGCAGAGTCTTCATACTGGAGTTTTGACAGAGCTTGACTAGACCATAGACAGAGCAACTGAATCTAAAATTGAAGCTGGCCTTGCTTTGAGCAGAAGGTTGAACTGGATATGTCCCAGATGTCCCTTTGAACCTAAAATTGTTCTGTGATTCTGAGTTGTCTCAGTACTTTCAATAGTCAGTCAAAGTAAGCCTGATTGTTGAGTTTTGTCATGCCCACTCACCGTACAAATCACTCTGAATTCACCAGGAAAACAATATTAGATGCAGGTAATCACTTCAACATTCAATGTGCATGGTGAACAGCCGTATCATTACTAGAAACTGCATCATTAAATATGTAAAAGGCTTTGCTAATCACTGACCATTGTTAAAGATTCATATAGTTTAAATACTTTCCCAGAATTTTAACAACCTTCCTCTTCAATTAAAATAAAATAAATGCATCAGAGCAGAGAGAATCATCAAGTGCAGAAAAGTACAGTTGAAAATGGACATACTTACTTGATTGAAAAAGTCACCTAATCAATGGGATCATTGAAGTAATGTGTAATCAAGTAGCAGGGAATGTTCAACAGCTTTCCTCTGCATAAAAATTGTGAATAGAATTTAATTGTTCCTGGACTGAATTTTCTTTAACCACCTTGAATCATGTTTCAGCAACACAATTGAATGAACTCTGAGCTGTTACTACTAATCATCCTAATGAAAAATTTGCTAAAGCCTTTACAAAAGTCTTCAGGAAGACAACAAGAGGTGGGGTTCATATAGGTATAAAAAAATTACTTTTGTTCAGAGTTACAAAAGCTCCTTAAGAACTGAAGGGTAGCACCTAAAGCTATCCAATCCAGACATAGCAGTTGAGAAAATGATGGATATTTACTTTTTGTGCTGGATCATTGTAGTATTTAAGCACCCCACAAAGAAATTATAGTGGAGAATATCCTCTGTTGGAGCTCATTAAGTTTTGGTTCAGTGAAGGCCATCTTGATAAATGCTGCTGTTCTTACCAATGGCTCTGGTGCTTCCTTTGCAGATGATTTTATGGTATAACAGGTTATGTATTCGTTTATGTGACAAGGAGGAGGGAATCCTACCCTTGGAGTAAGCCCTCTGGAACTACCTCTGTGGGTTTTCCATAGCTTCACTACTGACTTACATGAGACTTTTGGATCGATACTAAGTATAGGATTGGTACCAATGGGAGTGCGTGTTATTTCTGTAAGCCACTCTCTTCTGTAATGGCTACAGGAGATAACAGCAAGACTATAGTTATATTTGTTGGTTTAAGCAGCAGAGGTTTGTTTTGGTTTTGCGTTGTGGTTTTTGTTTTTATAAGGTTCCTTCTTTTTCTAGCATTGAAGTAAGAAAAACTTCACAGTAGTTTCATCGTATGTTCGATCTATGAAGTCGTATTGATTGTCAGCATTCTGACAGTTGTGAAATGAGTGGATGCTGTGGTGCTAAGGAATGAAGGCTTTGGAACTGCAGGAATTCTAGGGCAATGAGTGTGCTTCTTATTGCTTTTTTGTTTAAAGTGGCAGATGTGGTTATGAGTGAAGATTACTATTATTTCAGTGAATCCACCCTGAAGTATGTCACCATATACAAGATGGTATTTGAAATAAAACGTTGATATGCATGATAGGTAAGACTCTGAGAGAAAACCATACTATAACAAGGAGTTAGCAAGCTTGTACCTGTCTGCCTTTTACAAAGTAGTTATCAGAGCTTTTAGAAGAGAGATTTTCAGATATGGAAATGGGACTTGGTATTAGGGGCATATACTGGGTATTAGGGGCAATTTGGCAATAGGAGATGAATCTTTGCCTTTGACAGACACTTCAGTGAGGTTTTAATTTTGTCATACCTCATCTTTCTTGTGAACTGAGCTAGCAGATGTTAACACTGTACTCAGTTTGTTTGGTCAAAATGTTTCTCCTCAAGATTGCAAGTGGGGGACTGAGGTAGATGGTTTGAGATTAATTCCTGAATTTGAAAAGTAATCCGTCTCAGTCTTCAGTAAGCAAACTCTGAAGGGCAGAGAAGCCTCTTTTGTTATGTAAAAGGATATGTTTGCTATTGTGATTAGATTCATATAGAAAAGCATCATAAAATATAATGTAGAATCTTGTAAAATGCTAAAGCACTTTTAAAATGCCACCAAAAAGTTTTTTCTAGTTCTCCAATTAAAAGTTATTACTCTCCAGTTTTACCTTGATTGTGGGGTAAATTCCTTGGAACCTTATTTGTTTCATTCCTCTAAATTCATCTAGACTCCTCCATAACATGAACGACAGATGACCCCAAGGGGCCTGAACTTATTTTGACTGCTATTTTTACCCTATTGGAGACTTAGTGATTGAAGTTCAGTGTCATGTACTGAGAATGAAATCTGTCAAACAGTTTAGAAAAACGTGGCTAATTTAGCAGTGTTAGATAAAACAACTCCTTTCGTTTTTGCCTCTGAGAGTAATAGCCTCTATTTTCAGCACAATTGGCCTTTGGCAACTGTTGGTAACATGGGAGTGTATTTTTGGAAAAGGAAGGAAATAAAAAAAGGATTAAACCACAGGGAATTGCAAGGGAGAGAGAATGCTGAAGAACAGAACTGCTAAGGAAGAAATAGCTTTACAGCAAGTTCCTGGACTATAGCTTTTTATTTCTCTTGCGTTCCCTATATGGGTTCAAAATAGGTCAGACACAAAAATGCATGCTTTATCTTACCATTGTGGTTTAACCCAGCCAGCAACTCGGTACCACACAGGTGCTTGCTTGCTCTCCATACCTCTCTCCCCACCTTTCCTAGGGATGTGGAACTGAATGAGAAATATGTAAAACCTGCTGATAGAGATAAGAATAGTTTAGTAATTGAGGGGGGAAAAAGTAAAATATAATAATAATTTTAATGGAAAATAAAGGAAGAGATGATGAAAATCCAAGAAAAAAGCGGTGATCAGTACAATTGCTTACTAGCCATCGAGGTATGCTCAGCCCTTACCGCAGCAGAGACAGGCACTCCCTCAGTTTTTATACTGAGCAAACATTTTATGCTATGGAATGTCCCTTTGGCCAGTACAGATCAGCTGTCCTCGCCATACTCCCTCCAAGCTTCTTTGCACCTGCTCTCTGGCAGAGTATGGGAAGCTTAAAAATCCCTGACTTAAGGTAAGCATTGCTCGGCAACAACTAAACAATCAATGTGTTATCAACATTATTCCCATCCTAAATCCAGAACACAGCCCTGTATCAGCTACAAAGAAAAAAAAGTCAACCCTATCACAGACAAAACCACAACAGTATCCACCTCTTATTCACTACCACTTGTGTCATGCCAAGTTCTGCGCTTTCCAGTACACCATCACCTTTCCTGTCCTTCAGTTTATATACACAGAGGTATCATTCCCTTAGTTTATGTACCATCCTTGAAAAACTTCATTAAGTTTATGTAGTCGGAGACTTCATGGTCTATCAGAGACAGGTACCATGAGGTGCTCAGTGTGGTGATGGGCAGCTAGCTGCCATAAAAGTGGTAACATGTAGCATTATATAGGAGTTAATATAATATAATTTATTGATTATTTTCACCCAAAATCAAATCCCCTTGAGGCAGACATCAGAATCCTGTCCTCCCACATTACCCACCTACTGCACCAAAGCCCTCAAGAAAAAGCAATCCCATGGATGTGCAACCTTTGCCTGAGGCACAAATAACCCAGCTTATTTTTATGTTTATGTTATAAAACTTTATCCCTTCCTGCAGTGTATGAAAGTCTTGATTGGGCAGTGTCAACCAGATTGGCAGATCCTGTAGTGTTGACTAATCAAATGGCATTTGTTAAATGTGTGCCCCAATGTTTAAAACTCCTTCCACTGATTGCTCTCAGTGTCATCTTTAGCAATCCATCATATCACTAGATTTTCCTGGAGTTTGGTGTGTGTGACACACCCACTATATGCCCTGTTCTTTAGGCATGAAGTGCTTTCAGAAATGAGTCCCATTCTCTCTCTTTTTTTCTGAAGAGTATCATGTCACCATAAGCCTTGCTTTTCAAGGCCCAGGGCAGTGTTCTGGGTGGTGGCTTGGGATGCAGGATCTGTGTCCAGCCATCCAGAGGCTGCTTCCACCACTGTGAGCACATGGCCCCGGCCCTGGGGGGTTGGTGGGAGTGTTTTACAGCCAACCTGCCAGGCCTCTCATGGTTCCACTGCAGACAGCATCCTCCACACAAGCTTGTCCTGCTTGATTACAGCTCACGTTTCACATTCATGGATAACCTTCATGAGAGTGTCCATGGATAAGTTCCACCCCTCGGTCATGAGCCCATCTATGGGTTACATCCCTTCCTTATGGCCCAAGGTGTCATGGGCCCACTGAGATACATCTGAACCACTTAGTAGTCTGATCTACCTTTTGGTTAATCTGATGTTCTTCAATGGCCTAGGTCTTGGTACATGAGCGTTCATTCATGTGATCTACTGGCTTTTCCCCCTGGGCAGAAATATCTTGCCACAGTCATATAATCATTGAGGTTGGAAAAGACCTCCAAAACTATCGAGTCCAACTTTTGAGCAAACACCACGGTGTCAACCTAAACATAGTGCTACTACATTGACTAGTTTCTTGAACTCTTCCAGGGATGGTGACTCCACTATGTTCCTAGGCAGCCTGTTTCAATACCTGACCTGATCCCTGGATAAAAGGCATGTGTGATAGGAAATGAATTAATTTTTTAATAGTACATTGTTCATTGTCAGGCTTAAGTGTTGTAAATGGAGATGCCTTAAAAACCCGAAGTTAAGTATACAATGCAGGACGATGAATGCAGGGAATCTTGTGCTGGTCATTTCCTAATTCTGTTTTACTGTGAAGGTAAATCTCAAAGATATTTTTACTACTTTAATTGGTATTTTCATTAAGTGCATAGTGATGCTCATAGCAAAATCTGTTCAAATGTTGCTTATGGTAATCTCAGCCAAATGTAGGTCTGACTCACTAAATCTTTCTGTAAATTATAATAAAAAGCATGTAGATGTGTCGGTTAAGGACATGGTTTAATGGTGGACTTGGCAGTGTTAGGTTTACAGTTTTATTCAACCTTAGAGGTCTTTTTCAGCTTAAATTATTCTTTGATTATATCTTTTGAAAAAAGGAAGGACCTGTGCTTTTTTCCCCCCTTTTATTTGTCTTTGACAGATCTTCCAATCATAAAGAGAGTGTCAAAGACAAGTAATTCAGGTTTGTTCCTCTTTGTTTCCACTCAGCTTTGAAGTTCATGACAGCGTAGACATAGTGTGGAATGTGAATGAAAAGGAAACATATGAGAAAATAGAGAAATAAAAAGAAAGGAATTAATCTTTTTGTTGTTGTGGAGTATGCAACTAGAACTTCTTGAAATTTTAACTCAGTTATGAACTTCTGGCTTAATTCATTTTTTATATGTTTCTTGGTCTTCAAAAATATGGATAATCTGATTTAATAAGATTAAACCTATTAATATTTGAGCAGAATGTTAATAAATAATTAAAGTCTTGGTTCTATCAACATGAGTCCAAAATAACTCTCTTGATTTCTTAGAATATTTGTCCAGTAATGCAATATCACAAAGAATTGAAGGTAAATTATGGCGCACTGCTTTTGAGCTCTTCAAAAGTACTTTATGGCAAGATTAGATTATTTTTTTATTGGCTCACTAAATACTTATTAACTGCACTTCAGTTTACACTAGCGTTTTTTATGAACAGTGATTAGATTGAGCTTTCAGCCAGAATGAATTTTTCTTGCTCCATACCCAGTGACTGAACTTTGAAATTAGCCCAGATCTGCAGAATAGTAGTTTAATGACATACATACTGAGATATTCTTTCTGCTTCCATGCAAAAGAGGACCTGACTTGTACCCTATACGTAAATCTGGTTTGATGCCAGATAAACTTGGATCCTTCAAAGTATTTTTATGTTAGGATTGCTGCACTTTGCCTTTTATAAGAGTAATAAGGGTCTTCCAGTAAAAACAAAACCAAACCCACTAAAACCCCAAATCAAAGACAAGCCATGGGCAGTCCTCTTTTTCTAGGCTTTTTGGTTTTTATTTTTCTTCTATTGTCTATCAGAAGCAAGGCATGCTTCCTCATTAGCTAATAGCAGATGAGTGTCTCCAAGATGCTCCTGGAGTTCTGCTGATGAGTTTCTTGCCATCTTGAGTTACTAATAGTTTTCAGGCCTTTTTCCTTAAGGGCACATATTCTGCAGGTTTGGTTATAGAATTGGTTGGAGATGAAAAACTACAGCAGTGAGTTGCAAGCAAATAACTTCATAGTGCTGAGCCTGTTTTCAAAGAAAGAAAGCAAGCTGCATGGCAGCCTGGTGCTGGCAGCTCTGAGAAACACTGGATTTTTGCACATTTACTGTCAGTTGACCTCTGCATCAACTGAGGTAAACAATATACAAGACTGACTTTGAAGTCACTATCATAGGGTTTAGGGATTTTTTGCCTTATTCTACAAGCTGTGAATTATATGCCCTTATGAAAATACTGTGCATTCACAGTCTATTCAACAGCATCTGCACAAATGGCTGCTTGTCTTCATTGTGGATCAAAGGCATTTTTACAATGTAAATATTGAGTACGTTAGACCAGTAAAGAATTTCATAGCTTGGGCAAGCTAAAAAATGTGAACTGAATTTTGGCTACAATGAGTGACTGCCGACAGTTAAAGTCAGACAAGACCATCATGACTTTAACCAGGGTACTCTGTTTTGTGATTAGAGGCAGAGTTATTGTCTCCAGTAGGAGTTAATGATGTTAAGAGTCATTAGTGCAGAGCTGGTTTCCAGTAAGAAGTCATAGGATAGTGAGGTGAAGTGGTATTTGTATATGACCTTCCCTAAAATCTTCTGACAGAATAACCTGCTATTTCTAGCAATTTAAATAAATTCAAGATAACTATAAATATGAATTGTAACACATTTCCCATGTGTTCTAAATATCTGTCATAATTATGTGATGGATGGAAATGCACTGATCTCTGACTCAAACTTCTTGAGCCTGGTTTTTAAGAGCGAATGATGTCTTAGTAAAGTTTCTCTTTATTATAAAAAGTAAATTTAATCCCCAAAATAGCCCATAAACTGGTTTTTGCAGCTTATTAGAGATTGTCCTAGTAGTTAACTTCCCAGGGCTCTGCCTGAGGCTGAAGTGGTTTCTAACAATCCATCATTAACTTCTATGACAACCGCAGGTAGGCTGTGATTGTCAGAATTAGTCATGACATACTGTAGACCTCCTACTGTCATTATAAAAAATGCAGTTACACCAGGTTTTGCAGTCACCTGGTGAAGTGACTTGGTATGAGAATGAATGTGAAGCAAGTTTATTTCACACACTTTTGCAGGCAAATCTATGCTGTGTTTGTCCAAGCCCCTCCTTAATGTCTTAAATATCTGCTGCTGGAATCATCTGTTCTTCACTATCAATGTCCCCTTGTTGTCCATGCATCACAAATGCTCCAGTTTTTAACCCCAGCCACGTGCAAATCCCTAGAGGTGAATCAGAATCTGCAAATAAACCTGATGAACTGGATATAAAGAAATAAATTAAATATATAATGAACTGTCGCTTTCCTATTGAGAAGAAAATATGGATATGCAACTTTAGCTCCTTAAAGTTAAAATCCATTTTTAAGCATGTTCTGCTAGTAGCACATTTCCTATAAATTGTTCCAGCTGCCAGTAATTTAGGCATTTATTATGCTGTATCTTACAACCAGGACAGGGGGTTAACATTTCAGACCTCATTCTTTGTTGGAATGAGTTTGTAAGAAAACTACATTGTCCTCCTTTCAGTATCTCCCTGTAAGTCCCAAACATAATAAATACATCTGGTAATCTAGGTTTTTATGTACCAATATGACTCCAATGTGATAAATTGTATTATGCCACGTCAAAAAGATCTGATGTCAATTATTTGAATGTGAAACTTGACTGAGAAAATGTCTTTATAACTGTATTTATAGTGTGACATACTATATTTTTACTTCTCTATCATGCAGGAAGAAAACCTATACTTTTCTGGACTGACTTCATTGTTAAATATGCATAACATTCACACACAATTTGAAGAAAAAGCATTTTAATTCCTGTGAATATGTGTTGGTGTTTAAACTTCTTTTTTTTTAAGTTGAGAATTTCCTTGGCGCAGAAAACTTAGTAGTGCTGTTCATACATTCAGTCAAGACTGACAGGAAGATGATGCCTTTCTGTTCTTCTAGGATGCAAAACTTTGTAGTTACTCATTTGTTTGGGCCAGTTATGCATGCTGAATGGAAAATACCTGAATGTTAAGGAAGCTGTGGTATGATAAACTGAAGAACAAAGCAGGTGTTTGAGGAGAACACTTCAAGGGCAAACTGAAGTACTACTTCAAGTGATGTGCAACTGATGAAATTAACTGGAAATTATAAAGAATGAACAGATCATGATGGTACATAGCACCATAACCCAGCATGACTCTTTCTGGGAAGATATGAAGAGGGAATGTGGATCTAAAGAGATGGCCTTGAAGGCAGCCAAAAGTTCAACAGGCACAGACAAGTTACACTTGTCTGTGTAACAAGTGCTGAAAATCAACTGCTTATCTACTAGAATTTTTAGCTGCAGTCCCAACTGTAGTGCATGAAACTTCCAGTTCTGACTCACCTTAAGTTTCAAAAGGCAACACAACAACAATGTAAGGAGAATCAAAGAACTGAAAGAGCCTTAAAAAGGTAATCTAATTCATCCCTTTATCCCCAGTGTCCACCAAGACAATTTAAAATCATTCCTGAATGAATTTTATCTGATCCTTTTTTTTTAATGACCAAAACCTTTCCAGCTAGAGATTCCATAAAGTTTTAAACAATCTGTAAAATCTGTAACCACCCTTACTACTACAAAGGTTTTCTTTTTCCCTTTTTCCTTCCCCCTTCTTTCACTGTAATTTAAACTCTTCACTAACCCCTTCTGCAATTAGGACAAGAAAACCAATTTTTCTTTCCTGGCTATGCTTATTATATTATCCCAGTTTTACAGCCTTCTCTTGTTTATATTAGACAACTACAATTCCTTCCTTTTTTCCATATAGATCATATTTTGCAGGCCTCTCACTTTCTCATTGATCTAGTCTAGACTTTGTCCAACCAGAACATATAATAGAGATCTTACTAGCTTCATAATAAGCAAAATCATTACTGAGTATGACTTGCTAACAATAGTTTTATTTATGCATGTCAAGACAGTATTTGTCTTTTTCTTAAAAGCACAACATTCTTGCCTTATACTAGCTTGTAATTCATAATCACTGATATCCTCTCTATCCCTTCTGCAAAACAGTTAATAAATCACTTTTTCTATGTTTGCAGAGTTTGCTTATTTTTGTAGGAAGTTGTTTTTGTCGATTAGTATATTTTGTTTTTCAATTCTAGCTTTCCAATATTTTTGAATAGTAACAATGATTCAAACATGCTTAAATCACCTCTACACTCATGTCACTTGCATGTTTAATGAGAATACTTCATATTACAGCATACAAATTTGATTAGCTGTGATTTTCAGTGGCAGGGGCAGAAGACTATGGTGGAGTTTCATCTTGTTATACTTAGTTTTAATGCTGAGACATTGATATTTATTTAGAACAGTTTTCTGTCATATAGCTATACATGTATTTAGTTATAACAGTTTCATTTAACCTGTTTTGGTTTTAATCACATAACATAAAAATATTATATGAGAAAGTGTCAAAAATTCTGCTAATAACCAAATGATAGCTATCTTCCCCTGTATTCAGATATTCCTATCTACATAGGTGCATATACAATAAGATGGCATTTTGTATTTATATAGCAATAGCTATATAAGGGAAGGTGGTATTCCAACAGAGCATTCTTCTCGTAGAAGAATGAGAACTTCAGTTTCTGGAACTATTTTGTTGGTGGAGAAAGAATTTCTAGCAGCTTCTACCAAAACTCCTGTTTTCTTTTTTAAGAAAACCCAAGAAATTAGGTGAGGTAGTTGAAGTTTGCATCACACTGCTGTGTGAAAGGGAGCAGCTATCAAATAAATAACAGCACTGTCATTTTGTGAGAGATCTCTTTTTCTCTGCTTTTCTATGTGTATTTGGAATTTGATTGAACCAAAGAGTGAGAAGTTATGGATTAGATCTAGAAACAAGAACCTTTCTAATAAGCTAAAAACATAAAATACAAAAACTTTAAAAAACTTCTATTTCCTTGAGTTTGGAATAGTTTTAGTAAATAAGAAGTTGTGCAGAAAGAGTCTGAGAGATGCAGTATGATGGGTTAAAGACTTCACCTCTGTACCTTTCTAAAAATAGTACACCTTGCACATAATGACTGTGGGGTGTTGCTGGTTTCAAGCAACGCAGGATAGACATAAAATCATAGAATCCTTTAGGTTGGAAGAGATCTCTTAGATCAAGACTAACAGTTAACCCAGCATTGCCCTGTCCACCACTAAACCATCACATCTATGTGACTTTCAAATACCTCTGGGGATGGCAACTTAACCTGTTCACTGGGCAGCCTGTTTCAATACTTGGCAACCCTTTCCACAAAGAAATTTTTCATAATATTTAATCTAAACATCCTCTGGTGCAATTTGATATAATTTCCTCTTGCCCTGTCACTTGTTCCTTGGAAGAAGAAACTAACCCCCACCTGGCTACGACCTCCCTGTAAGTGAGCAATGCAGCTGCTCTGAAGTGACCCCAGGACAGGGACATTTGGCCATGTTTGCTGTCTCCTCATGGCTGCTGACCCACTCAGGGGTTGCTAACTCTCTACAAGCGCATGTATTTTCTATTTGTCTGGGTCCTAAAGTCAGATCTTGGTCTTGGAGCTTCTACCTGTGAATTTGTGCTGATACATCAGCATAGCTGAGCAGGGGAGCTTTCCTGATTCATTTTGCAAGGTAAAGTGCTGCTTATAAGTTCTTGCTCCAGATAGAGTCTTAATAAATGTTAGAAAGGTGGAACTGTAACTATACACGTATGTATTCTCCAAGCCTTTTCAGAGGGATCTAAATGCAGGTAGCATCTTCACATCAATCTGTCCCTGTCTAGAATTTCTGTTCTAGATCTGCTGTACTTTGTACATATTTTTGTTAAGTCAAAATATAGTGTAAGGTACAATGCATAAAAAAGAAAAACCTGAGGAAAAAGCCCATAAAATCTCTCATATTTTTGGGAAATATACAGTGATGTTACTTGCAATTGATAACTGCAGTTATAAAATCCATTACTATTATTATCCATTTTCATTCAAGAAGTACTGAACCAGGCACCTAATATTTATGATTTTTTTCAAATCTAGTGCTTTTGGAGGAACAAATACTACCATTCTCTTTCAAATTGAATGTCATAGCATGAAACTTGTCCAGTCATCAATATTTATTTGGGAGAAGTTGTTTGAAAAGTGCAAAATTACTTATAACAAATCTGATCAAGATAAGAGTGGTCTTGCTTATAGGGTGCTATCTAATTGTAAAAAATAAATACAAGAATTATAAGACCCAGGCATTTCTAGATGCACAATATTGTTTTGCTACCTTCAAAAGTGCTGTAGCAAGGGCAGTAACGTGTAAACACTGGGTTGTTATCTTGCTTCATGTAATATGCAGCTGAGTAAATCAGGTTGTTTACATGGTAGTTTTGTCAAAGAGGTAAATTTATCTTTCTGATGTGAACAGGAACATAATTTTGTCCAAGTAATATGTCTGTACTTAGTGCAGGGTAGTAGTTAGTGTTGGGGGAGAATTTTCCTGAGTGTGCATTAAGATGGCATTAGAGAAATTTGTTGATGTTTGTCTCCATCAATGTTCTCTTTCAGAAGAGCAGGTCATCTATAGGCAGAGGGCTTGGATGTTTAAAGGGTAGGTTTTCTTTCTTCCCCTTTCCTTGTCACATGAGTATGTCTCATGTATGTCATGTGAGCTTTACTTGTTTTAGATTTGATGTGTAACAAACTGCAGGGAAATTCAGCATGACACTGATCTCTCTGACGTCACTCAGGAGGAACTGAAGTTGTAGGATGGAGTCATATCTCTGAAAGTGGTAATAAAACTGAAGAGGGTTCAGTTAGCATGGGGTTAAACCATGTGATTAAACCCTAATATTGGGAAAAGCAAGTGATTCTGTTTGCCTGTGGCTCTTGGGGACCCTATCTCAAATTGTATTATATCTGACTGGTAGAATCCCTGGTGTGAGTGTACCTTGTCTTTATTATTATTATTGATCATATATTCTTTTTTTTTTTTAAGAAGAATAATTTCTTTCCACACTAGAGAAAAACACAATTTGGAGAATGCAACACTTCTTTCAAAGTAGAATTGAGCTTGAATTTTCCGCTACACAAGTTGCTATGAATTTGCAGAGGGACTTCTATATGGAAGGAACCAGCCTTTACATGATGTTTACAGAAACCCTTTTTTTGCCTTTGATCCATGTCTGTATTCCCCTGACTTATCCACAAGGGGGACATAATTCTAAACAAAACACAGCTTGTGGTTATTCTTGAATATGAACATTTCTAACCCTTCTTATTATAAATGATGCACTTGGAATACCTTGGGACAATCTCAAAACTGTGCATGCAGTCACTAAGGAAACTCTTTGATAGGAATGAAGAAAAATGCTTTTTTTAAGAATGATTATTTTTATTTTGGGGAGCTTTCTTTTTTTTGTTTACATGTGGAGGTGAATTTGCTCACCTGAGTGTCAATAGTGGCTTCTGATTACTTGTGTATATGCACATGCCAAAGAAATCATATGTTTTGTTGTTTTCCAAAGAACATTACTTTGGCCTTCTTGAGAATGTATTGACATTTCTCCACTTGCTTCAGACATAGCTGGAGCTATCAATTAATCTAGAGGATGTGGTAATAAGCATTTTCCCCTCCCTATGTCTATCTTCTTTCTAATAATTAGTTCAGTGTGAAACAAAGATTTGAATTAGAGGACAGCAAGATATGGGCTTATATAACAACTTGGCTTGACTTCTGAACTCCAGAAATAGAGTTTTTGGTTTATATTACAACTATGTTCTTGGGCTCCTAGAAAAATGAGAAGTATGATTGAGGCTGAGTTGACTGTGTGATCTGAGATTGTTTCTACCCTTCTGGTACTAAAAAATACAAGTATACATGCAAGCAGACCCTCCTGTAAGGGAGAGTAGTCAATCTAAGGATGACACCTCATTTTATGACCAATTTTGAGTAGAAGCACTCAATTTGCATTGTCTGGCTAAGTTTAAATTTTGGAAGGGGAATTTGGTACTAGGTTGAGCAGAGCTGCCCTGATTACCAGCTAAAGAAAGGAAACTCTCACTGTAGCCTCTTTTTCATTCACTAGGAAGCCTTGACTTTTCCTATAGCGTGTTAATACCAAATGTATTTTTATGCTTGGTATTTAAAATGTAATTCTGCTTATACAGCTATCCAATATCAGAAATGAAAAGCAAGATATCATCTCTTTTCACCTAGCTGTAAATATTATATTGGTGAACATTATTTTGCAGACTAAATTGCTGTGAGTTTACCTAAAATTACTCCTCTAGCCCACTCAGATGACTCATATCATCCACAGGAGACCAAATTAGATTGTCATAAATAATGTGCTTCACATTTATGTTTATTTCTCAGCATCTTTTTTGAAATTGTTCTTGTGAATGAGTGACATTTTTCCTATGCACATTTGAAACTTGCTTTATTAGTTCATTTTCTACTTAAAAATCCCAAATGTCTAAATACAGATTTTCCCATCAACCAAGCAGGGAAAACACAGTATTTAAAGATTTCTGGAATCTTCTGTAAGTTCTGGAACTACCAGTTGTGTTTAGAATTCACACCACCTTGGCAAAGATTTGTTAAATCTATTCCCAAAATCTCTGTTGGTAAAAATTTGTAGAGCCCTAAGTATTTTTTAAATCCTTTGTAATCCTTGCAGTTTAAAAGCTTTTTTCCAGTAGCTAACCTAAACCTTATCTGCTTGAAATTTAGCTAATCTTTTATTGTTCTGTCTCCCCACTAGACATGGGAATGACTTGTTACCTTTCTCTTCAAAGCAACCCTTTACATTCTGTCATCATATCTCTTCTCCTGTGATCCTCTTTAGTTTCCTTTTCTTCCCCTCACAGATCTTTTATTTCCTGTAGCTCCCCTCTGCTCTCTCATTTGGCTTCATCCTTCTCAAATCTGAATGCAGGATTGCAGCTGAAATCACAACAGTATTGAACAGAGTAAATAATTGTCATCCTTTTCTTGCATAGGGTATTTCTATCAATGCATCTCAAAGTGATAGCTGCCTTTATGTATCATCCTAGAAATGAGTCAGTAGTCTGTGTTCCTCTAACACTTCAAATCCTTTTCTTCAGAAGAGTTGCCTACACTAATTTCTCAGTTTTGCACTTGATTTAGCCTTAATAAATGCAGTACTTTGCATTTGTCTTTACACATTTTTTCATTGGTGACATTGAATTATTTTTTCTTTCTTTTACTGTAATAGCAAACTCTTCCAGCTTGATGTCATCTGTACGTTTTGTGTGTGCTGACCTAACTTCTTCAGAAAAATAATTAACATTACTGGACTTCTGCAGGGTCTGAGCTGAAACAGCCTCCCTTAACACAGAACTGCTGACAAAAATATGTTTTAATTTTGGCCCTTTATTATCAACAGTAAGTGCTCTACAGCATAAACAATTCCAAGCTGGCAGCAACAAATCTTCAGTTTATGTCATTTGTGACACGTGGTGCAATCTTTCAAGACAGTGTTCTGCATGAAAGTACATTTTGTAGTCAAACAGAACGACTTGATCAAAATCTCCATCATCAATGGGTTGTTTGCTTTGAAAAAGCGTCGCTGGCAATCCAAAGACACTAAGTCTGCCTAGATGTTTCTCAGGGGATTATATGATTGACACATCTGTGTAATACAAGAACTTGCCTTATTGAAACGCTTCTTCTATCCCAAGTTTTAAAGAGACTTCCACCACTTCTGTTTCTCTAGCACAATGATGGAGGCAGCTACAACATGGAGAAATTAAGAACAGCACTGCCAAGGTCAGGAAATGTGTCCCTCTAGCCCATGATCCTGTCTCCAGCAGTGGTCAGTATCAGTGCCTCAATAAAAATCACAAGTACAAAGGCAAGCATACAGTAATTGTTGTTCCTCCTCACCTCTTTTCCCCAGGTAATTTCTCAGTTTCCAATGCTTTATGGTGTCAAGAGCTTTCCTAAGCAGAGGTAATACTGTTGTATAGAAAATTATTCCTGCTTTTGTACAGATGATTTGATTGATTCAAATCCACAATCTCACGTTTATCTGGATTAGCTTTGCTCATTTTTTTTCAGTCTATGCTAGATTCAGAACAAAAGGTAGGATGTAGAAGTTTGACATTTTCAAAGGCGCTGTCAAAAAATCTTCCCTCCCTGCAATTCTTTGCTCTATGTACTACATACTGCAGTCTCAAACTTTGCCTATTGATCTGTCCTGGCTTATTTAATCTGAGCACAAGGACAGCAATATTGATGAGGAGAATGTGAAATATTTGCCCTCTGTATGCAGCTGTACCATTAATTATCATCAAAGTTTTCATCAAAATATATCTGAATAGTGTCACTGTAAATCCTCATTCACTGTCAAATGATTTCCTTGTTACACTTCCTTCTTTCCCCCCATTTTTTTAGAAACAGCTGTAAAGGGAGTGGTTTTTATTGTATTAATTTTAGGCACTACTTTGAACTTGTTTTTTCTTAGTTCTAGAACTTTTTGAATAGTATGTATCATATAGTTCATACTGAACTTAGCACATAAACTTGAATTATCTGTGAAGAACTTTTTCTTTCCCTTTTTTTTTTT
>VZRH01004776.1:958568-976101 GCA_013397555.1 Urocynchramus pylzowi | reverse complement strand
TTTTTTCTTTTTTTTTTTGTTTTGTTTTGTTTTGTTTTGTTTCTTTGTCTTTGTGGATTTTGGAGTTGGTTGGGTTTTTTTGGGCTTATTTATTCCATGGGAAATAAACAGTGAGGATGACAAAGTTTTGTCTCTAGCTGCTCCCACGATTACAACCACATTGGCAGAATTGTCCTTGCAGTGCTACCAACCAAACAAAGGGAAGCAGACTGTTCTAGCACAACTGTATGCTATTTTTGACTGATGTAGTTTTACTAAATCCTAACAGTTTGCAGGTATTGCTTTACTGGTGGGAATGTAGGGGTTGGTTTTGGTTTTTGTTTCTTCCCTCTTTTTTTTTTCCCCTGCAGGCTTGTAGCTCGTAAACCTATCCAGCAAAAGTTTTCAAAAAGGACCTGAAAGCAAGCTCCCCATTTTAACTGCAAAGTTAGTTTGAAGTTATTGCATCTTCTCACTTTTTTTTTTTTTTAATTTAGTTTTCTGCTGGATTAGCTAATTGAACAAGCCCATCAAGGGGTTAAAGAAGTATAGAGCCAGAACCAAAGGAAGAGAAGCAAAGTGTGACAGGGGAGAAACAGAGGGAGCTGCTTGTTCCTGTACCTACTTTGGTAGCAGTAAAACTACACAGGCTTTGCAATCTTGTTAAACTGCACCCTAAAATATGCTGATTTACATGTTGGTTTTCCCAGTTGCTGGAAATAAGGATCTTCCTGGGAGTATTAAGCCAGAGTGAACTTTAAGCCAATTTATTTCTGAATGAGAGCATTCCCATAGGTATGTAACACGCTTTGGTTTCCGCATGCTAATTTCACGCCTTTAGCCTCCTTAACTTTTCAGTGGTCCCCCACAAAGAACTTTACCAACTTCATTATTGTTTTCATTATTTTGAATTTAAAAATGAAAGGGGAATGTGAAAAAAGCAAATAAGGCTAGAAAAAGTGCTTCAAAAGTTTGCAGCTCTTACACATCTCATCTTCCTCAGTATCTAGGCACTGTGACTAAGCCAAATTCTTAACAGAGCAGTGGCAGATCTCTGCCATCACACTTTTTCTAAACAATTGTAGGTTTCTGTTTAGCACAGATGCACATTAAAGCAACTGCTCGGGCTATTTTGACTTGATGCCATGCACTTTCTTTTACAGTGGCATTCCAAGGCAAGTTAATCCCAGCACAACATGACAAGAGCACTCTAAAGGCGGGGCACTCTCGGGAGGTCGGAGTTGCGCTCCTACTCTGCTTCTCCTGCACTGCACCGGATTGGAAGGGGGTGGGGGCGGTGGCAGCGGGAAGTGAACCATGGTGACAGATCTGACAGCTGCAGAAGCAAGAAGCTTGGGCTTTGAGACAAAGCTCTGCATCCCAGCCATCTGGGAGGCAGCTCTTTTTCCTTGGCTTTGCTGGTGGGTGTTGCCACTCCGACTGCTGGGGCATGCTCTGCTGCCTGCGAGAGTGTGCAGGCTCTTCATCTGCTATTAGGTTGCGAGTATCTGCTTGCTACCATATGGCTGCATTGAAAACACGCAGGGAGGAGAATAAGCTGTAAAGCAACAGTAAAAATTCTGTTCAATGCTCTTCCATGGAGAGAGGGCTGCTGGCTCACTCTCCTCTTCCCCCAAGTCCTTACAGCTACCGGCTTAAATAGATACACCTGCACCAATTAAGCCCCTCTCACTTCCCCACTGAACTGCTCCAAGCAAAGACACTGCTTGACACACTGAATCCTGTACAATTCAGGGTGCTCTTACCCTCTGCTACTGGAAGCAGGAGGCTAAAGGAGGAAGTAAGAGAGGTGGGGCTTGCTTTGATTGAGATATTTTGGAAAAGTTGCCAGGCTTGTTGGATTGATCTAGTGAAGAAGGGGAGGCTCTTCTGTCCTCTGAAAGAGGCTAATTCTCTCACACCACAATAGGAGAGAAACATGTAGCAGCATCATCAACAACAGAAAGAGGTTATTTTGCAATATAATTGTCTGTATGGTTGAAGAAGAACAAATGCTTTCCTTGTTCCCCATGGAACTAATAAAGAAAGGCAAGTTGAAGAGTCTAAGATAATTATTTAGTCATCTTAAATATTTATGAGCTACAGAATGTGCTACATGCAATTTAACAGGGACTTGACAATTTCAACATACATCATCTTGTTTCACAGGGGCTAAAAATACTTAATCTTACTCCTTTAAAATAAAAGCATTAATCCTAAATATGTCTTAAGCCAAGAATGAAGCTGTAAACTGTGAGAGGAAGGAGAAGAAGGTTTTTTTTTTTCTTTTTTTATCATTGCAAACATGCAGGTTGGGGAAAACACTGCAGGAATAAAAGCTTTGTTGAGAAGATTTTATGTGAGATTTCTGAGAGTGGTGATGGTGGTAGGGGATGTGTAATTCTTGATATTAAACAGTTTGCCATTGGCTTCACCATGATCTGGGGAATTTTGTTCTGTTTAGTAGGCTGGAAAAGGGATAGACTTTCCAGCTTTGTTTTGGTGACAGTAAAATTGTTGCAAATCCAAAGAATCAGTTACATGGGATTACTCTCCCCATGTTATCTCTTTACAGGACTCTGGAGCCACAAATCTATAACACAGAGTCTCTTCTCTCACTTTTTCTGGCTTTCACATGGTTTTCTGTTTCATGTGTGACTTGCTGATGCACAGCTCGTAGTGGAGAAATTCACATGGAAGGAGAGCTTCCACTGGCCGTGGAATCAGACATAGTAGAACTTAAGTTTTCTAGAACAGGTTTATTTATTTTGGGCATTACAAGTGCTAGAACAGATTTTCTGATTTTTGGATTTCATAATTTCTGTCTGCATCATAATCTCCAAATCAGTAGCAGTAGTAATAATAAAACCTCAGTTGCATGGGCTTATAGTAGGTAGCTGTTAGTCCATTTTGATGAGAGCAGCACTGATGTGGAAGAGACCTATAATGTCTCTGTTTCTTATTTCCTCACAAGTTGCACAGAGGAAATACAGTTGCAAAGTAGACAACTTTGTAAGCATTAACAAATTTGGTCTTATGTATTTTTCTCCATTTGCAACTCTGTGCAATCAGTATACTTGAAAATGTTTCAGTACTGCTGAATTTGGCAGCCTATTTAAATTTTGGCTCTTAAAATTGGCAATTGTCTTCATCCATTATGATAGCTCAAGAGTGGCCAGGATTAGATCTACCAGGCATTTGGGTTTCCTCAGACATATCTTACTTTTCTGCCAGGAAATTTTGTCTAGGAATAATTTGAATGCCTTGGCTTTAGGATAGAATGCATCTCTATGTGTGCACCTAGATTAAATTTGCTTGCTTTGTGATACCTGGGATTCAGTGTGCATGCACATATTAAATGCACAGGGGCATGTCCAAAAAACCAAGTGCTCAGAGACCATCTTTGCTGAGCAGATGTGCCTTTTCTGCTCAGTGTCACAGGACACACATGAGCTGTGTGTGTAGCATGAATGCCAAGGAGCTGCCTGGTACTAGAATTCCCTGTCTGACTGCACACAGTCAGCACATGCACTGATTTATGCTCAGAAATCCATGGTCATGCACAGAAGACAGTCTCTGCTTTGCACCAGTTATAACATGCATATTGGACCATCTGCATTGGAAATTATCAAGGAGAACAAATGTTCTTCACCCTAGCATCTGAAATACTTGATCTCTTTTGTGCCAAATGCAAAGTGTTATATGCTTTCACAGAAACGTGAGGGTTTTAATTTGTTGGAATGAAAACGTAGACAGTGTAAAGGGAAAGTCATTGATTTTGATCCAGTGTAAATTGTATAGGTGGGCTGAATGTACTGTATATTGAACATCTCAGAGCAGGGAACCCTGGAGGTTGCTTATGTTGCAGCTCACTTTCCATTGCTGGAAAGTGGAGGGTTTTAAACAGAACACTTGCTTGAGCTTATGCCTGCTGCATACCATGACACATGCTCACATCTTTCTGGCTCAGTGGCAGCAGCAGTGGAATCTAGAGCTTGCTGCAAAAAAGAGACAGAAAACAGAAAAGATGAGGGAAAGCAAAATGTGCTTTCCAATTAGATAATGGCAAATATCATACTTGTACTTGTAGAGGGTCAGAAAGGTAACAGCTGAAGGAGTCAAATAATAGACAAATTGATGATGGTAACTAAGAAAATATAAAAGAGACTCAATCTCTCTCTCACTGATAAAGCTGTTTGAGGTGCAGTAGATCAATTTAGCCATGACTGTTGTTAGGAAATTGCTCTTGTTTGATGTTCCACAAGCAGATCATGCAGTTTCCTAGGAAACATCTTTTTCCACTTAAAATCTAATTTTCTTACATTGCTAGAACTGATGAGTCACCCTGCCTGGCTTTTACTTACTTCCCCTTACCTATTAAAATGTACTCACCAGATAGAAATCCAAGGATTTATTAGTCTTTATCACTTGGCTGTTCAATTAACTCTTCTGGTTCCTCTCTGTTATCAGACAGTGTGCTTGATATGACAAAACAAAAGTCATGGGTTAGAAGACAATCAAAATCTGAAATAAATCATGGATCTCTTAATGAGACAGGCCTCCTAAGCTGTGAAGAATTCTCATACTGAATAATGTTTCCATTATGACCCACTATGAAATTCTCCATGTTCCTTTACCAATAACATGCCATCATGTTTTCATTACTGTTTTGTTAATAATTCCCTTATTCAGATGATTTATAAGTGGGCTTCAACTTAGCAATGACAATTGCAGCCAGTTACTGCCAGAAAGTGGGTAGGTTATGTTAAGTATTGCAAACTATGGTTAAAATTGAAAAGCCTCACTTCTTGGTTGAGATGCTGAATTTTAGTTTTATGTAATGAATGGCACTCAGGCTGAATGGAAATTTGCCAGAGAAAGAGGCAAGGCTTATTCATGGCTGTGGTCAGAGGAACAGAGGTCAAAGAATAGGTTGGCAGCATGAGTTTTCAGTGACTTGTGGAATTAGTTCCAGTTTCCCAATACAAAGGTAAATGCCACAATTTACTGTTACCTGTTGTTTGGGCTATATATAAAATCCTTGTAGTTTGCAGATGCCTAATGAGCCCCTGTGGCTACATCATTAATAAAAGGTTGGTCCAGCAGAATACAGCTTCCAAAAAAATTCTCCATGGGCTAGAATTCTTACCCTTTTTCCATATGCAGCTGTGCCATAATCAGTATTCCTGCTGTTTCCCAGTGCCTCTGATGCCTCAGTTTTCAGTATCCTACTGACGTGCCAAACCCTAGATAGTAATGCTGTGAAGCTTCAGCTGCTGACAAATGGCTTTCTATTCAAAGGGCAATCTCTCTGCAAAAGTGAGGCTCAATGTGACTCTACATCCCAAGAAGAGGATGGGTAAAATAATTCCCCACCCTAACTTTGTTTTAAAACCTATGAAACTTTTTGGTTTAAGATTTTGGTGTAGTTGTTTATTATTGAATGACATACTTGTATCTTATTGTGTCTCTGCTAGCACATGGCTTGTTCAGCTGCAGCTGGTGAGTGGGTGGCCTTATCGTATAAAGCTATGCATAATGCTTAAAAAATTTGGTAGGCTTATCACTTGAATTGGCTTGCACTGGGTTTTGCTTATATTTCCTAAATATTAAAAATTAGAAGGAATGACCATGGCTTTCAAACAGCCGTTTCAAAGTGTTGTTTCAAAGCAGTTTTTCTAAACTAACACTAGATTATGTAGTCTGTGGAAATGGTTCTTGCATACTTGTGATCTTACAGAATTTTAAAAGCTGTCTGTCTTTTTCTTAATTAAAAGTGTTGACTTCTAATGATGAGTTCAATTAAAACAGTCCTTTCAAGCTAAATTCAAATTATTAATGATAGTTTTGAGGATTTTAGGGTCTAGAAGACTGAGTTTCAGCAGGACATAGGCTAAAGAAGTTGACCTGGCCCAAAGAGCAGCAAGGTTCAAGCTGTCGCCCTGGTCTTTTGAGATTTTCTAAGCCTTCTGATGTTTACATTCTTGTAATGGAGTTTCTCACACACTTTCATGTAAATAATGATTGTTTGCATTCTTCTCTGTAGGAGGAGAATTTTGATGGACTGTTAGTCTGACCAGTGTGGTTGGAAAGGTGGCAATGCCATTCTCCAATCCACTGTCACTTTTGGAATTCTATAAATGTTGAGGTCTGAAAAATAAAGGGCTCTTTTCCTGTTCCTGTTCGGATGCTGGAACATCGTGTGTGAGTTGTGTTATTTTCATGTTGCAGCTGTGACAGTTCAAGCCATACATTTCTAGTTTGATGGCTGTGTTTGCATGTGAAAGGCACATGTAATATCGACAGATGGACTCTATGTGACTTAGACTTCAGTGAATGTAAGGTTTTCTGGTTTGAAAGAGCCGTATAGATTGCACATTTGCTTTGAAACCTTGCAAATGGGAAAGATGACCTTCATTCAGAGTGTGGACTCTTGGAAAATTTTGAGTGGAAATGTGTTGGTGGCTCTGATTTTTTTTTTTTAATGAGTTACAGGAAAGGAGAGACTGTAGAGGCAAGGGAATAATAAAAAGGACACACTTTAATGTTGTCATTGCTAAATGAAGTATTTGCCAAACATAAATATTCACCCGGGCTCTGGGACTCACCCTTGATGAGGGAAAATACATTGAGCCATACTCAAGCCATTGATTGCAGGCCATTTGCCATAAATTAACTTTCTGTCCTATGCAACAATAAACTCAGCATAACTTTCTCACTCTTTTAAACAAGAAAACAGGTTGGATCAAAACTCTGGCAGCAGAATCCACTGCTTCCAAGTAAAATGGTGAAACTACTGGTAATTTAGGAGAACTGGCTGCTGCACTCCCCTTTTATTTTGCTGGTGATGTATAAGTGCACTTAGGTATTTTCATTCCTGTCTCTAGCTCTATCTCCTCCTTGATTAACAATTGTGGTATACCCCTATGTGCTGCCTATGTGGCATCTGGTTCAGGTGTCTGTCACTCCAGGGGTTGGTTGCATCTGGGTATGACATAAAATGCCATCCTCATGTCTTTTATCCTGGTCAGTGGCTCTTCATGGTCTAAGGTGAAGGCAGTTGAATTATAGCTTTATTTACCTATTTCTGGAAATGCGCTGAATGTCTCAGTAAAACATTCCTAATAGAGAACAAAGGCTTTTTGCTGACCTGTACGTCACAGAGTAATTCACACTCCAAACCACTGATCCACTGCAGAAGCTGTCTCCAGACTACAATTTGTTATCAAGGAGTACAGCACAAAAAAAGGGCTAATTTATAAAATTTATGCAAAACATCAGCACTTCTTGGTTTTCCAGTTCATATAAACTTTTTCCCTTGCTTTGATTCACATGGGTCATGCCTGTATGTTAAGATCAAAATGAAACAAAATTTTCTCTTGGTCCCCAAGAAAGAAATAATTATATGTTTTTTCATTTCTTATCCAATGATTTCATAAACTGCACATTTATTATAGCAAGACATGCAGAAGGCCCCAGCTCTGCTGAAAATATTCATGCAGTTGTTGACTGGTAACATACCATGAATAAGTGGGTATAGTTTATATGTATAGAACAACTAAATCCTGTTAAGCCAACAAAGTCTATTACTGAAAATTCTCACCATTTGTTCCTGTTTCTTTGTCTACCCTGTTGGCAAGAAATCATTTAGCCTTAGTGTATATATCATATATATCATATAACCTTAGTGTATCTCACGCCATCTCTGTATAATCTTTACTTCTCTTGCATTTGTGTAGTGAGAAGTCATTCTTCTCCAGAGATGCTCTTGAGATTCTGGAAGTAAGGCCAGACTTTTCTCTTATGGATGCAGTATTGCTCTTGGAGAAAAATGGAACTATGCTCACTGTGTTAATGGTATAATTATGGGGTCTCTCTTCAAGGAGTAGAAAGAAGATATTAGTTATTATAATGTGCATGAACTTGGGCTTCAATGCAAAACTTATAAAAAAGATACAAATTAATCACTTCTACTAAATAAAGTAGGTCTTGGTGAATAATATGCAAAAATATGCTCAATAAATGTAATCTTTATTCTTATAGAAATGCTTTTTTTTTTTTTTTTTTTTGAGGCTGTTTATTTGACGTCTTTTGCTGTAGTGCTGATTGCAAGTATTTGAAATGTAGTTATTGAAATTTGATCTCTCATTTAGGGGTAGCAACAAATCACATACTGTTGTTTCCACTTCCTGACTGTATTATCAGAATTCTTGTAATCAGTGGAATGTCTTAAGGATGCTACCGGGAATTTTAATCTATCCTTCTGGATAACAGAGAAAAATAGAGGATTTGAAAAAAATTGTCAACCACTTTGTCAGTGCTAGTGTCCAGCCCTTTCCTGAAGCATTGCACATAGACCATTTTATTTCCTTCCCTATATATTGGTTTTACACAGAGTTTAAAATTTGCCTTGTCACCCTATTACAAAAACATTACATAAGCAAGTATGGTCCTAATTGAGATAGATATTTTTCTACCTTTTTAATTAGTTCTATAAAGGTCTTTGAAGGGGTTTACAAACTTAGATTATGCAGTGTCCCAATTGCATAAAATCTATTGCTTTTCTTTTATTCATATGCATGCTTAAGATTACTTGTCTTTGTGTGCATATGAGAATAGGTATTGATTCCTTGACAGTCCATGTTAAGCAAACAAAAACCCTAAGGAAATAAGTTTTCAAGCCTTTGTGATGGGTTTTGCTGTGTTTGCTGTGTTTAGAGATGAATAGATAAATGATTTGAGATGAAACGGAGGAACCTCAAAGAATTAGTGAGATACAAGTTTTAGCCAAGGTGAAAAAGTTCCAGTATCTTTCTAGGTTTGTCCTGGAAGTAAACATTCTGAGCCTATACAACTAAATGAATAATTTTCCAATTTAAAATGACTATGTTCAAAACTTCCTACTTTCAGGGTATCATCATTCTTCAAAATTTTGCTGTTTTGTTTGTTCCCCCCATGTTTCTTCGTACTCTAGGAGGTAGAAAGTAGTATGAAATGTGATTTCACAGGAGCAACATGCACAGCTAGTGCTACCATAATGATACATCAAAACAAGAATTCAGAATTGGAACATTTCAGAATTGGAAATAACCAAAATTTAGGATTTTCTAAGTTATGAGGAATTAAGTTTTTAACCTCAATAATGCTATTTTAGTAGAGTCTTTGTTATTTAGTAGGTGTTTTTAAGCTGCTTAGAACAGCAATCTCTTCTCTTTCCTCATTTTGTTTTTGTACTATGCCATCATACAGACAGCTATAAAAACCATCAAGAGAAATAGGCTCTTCAGGCTGATGGCTCCAAAGCCTGGTACCAGAACAAAGGTGGTTCAATGTTAGGTCTTTGTTCCCTGTGTGAACAAGCACCCAAAAGGGGAGCGAAACATTTTCTCTGTTGTGGAGATCTGTGGGTGACTTGGAGTGGTGAGCTTCAGGACTCTTTTACTCTGACCCAGCTGAGGAAGAATGTATCACCTGCCCTTTTGCTCATTTTCTCTAGATAATACCTCCACAATCCCTTGTGCTTCTAGGTTGTCCGAGTCCTTGTTCTGGTTTGAAAGCAAAACTAGTGAGAGACTCCAAGTCAGAAATACAATTTATTAGGAAAAGGGAAAAGAAACCTAAAATACATGCAATAATACAAAAGAAGAACCCCTGACAAAGTCAGAATACAACACCCTGTGGTTCAGGGTGTTGGTAGCAGTCCAGATGGTTTGGTGGCTGCAGTCCTCCTGGAGTGGCAGATGTGGTTCTGTTGGAGTAGTGATCTTGTAGAAAAGATATAGATTTCTTTTGAAGATCCAGTGGAAAAGACAGCTGTTCCTCTGGGAATCCAGTGAAAAGACTGCTGAAAAGTCCCCAAATCCCAGATTATATCTAGGTGGGGATGTTTAGCTCCTCCCCTCTGGGCAGAGCATTTCACAATGGGCTGTTATCATTCCATGAGTCTTGTGGTGGGTACATTAAACAGAAATGGCTCCTGGAGGGAGTTATCTCTGAGTCACCGTGGCAAGGCATTGATGGGCCCATTAACAGGAGATAAGGAAGAACAATGCCCCTCCTGATTTCAACAGCTCTTGAGGATGGAAATAGAGTACATCTTTATACTGTAACCTAGGACAGTCTTTTTTATTCTTTGTTATAGAATGATTTGCATTGGAAGGAACCTTCAAGATCATCTAGTTCCAAACCCGTGCTCTGGGCAGGAACAACTTCTTTCTCATTAGAACAGTGGAAGGCGCTCAAAACTCCATCCAATCTGGCCTTGAATGCTTCCAGGGATGAGGCATGCTCTAGGGCAACTGCTCTAGGCAACCTCTTCCGATGTTTCACCATCCTTTCAGGAAAGAATTTATTCCTAATGCCTTATCTAAACTCACCCTCTTTCAATTTAAAGCCATTCCCCTTGTCACTGTATGCCTTTGTTAAAAGTCCCTCTCCAGCCTTCTTGTAGGCCCCTGTTTTGTACTGGAATGTGCTTTCTGTTTTCTTCTCCAGGCTGAGCAACCCCAGCTCTCTCAGCCAGTTTTCACAGAAGAGGTGTTGCATATTTCTGACCATCTTTGTGGGCTCCTCTGGACTTGCTTCAATGGGTCTGTGTTTGTCTTACATTGGGGCCCCCAGAGCTGGACACAGCACTCCAGGTGGGGTCTCATGAGAGTGAAGTAGAAGATGAAAATCACCTTTGACCTGCTAGTCACACTTCCTCTGGTGCATCCTTTTGGCCTAGCTGTATACAGCTGTGTATTCTCTTGTCAGCCTCCTTCCCTGCTCTTATTCTAGTACCTCCTCTAGGGAGATCTCCCAAGTATGATCACCAGCTCTGTGTGTGATGAATATTTATTCATCTACCACCTTACATAGCTGGATCTGATTTTAGTGAACTTGAAGGTGGTCAAAATAAGAGACAAAACTTGAATGAATTATACAAAGCTATTTGCTACCCCTCTGAGGAGCTGGTTGCCCAGGTTTTTTAGGGCTTTTTTTGGTGGGGTTTTTTTTGGGGGGTGTTTTTTTGTTTTTGTTTTTTTTTTTCCTTTCAATTTGTGTTTTTTTTTTTTTTTTTTTTTTTTTTTTTTTTTTTTTCCAGAGTATTTCTTTAGTTGTGTCATTTTCAGATATAAATATTATGTGGAGGCTGCACTTGGTGCCCCCATTTTTCTTGTGAATAGTTTTGTTTCCCAGCCGAAGATGGGCTGTCTGGCAAATGACCTTCCCCTAAGGGTCTTTTCATTTCTGCTGAAAAAGGCAGAGCTGGAATTAGAGTCAATGTAACTGTCAAGGCAATGCTGCACCCAAGTTAAGAGTGACCTACTAGGCAATGTGGCTATAATGCTATTTTTTTTCTCCATATAACACTGGAGTGTGAGGATAGTCTCAACTTTAATGTGTTGCAAAGTGTGGACTATGGAAATTTGCTTCACCATAAATATTCACCAGCTTTAGGGTGAGTGCAGTAGCTGTGTACTAAATGTCCACTATTAACAAATAATTTATAGCCCAGGTGAATCTCTAACAAAACATCACCAATCTCATGTGCTAACTGTGTGACAGAGACAAATATAGTAAAAATCTCTAGGGCCTTCTTACTTCCTGCCTGCCAACTTCATAATGTGGAGACCTTATCACATACAGTATGACAATGTGTGTCTTTCCCCTGAGCTTCCTTCCAGGCATTGGGACTTTGGTCATCCTTTTGCCCAGGAGACTTTATAAGCTTGACACCTTTGTTGAAGGCAGAGCATATGAAAATGAACTGCAATGCAGCATGTGGTATGAAAATGATTTTAAATTCTGTCATTATCACAGTTTAGCATTGTGGCCAGAGCTTTCCCTTAATTACTCCCTGGAGGGAAAAACTGCTGATACTGTAACTAGATTGAGGCCATCTACTAAACCCAAAGCCCTTTTTTAATTCTGAAAATTAAATATTTATTGTTCAGAGGAGCATTTTGTTAAAAATAAAAAGAGAGACAGAGGAAGAAACAAGTTTGTGTAGTTTAGTTCATTGCCTCATGGGTGTGGGCTGGCAGATATGGATGTGCATTGCTTCAAGAGGTCAGACTCCCTGTTGGCAAAAGCAATCGGATATCTGACTCCAGACAGGTTGAAAAGGCAAATTTTAGTTATGTATATTACGAGACTGCATGGCTCTGAAAGTTGAATTTCAGGAGCCCAGCAGCAGTCATTTGATCTATACCCTCTCACTTTAAAGAGATTGTGATTTTTTTAAACCTCAGCTGTAGAGGACATTTCATGTGAACTCCATAGACTTCAGAGCATTAAATTTGCTCTGAATGTCTTTGTAATAACTTAGGACAGCATATTCTAGCTTTGATTTTAACCTCTGCTTTTGTGTGTCATCCTATATGATGATAAAACTTTTTCCTGACTTTCCTATGCTGCTCTATTCATAAGTTCCATTTCTCCATATTTCCATGTACTCTTTTTCTCTATCTTTAAATAGTTTTGCAATGAATAACTGTCTTAACAAGGTGCATGTACTTTCCAAGTGAGAGCTGTCCTGTGGTCATTAGCTCTTAGTCTAGCAGATGACATTCTAGCAGTGATGAGATCTTAGTATTACTCTTAATCTTGCTTCTAATTGGGTGTACAATTTTAGGCAAGTCTTGTCTGCTGGCATTGATTTCTAATGAAGAGGAAATTATAATTGGTAGTGGTAACTTGACTGAGGAATGATCTAGGACACAGGGTAAGAAGGCCCAACTACGAGAAGGGGTTAAACTTGCTGAAAGCAGGAATACCAGAGGCAGAACAGATTCCTTGCAAGGGCAGAAAATTTCCCTTGGTGGTGAGAGAAAAAAACAGCCTCAGCATTGTCTTGTGGCCATTGTGGATTGCAAGTGCTCAGGGGCCACCTTTGGGCAGTAGAGCCAGGGCTGGGATGAGGTGCCCAGGGCAATAGCTCTCAGGATGGTGCTGGTGCAAGAGTATATAAGGAATCTGCTTGTGGCACATCTTTTCAGACTCCACATTTGAACTGCATAGTGTGGTAGGACTCTGCCCAACACATTGTTTATTGCATTTTTCTTTTATGTTCAAGTACAAATGTGTTTTTAATTCATCTCAAGGGATACCGTAAAAATTTCTTAACACTTTTCTAATATTTGTCTCTTCCATGTATGGTTTTCCTTTTTCAGTATGAAGGACTCTCTTACCATGTGATTTTGATGTGGTTTTACACATGAAAACACAAATTTTTCTTGGGCTTAGTGCTGATGGTAAAGGGCAACTGAGCAAAACACACTGAAATAAGATTCATAAGATGAACTCAGCTTTTTGCAAATTAAAATAAACTCTCAGTTCAGCTGGCAACATTTTTCTGAAATTCAAATGTTTCTGCAGATCTTTTTAAGCAATGTAATACTTAGCAGGCCCTTGCATGGGGAGTAGACTTGTCTCCTCTCCCTGTAGACTTTGCCTATTCATCCTTTTTTAGTTTTAGCTTTGCTCCTGAATAACAAGTCCTGTGTAGACAAACCAGTTTTGTTCAAGTTTAGAAAGATTACAGTTTGGGGATTAACACAAGTGTAGGAAGGGTCAGGGAAAGTGAAATTCTCAGAGACTTTGAAGAAGTGGTGCAAAAGGGAATGAGTGCAATCAAAGTAGGGATATCAGATATAGATATATCAAATATAGATATATATTTGCCTCAACAAGAATCTGTAATTTTTGTAGCTGTAGTCACCTTTTGCAAGATGCAATCCTAAGAAGGATGAAGGTATAAATAATTTTTATTTTATATTGATAAGCTGTTGCTCTAAGGCCTTCCTTCAAGGTTTACCTTGAGCGAAGAGGTATACAAAGCACCTTGTCCATATCAAGGCCCTTCTGTAAAAAGGCTTTGTTTTAACTAACCCTAGACTTACTGATCCTGACACTTTCAACAACCAGAGCTTGTGTGCTGGACTTAATAGGCCTTTCTGGAAGTATAGATAGGAAAGCTAAGCTTAATTGCTTCATTTAATTTTCATAAAGCTTGGTAATTTTCAGTGAGTGTCTTTATGCCAGCTCTCAAGCCAATTTTTAATTATTTAACAAAACATTTAAGTACATACTTTGAGCCATGCTATTCATCAAAGCACTTTAGAACCTGCTTATGTGCCACTTGAACAGGTTGAAAGAGATGCTTAAGTGTCTGCTGAATAGGGAAAGTTTATAAAGTCAGGACCTTAAGAGGGAGCTGCTTGAATACAATGATCAGAGATATCAAAAACTGTCCACCTCTGTCAGCGTTGCAAAGATTTGAGACCAGAGTTGAGTACATAGCAATGTAAATGCCCCCTTCACTTCCCCTCATATGCTTTGGGCATATTTCACACACAGTCTTCAGCTGGTTTTGCTCACAAATTGATTTTTGTGAGTGTGTCTGTGTAATTTCAGTGTCACCAGCCCGGCGTGCCTGACACTGCAGTCTTTTTCAGAAGCAATAAGCCATGCAGTCTGATGTAGAAACAAGTCTCCATGGAGCTAATCGGCTTTGGTTTTTTGCTCTGAGCACTTGCTGGCTTTTTCCCCTTGCAGTGGTATTGGAGCACAATTTTAACTCTAACAGAACTACTGACTGACAAACTAATGCCATGGAGTTGGCTTATAAGCTGAACTATGAGAGTAACTTAAGTCTTATTGTGTCAGAGGGGCAAAAGATAAACAAGCTCAGTTAGGGTTACAGTAATTTTTAGATTAATATTACTTTCACTTTTCAGTGTTTTAAACAGTAAATGATTTTAGGAATTCTGGACCAGGGACTTGACTGAGGACACATCTCTGCTTTCATGTTATGCTGTTTATTGTCAGCTCAGGCCTATTTTTTTAGGCTGCCCTGGTATACATCATGTGTTTTTATCAAGTCATTGACATGGTTGTAGCAAGTCAAAATAAGCCAGGCTAAGGTGATATACTGAACTTACCTATGCAGGTTTTCTGTCTGCAATCCCTGTAGCTAAAGCATAACTCCAGAGAGTAGCACAAAACAAAAACATATATGCTTTTTGCTCTTTTAGTATTTTCTTTTGTTCTTGTGATTTCATTTGGAGAACCAGGGTGTTGTCTCTGCATAATATCTTTGAAGTTCCAGAGAAATGAAGAACCTTTATTGACCAAAACTGCAATGACAAAATTCATTTCACTAAGCAAGGCAAGAGGTCCTTGGGGTTTTAAGCATATGTAGAGCATCACGCATGTTCAGGCAGGAGTTGTGGGGTATTTTATGAGGAGGCACAGATATTTTAAAGCACACTGGACTGCCCATACAGGCTTGCTGAAGTATTAATAATGAAAACTTGAATTTCAACAGTTTTGTTCACAATAGCAGTACAATCCCTCAAAATAAAAAAAAAAAAATATATAGTGGGAAAAAAAAAAAAGGAAAATAAAAAGATAGCTTTCCAGGATAACAAAGTAGACCTGGCAGTCTATTAGTGGGATGACTACAGCAGCTGACAGGCTGATAGACTGCTCCACAGTCCCAGCACACCTGTGTGGAGCCACCTGTCATAGGAGTGAAAAATGTATCCTGAGTTATAGAACTGCAAATTCAGCAAAAATTCTGCAAGGGATCAGAGGAGTGAAATGGCCCTCATGCTAAGGTTTTGTTTGCCAGAAGATTTCTCACCTAAGGAAAAGAAAAAAACCCACGAACAACTCACTCAGAAAGTAGTTTTGTCATTTTTACGCTATTAGGACTACTAGAAAATATATTACCATAGTAATGAAAAATGTCCACATCTAAATTATTGTGTATAGTCTATGTAAGTTGGTTTAATCTGGTAAAACTACTCTTATATACTGCTTTACCTAAAAACAAAACAAAAAAAAAAAAAATCCAAAAAAAAAAAAGCCAAAAAAACCAACCAAACAACAACAACAAAAAAACCCAACAAAAAAACCCCAAAGCTACAGGAAAATGGTGAGCTGGAGAGTAGAGGGAACACAGGACAGGAAAATCAAGGCTTGCAGAGGGATCAAGGAGGAATCATTCCATATCCTGTACTCACTGTGGATGGTAAATGCTTCCTAGCTCTCAAACTAATACCAAAAATGGGATATGCTGCAGAAGAGATCAAGGCTATGGTCAAGGTCTATAATCTTTATAAGAAATCTACTGGGTAAAATTCTCAGATGATTTTAGGAAACTGAGGGTACACCAATGGACAAGAAAACAGTCCTTATTTATAGAATCATGGAATGGTTTGAGTTGGAAGAGATATTAAAGTCCAACCCCCTCTACTATGGGTGTTGATAATTGATCCAAATAATATGACTGCAGGGAAAATTCTTACATAAACTGATTTCTGCCTGTTTCCTAAGCTTCTGAATGCCACTCTTTGCCTAGAAGAATTTTGTGGGTTTGGCAAGCCAGTTTACACAGCCCAGCATTTTCTGTCTACCTGTGGCATTCTCCAGTGCTGCAGTGGGAAGTGAAATAAAAACAGTAGAAACTAGTTGTGGAAGTTTTTTTTTTCCTGGTAATTGGTAGAAGGTTCAAGCATAATTGCTTGTAAAAATGATGCAAACAAAAGATGATTGAATCTCCTCTGAGGCACTTAAGTTATCAGCACATCAGGTACCAAGGACTCAAATTATAAATTTAATTTCTCATTGCTGGGATTTTGTAAACAGTCCCTTTCATAAATTTAGAAAACTCACATCTTCAAATGGCATTGATCCCTTCTCCTGATGATTCTTCTTAATAATTTCATCACTCTCCATATGATTAGAAGATTCCTGTGTTCATTTACCTCCAGCATAGTCTAGTTTTTGTCTTTTGGTTTACACTTTGCTGCTGTTTTCATATTTACCCCTACAGCATGTTATTAAGGAATTAGCATATAACATGTCAGCCTTTGGATAAATTTGACAATCAGCTCATGTAACTTCATATTAGATCTTTTGTATCATGGCTATTCCCATAACCACGTTGTTCCCATACATTTTCTTTACCTGCTGTAGTGTAAATTTACTTTTGTTACCATAACTATCCCAAGCAACTGTTCCCAAAGACAGCAACATCTTATTTCAGACACTGTTACTGTATGAAATGCTTTTATTCTTATAAATATTTTGCTTTATGAAAACATCCTGAACTCATATTAGTTTTCTCACAGCTGTAGTAAATGATGGGAATTTCCTTAAAGCCTTCAGGTGATGAACCCAGTTCCAGATTTATATCTTGGAGTATTTTCATTCAAACTACATTTTTTCATTTATTCATCTTTGAATGGAAAAATTTGTACTCTTGGCAGTTCAGTACTACTCACTCCTTCATTCTTTTGGTTGTGTTGTAAGCCAGAAGGGACAGGGTTTGTGATCTTGTTCTCTTTTTACTGATGGTTCACAGAAAGGGCTTCTCCCATAACTCTGGATGCAAGACATTCCATAAATATTGGAATGAGAAAGACACAGGAATGGGGCACATTTGATTGTTAAATGTTTTAGTTATTGAAAAGTACAAATCTGGGTTAACTTAATCTACTTATGAACCCAAATATACTTTGATTCCCTATCCAATGTTTACCCAGAAAAAAAAAAAAAAAAA
>VZRH01004776.1:928314-958561 GCA_013397555.1 Urocynchramus pylzowi | reverse complement strand
AAAAAAAAAAAAAGAACTGGAATGTTTCATTGAAAAAAAAAATCCTTAAATCTGTACTTTGATTTTAAATAAAATTGTTTCTGTTTTGAAAAGAGCAGCGCTTCTCTAATTCAGAAACATAATGGGGTGATTTGAGAATATTGACATAACCACAGATGTTTGCTTAACAATGCTCTCATTTTCACAAGATTCCACACATTTTTTCCTTTTGAGTAACCTGAAACCAAACTCAGGCAGCAAGTGAAAAACAATTGTATTTGTACAGCTTTAGTTGATATTAAACTGCTCCTATTTCTTGAGGTGATAGCTGTGCAGAGGGTACATAGAAATCTCACCCCTTGTGCCATATGTTTCTCTTTGTAACTCATTCTTTGCTAAGCAGAAATAAATTTCATTCTTTCTAAGAAATTTCCAGATTGGTAGTTTTCCATGGAAACCCAAACATTTGTCAGAAACCGTGGAACCACTGAATATAAAATGTGTCCTTCAACTCCTCTTCATTTTTAATCAACTCCAGCCACAGCTATGGCTGCTTTCTGCAGGAACAGCCCTTGCTGCAGTAGCTGAATATTCTAGGACATCATACCTAATCACAAAGTCTTGCTCAGAAGAGATGTAAGCCATGATCAGTTGCAAGCTTTCTTTCCTTATTATTTATTTATTTCCTTGCCCTTAAGAGCAAAATGGAGACTATTCCCATATTTATAAATTCAAAACCTAAGTATCTTGATAGTTATAAAGAATAAAAAGTGTGTGGTAAACATTTTTGTCTGAAAAAAAAGCAAAACTGGTTTCAGTTCTTGTCTGTAACACCACTTTCCAGTGTGACTTTGGTCAGCTCAGTAAATCATTCTGAGCTTAGTTCCAGCCAGCTGTAATGCCAAGAGAATAGTGTTTCTTTTCTTCCACCTGTTCTGTAATTTATTACAAACACTTTGAGGCAGCAACTAATTTTTCTTGTATGCCATTTTCTGTGGACACTTAGCCCAACTTTCTGGAAATAATTAATTTTTCAGTTCACAATCATTCCAATTACTATTAAAAACTATATGTGGGTGAAATGAACAACTTTCCCCTGTTTACAGCATTAACCAGGTAAAAAGTAACTTTTGGTTCAGTGCATTACAAATTATTACTTTGCAATTTAAAATTAATGTTCAAATAAACTGTAAGGAAATAGAAATGTAAGTAATAGTTTAAATATATATATAGTATTATATGGCTGAAAACTAAGTTTGTATTAAAATTAGGAGAAAATTTTATGACTAGAGGGATATTTTCAGTTTTTAATTTTTTTTTTTTCTGGAATGAATGTCTGAAACATTAGCATTTTAGTTCTTCTAGGAGAACATTTTCCAGGGTATGATCCAAAATTTGATTCAGCTGTTGCCAGCATGGTAAAAACCTGATTTTTTTTTTTAGGGGTACTGGAGGTGTTCTGTAGCAGTATGAGATATTGACCTCACCACATTTTAAACTCAGCCTTTCCCTGTAGGGATGTAATGAGGACTCAGAGTCTGACCTGTTGATCAGGTAAGGGAGTTCAGAAGCCATTTCTTCAGCCTTTTGGAAAATTGCCCTTAAATTTGCTAGTAATTTCCTGTGTGTATGTGCATGTCCTGACATTGCTCAAACACTGAAGTAATAAGGAAATATTGACTTCCACCCAGATGTATGCTTCACTGAGCAACTGCTGGTCAATGGATTGATGCACTATTAGCAAGCATCTGACTCCCTGCTAGGGGAGAACTTCCTGCAAACTAGCAGGCATTTCTCTGCAGAAATGTCTTTGGAGTAAAGTAAGGGAGCATATGTGATTACTGAATATCAGAAAAACTTCTGTTCAGTTATTTGAAAGACATTTTTAAAAATACATGACTTTTAGCACTTTAATTAATTCTGGTGGATTTCATGCATGCCCTGATTATGATGTGTGGACTTTTAACCCATTAATGTATTCCTCTAAGTCAGAAATGTGACAAACTAGTTGCAGTATTAACACCAAAACTATTCAAGGGATACAAAAGCTGATACTGCAGTAGTAATGTTATCTCCACTGGGCTACACTAGTCAGTGTGGACTACATTCAGCCAAAGGCATGACCAAAACTCTCAAACAGTGAATGTAAGCTCCAATTAAAGTCAAGGGACCCCCAGCTCCATCTGCTCTGAATCAGTGTAATTCCACCAAAAAAAAAAGAAGGGAAAAAAAAAGAAAAAAAAGTTGGCATAGCGTCAGTTTGTACATGTTGACCCCACAGACTTGGCTCAGCTTAAACCTCCGTTAAATATGGATGTGGATGCTTTCAGAGAATGGCCCTGCAGCATACTTGGCAAGTGGATGGATAGATAATACCATGATACAGAAATACTTCTTGGACATGTGCTTAAATGCTGTTGCTAATGAAGCTAATGGTACATTTACATCTTCAGGAGGCAATCTCTGAGCCTCTACATTCACTTCTGAGCATGGATCATGGTTTTATTTGACTTATATTTTGGTGCTGTTTTGAGGGAGATGATGTGTTTAAAAATGTGTATTTTCTCTGTGGATATATATTCCTTGCTCTGAGATGGAATTTCATGGGCCTTGTGTGACTCCTCCTGTGCATCTGTTAATGGTTGCTGATGTACCACAGCCTTGCACTCTTAACTGCTAACGAAATTGCTCAGGGTTTATGTGCAGACACGTTACAAAGTGGTGGCTATGTGTCAAAAAAAATGTCTTCAGAAACAGTTCAGTGGTAAAGTCACAAGTTAGAATTGTTTATCATCATCAACAGGCTGAACGAATAGCTTTTGTCATGAGAAACGTTAAGATTAAATAGGAGTGTAGGGGAGGAAAAGCTTTTATCTTTGGGAGTACTTGTATGCATAGTGTGTTAAATAGCATATCTTTTCACATGGTACGACATCCAGGTATGAGGAATACCTAAAGGACTTGCTAACATCACTGGCCTGCAGTCTCCAGGAATTAGTAGAGTTGCAAGGGAACACAGACCTTGGTAAAACACAGCATGATCTAAACTTCTTCAAGCTGTTTTAAAAGCAGGGCTCTGATGACACGGAATCAGTAAAGATTTCAGTGTACCTCCTGTAGAAACAGAGAGTGTTAGATCATCAGTTGTGGAGAAATCTCAACTGGGTCATTGCATTTCTCAAGCTTTTCAAAATTCTTCCTTCTTTTTCATGGAGAAAATCTTGTTTCAGTTGTATATGGGATTTTTCAGGCTCATTTTTAGTCTGTCACATTATGTGCCAGTGTTTTCTTTTGCCATGGACAAGGTTATATAGCTGTGACACATATAAATTGTTTATTATGTGGGTATGACATGAGAGAAAAAGTGTACCTGAAAAGAAATAGATCTATTGTAATCCTGTGACTCTATCATTTATCTTTTGGTATTGACTCTAGGCTCTACCTTTTCTGGGATTTATTTCAATATTTTCTGTTCAACTTTCAGGACCAGCCAGTCTTGTAATACACATCATTAAAATTTACCTTCCAGGGGTTATATGTGTGTGTGCATGCATATATATCTATAGATATATGTATGTATGTATGTATGTATATGTATACATCCTTTGTTTAAAACCTCCTGATGTACAGCTTTGCTGTTAGGCATGTGCTCCCCAGAGTTTGCAAGGTGGCAGAGCACAGGGCCTGTGGTTAGACCAACTTCACTGTTAGTCAGCAGTGTGGCAAACCACAACACACACGAATGAATGAGCTGGTCAGGAGGTAACAGCCTGAATTCTTTCACTTTGTTTTTCCCTCTGTGCTGGAGTGGGGCTCAAGCATGCCCACACTGTGGCTCCAGCAGAAGTTTAACAGTGTGCTCAGGCATCTAGTTTGGCTTCCCTCAGTGAGGGGAGGGGGTCTGAGGGAAACCTAGGAGAAGTGACTCGGGTTTTTTTCATCTTCAGCTGAAATATCCCACAACTTTGCTGTGATGTATGGGCAGTCAAGACGAACTCAACTCCTGTCAGTGCTCTGGAGAAAATCTTGCTGGACCGTCTTTTTCTCTTTCAAAGTGAGCATGCACTCTTTGGTGCTTTGTTGATGGTTATAGTTTTTATATTTAAAGACTTATTGGTTTTTGTTTGTACTTGAACCTCTTACCAGTAAAGTAGATGGGTCTGTGGGCAAAAGCGAAGTGTATTTTCAACCTGTCTATTTACCAAAATGTGAAGGAGGAAGGAAATCTAGTGGTGCTTGAACAGTGATTATTCTAGATTAAGAAACATAAATCTGTGCTGTCGAACTGGTGCTGACACTTCCTTCTAGCAATGGTTGTCAGATCAAGAGGAACTCTATTAGTACTTTATGTCCTAGTAGACAAAGAGGTTTTTTCCCCTCTTCAGAACAGAAAGTTGTCAAGACTTAATCTATATTGTGATGAGTCCTATGTAGATGAATTTGCCTCTGGAGGACAATGAAATGTTTTGCTTTGAGACCTCTCTTCTCTTTCTGTCTTACTTTCCCCACACTGGCATCCTTCAAAAACTTGTACAACTTCTGATACAACCCCTAGTGCAACTTCAGTGGTTACAGGGGTGTGGACTCGTTTGGGAACATATAAGCAGGTTCCAAAGTCACACTGGCTTCAGACCAAAAATGTTGTTAATGGATGCAGGTTCTTATCTTCCTGAATAAGAGGAATAACTAATAGGTTCAAAAATTTGCGATGCCAGGTGAAACTGCCAGAAACCAGGATAAAAACATTCATGCACATATCATGACATAATAAGAAGTTTGGTATGGTTTTGGAAAAAAAAATCAACACAGTTGCACCTTTGTAGCAGAGCATTTATGAACATGTCTACTGTTATTCTTTTTTCCATGTGATGCTACTGCAATTACTTTTTTCCTTATACCGAATAAAAGCCAAAAGAATGTCTTTGTTGCAAATCCTGTTCATTACTGCCAGCCAAATTCTCCCTCCAAACTTTAGTTCATAGAGAAACTGTGACTCTTTCCATAAACAGAAAAAAGTTCTCCAGGTTTATTTTGTTGTGAAACAGTTGAAAGAGAAGCTGGGCCCTGTGGTGGGTCCTTGATACTTACCACAGCCCACATCCAGCTGTGCTCAATGCATCCTCTGGACAAGTACACAGGTGTTCCAACTGTACATGCCCAGGACTCGTTTTCAGGTGTAATTATCAAAAGCAAAGCGAACAAACAGAGTGAATTTTAAATATGAAGTAATATTGTCGCTACATCTTTTTAGAGACAAAGGCATATTCAGCAAAGTTAATGAAAATAAAGTGATTCTGCCAGTTTATTTAAGTGCAAATTGGGTTTACTGGAAGGCTATGTAGAGGATGACTGTGGATTTTGTATTTAGCTATGTTTGTTTCACTGAAACTTTGTAATTGATATCACAGTTACTCCTAATTTTGATGCTATATCAGGACAGAATAGCCAGCAGAGGGAGCAAAGCCTTTTTTAACAATGAGCTGTTGTCAAGAACTATGTGACCATAAAGGGGGATCGGGAAGGAAGCAAACTTTCTCTGTGCTACTTTCTTTTCCTCAGGAATGGAAGAAGAGGTGACAGAGAAAGGTTTGTAGACTTAGAAAAGAAATAGTGTTGCATGTTACTCTCAAACTTGAATTTAAAGCAGACCATGTTAAAAAGAATTGGAAATTCAGCCCCATAAATAAAATGCTGCCTCACTGCGGGGGGAGGAGGAGGGAGGAAACAAAACCAAAAACAACCAACCAAAACGTACAAGAAATTAAGAATCAGTTGCTATTTTTTTTTCCTATTTGTTCATGTTTTCAATGCCAAAACCATTTTCATCTAATGGCCAGGATCATTATGAAATGTATCCTGTGGTTTTGGCCACTTACACAAAGTTCTGTCACAGAGGGCTCTGTAATGACAATTTGCTGTTAATTGCTATCTAAAAGGGCCAACCATTGTAATTTCAGCACAGTCTTATTCATAGATCACCATCAGTTACCATGGCCAATCCCAAACACTTTGGGAAAAACATCAAATTAAAAAATGAAGGCAAAAATACTGGGTTTTTTGATGCCACTTGTCCTCTGATTTTTAAATTTTTTAACTCTTCCAGTTAAAGTAGTCCTTTGGGATTGCATGTAGATGATTACGGTCCTGTATATTAAGAAGACAACAATTTCAGATCTGGCTAGCCGCTGCCCTAAGCCTGCCTTATCATCTCTGGAACAGCTGCAGATTTTTGTGCTGAGAGACTGGACTAAACACATTGAAGAGTGCATTTGGTATGCTTTCAAAGGGATAGGCACACTCATCCCCAGCCCAGAGAGCTGGAAAGGAGGGAAGGGGCAGAAATATCTCAAAGAAGGAGAGGGCCTGCTGACGTGAATCAGAATTTAATGAGCTGACCACCTGCTCTTGAAATCTTCATCTGTAAGATATTTGAGCCTATGAATTCAGACGTGATACCTACAGGCTTTTCAGCTAATCTTGTTGTCTGACAGCACAGTCAAAAAGAATGTGACCTCAGGAATAGAGAAGATATCTACTTGATATCCTGGCAGAGCACATTAATAAACATTTTAGCATCAGCAGTGCCTGCTCAGCAGTCTGTAGGTTAGGGGGCACATAAGGTTACTTCTTATTCTAACATTTATTCTGTTTTGTAAACTCCTAAATTTCAGGTTTTGGATTCACTTGAATCCTCAGTCTTAGCTGGTAAAATGCAGTGTAAGGGCAGAGAGGGACGTGTGTACCACAACAACATCTGCAGACTTGTGCATGCAAGTACAAGACTAACTTTTGGGAAAAAAAGAGGAAAGAGCCACAAGGATTGTTTCCCACTGCTCTGCTTTAACCATTCTGTATCTGTCTTCCTCTGAATGTGCCAAAAGTGAATGGCTCTGCATCCAAGATAACTGTGTGGCACAGGGCCCCCCTCTACGCTGTTATCAGCAGTGCTTGTGATGCTGTCATCCTTACACAACATTCAAATAACTTAAGAGAAGCTCCAGTTTAAATCAAATAGCTGTTGTACTTACGGAGCAACACACCAATTAAGCAATGCTATGGAATATTCCTGGGCTTCCTTGTCCCAACAGGGGAGGTGTTGCTTCATGCTTGCAGAGGGATTCCCCTGAGGACCTTCTGCCCACTGTTTTCTTGGTAAAACCCATTGCTGTGGAAAGCCTGACTCCATCTGCTCCTTTCTTGTGAGGAATATGTTTGTTTTAAGGTCAGGAGAAATGTGAAGTCTTTATAAGGATGGCTGGAATGCAGCATTCAGAGCAAGGCTTGTGGCTTTTTTCCCCACAGCGTGCCTCTGCAGAGAAGTTTAGGCATAATTTCCCTTGTTCAGGAACATTAGTCCTTGTTATTTTTCTTCTTACTCAAATTTAACAAATTGAGCTGGAAATATATCCATTGTCTGACTGAATGGGAACATTAGCAGTATGATTTCCTTCCAGAGGCTGATGGCTTTGATCCATTCTTGATTCTGAGTGTTGCAGTGTCAGCAAGCTTTCTTTGTCTATGCTTTCTGACTATCTTTTGCATTTGCATCTTCACTTGTTTTTTTGTTGTTCTCAATTCAAGAGCACACAAATTAGGTGTGCCACTAATATGTAACTTTGTCTATTGCTTGCAAGTTAGGAACACAAATCAATCTGAGAGTAAAAGAGAAACAGATCTCCAAGGTGAGTGAGGAAAAGAAGTTGACTTTTCAGCTACCCCCAGACACCTGTGACTATGAGCAATCCCATTTAGGTGCCCAAGTAGTGATTTTCAGAGCCTCACAGTCTGCTCTGTAGCCTAACATTACACAGAAACCTCCAAGCTCCATTTTAGAAATTGGCTCATTATTCTGTCTTTGCTACTATTTAAAAATCTCATAGCTCAGAAGGATGGATAAATTCTTATAGTCTTCAGTCTAAAACTATTTTGGCAATTTCATACCTATTAGTTCTTGTACAAATGTACTTATTTTGATTAATTCTTTAATTCCCTATTATTCCTTCTCTCACTTCCTAATATATTTATAGGTAGCCATCATATGCTCGTTAGCCTTTCTCTGACTAGGTTAGATGAGTTTTTTAGTTTTCTTATGTAAAAAAGGGTTCCTCATTTCTCTGATTGTACTAGAAGACTAACACTGTACCTCTTCTGGTAACAGAATCATCTTTCTGAGTTTAGGTGATCAAGGAAATGTGCAATTTTTAAGGTTTCATTAGTTCTCTGTGCAATCATGTTCACCATTTCTGTTGGAAAGCTCTCTCATGATCACATTTCATCAATTTTCTTAAAACAATGTACATAGTTTTTTATTAGAAATTAGCATTAGAGCTGTTCCTACTGCATATGATCATTTGGTGCAGAACAGTTGCCCTAGGCATATCAAGCTTCTGAATAAAACAAGTTAGGGACCCTATTAGTCACATATATTTTTCCCTTAATGATTTTCCTACCATGCCTTCTGAGTGAAGTTTCAGGGGAGGGGAATCAGGTAAATAAAAACTATGTCACAGCACTTGCACACTGGGGAGCTAAGTTAAATCCTGCATTTTTGATTGCTGTGTTTTGCAGATACAACATATTTCTTTCAGCATCATGTAAAGTACTCTAGGCTGAGGCAGTGCTGTGCAAATGCTGGCATGCAGTTGGAACATTTGCTTTACTTGTGAGGGATGAGCCTATTTACAAAATTAGGCAGATCATCCCAATGGATGTCAGTGGGATCTTTAATACTCACTGCCATACCTTTAAACACCCCTGTCTGATGGATGTCACTCATTTTGTTTCAGTCCCACTGAAACACTTTGGTACTAAAAATCTCAGTTTTACCATGATGGGTTCGTGGAAGACTAAACTCTAAACTTGTTGATGGTAGAGAAGGGAAGAAATTCTGCATGGAGGGAAGAAAAAACTTTCACGCAGATGAAAAGGAAAGGTGTTTTGTTTTTTTTATAATCTGTCTTGGTTTATTTATTACAGTCATTTTGAAAGGAAGGTCGTTCATAGTGCTGAAGGGCACCCAGTGGTCAAAGAAGTCTTGAAACTGCTGAGAAGGACTTGGAGGTGCTGGTGGATGAGAGGCTGGACAGGGCACTGACAGCACAGAAAGCCAGATTTATCCTGGACTGCATCAAAAGCAGCATGGCCAGCTTTGCCTCCTGCATCCAGCTCTGGGTTCTCCAGCCTAGATGAAACTTTGGCCTATCTGAATGAGTCTGGAGTTGGGCTACCAAGACAATTAGAGGGGTGGAGAGCTCTCTCCTATGAGGAAAAGTTGAGGGAATTGGGTTTGTTCTGCCTGGGAAAAAAAAAAAAAAGTCTAAGGGGTGACCTAGTTGCAGCCTTCCAGCACCTGAAGGGAGCCTATAGGAAAGATGAAGAGGGATTTTTGACAACAGCAGGTTGGGACAAGGACACACCAAGGGACAATGGATTCAAACTGAGATGAGGTTTAGCTCACATATTAGAGAATAGGTTGGGGGGGTTAGAAGTAGATCTTTAAGGTCCTTTTCAATTCAAGCCATGTTATGATTCTGATAAAATCTGGTCATTAACAAGGTGAGGCCTTTCAAACACCTTTTCAACTTTGTGACAAATATGCAGAAAACTGAAGTAAAGCCCTCGTAGTCTTATTTTGAGTTGCTAGTGTGCACCCTATTGATAGCACAGCAACCCCTGGGGTGAGCTCCTCCACTTCTGCATGTTTGTTAAGCTCAGCTGATGTCAGTGAAACAGTGGTGATCCACATGAGCTGAGCACGTGGCCTGTGGAGTTCAGAGGAACTACTGCAGAATATCAGGCTGAAAAATGATTTCTGAAGGACTTTCAGTTAAGCTATGCCTAAAACAAATAAAGAGGAGGTTTCTTAATAAGGGTGTTTTCAGTGTTCTTTCTTAGTCAGATCAGCTAGAAAACCAGATTCTATTTCCAAGAAGAAAGGATACAAAATGGCTTCTTTCATCAAGCATGGTTAAGTTTAGCACATCTATTTGGATAAAATATAGTTGAAATGGTGGCTAGTTATTTCTTTTCTTTGTTGTTGTCTTTGGGTATCTTTTTTTCTGTTTGTAAACAAAGCTTTTATTTTTTTTTTTTTAATTTTCTTTTGTTGGGATCCAGAAAGCCTACTGACTGTTAAAGCAGGGGATGACACTTTTAGTTTAACGCACCGTTTTAACTGCAGGTAGCCATGAAACTTAGGTCTGGATTTAGATCCCAAATTCCATGATTACTTCCAGAGCTTTTTTTCCAATTAGTATTTACAAGTGTTCTATAGTTTAGAGAACTTAGTAAGTGTAATGTAAAGAATGGGTTATATTTTTGCAGAGTCTCTTAGCATGTTAGAATGTCTGTCCTGCTTGTTATCATTGGAACAATTAAGAAGGATATTCTGGCAATGAGTTAATTTATCTGGAATGTAAAATTATCTTTTTTTTTTTTTTTTCAATTTCAGAGGAAGGAACTAGGCTTTATACCGGTAATCTCAAAAAACATGTCTGAACTGCTGATCCCAAGGCGTGCTGTGATTCTATGAGGTAGTTTAATTGGATATGTGGATCTGAGTTCACTGTTTACATGCACACAGCTATTTGGAAAGGGAGCTTGTTAATGAAAGTAGAAGAAAAACTTGAAGGAAAAAGCACGTTCGGCATTTAACTAGCAAAAGATTTGCTTTCTTCATTAAAGTCATTATAACTGAGCTCAAGAATTGCACATGCACAAGGGAATTACTTGAATTAAGTTAATAAAGTTGTACTTTATTAGGTGTGAGGGGCCTGATTATTCCATTAGTAGCGCGACACAGCCTGAGTTCAGATCTGTGGACTGGAGCAAGCAGGTTATGAGGATGAAGCTGTGAAGCTCCTGTCCTGTGCACCTCTTCACCTGGGTAAGAGGAAGGCTTTTGTTTCCGTTTTTATGAAATGGGACAAAATAAATTGGTGCTGTGCTGGCTAAACCAGTATCAATAGAGTTTGTTCTCAGGAAATTTAGAGGAAAGCCATTCAATTACTTGGTAGAAATTCTACATGTCCCTCAGCTCTCTCTGAACATGTCAGGCCTGGGGAATATACAGCAGGGTCTGGGAGTTATAGCATGCTCTTTTCAGTACAATTGGCTTTTGTTTGTTTTCTTCATTTTCATTCAGTTCTTGAAGCAAGATTCAAAAAAATAGTATTATCTATATCGCTGCAGAGCACAGTGGGCACTGGTAATAAGCTGCTTTCATGCATACAATGTTATCTGTAAGGTGAAATGCTAAAGAATACCACCTACTTGTTATGTAAATATCTTGCTAAAAGCTCAGGTGAATGCTTTTTTTGGTCTGGGAAATGCTCTTAACATTTTGCCATTTTGGGTTAAAATAGATTTGATCAACCTTGAAGCCTGGTAAACTTTAGTATCACACAACAGTGAAGAAATTACCTGAAGTGTTGTTGAGTCTGAATGATGAAACTGGAATGCTCCAAACCCTCTTCATGAAAAAATATTGAGAATGGACATATTAAGTGGTACTTCCCAGTTCAGTGGCAATAGTAAAGGAGTCCAAAGACATGCAAAGTAGGGTTATTAATAATTAAGGACAAAGTGAACAGTTTTTTGGGTGGTTTTTGAATTGCAGATAACATGAGAATGTGATGGGTAGTAATGCACTTTGCATAATGGGCCCCACTTCTGAGTGTACCTTAGCATCATCCTGATCTTAAACAAGTGCCTCCCCTGTCATTTGTCACTAAGTGTGGAACCCACCCTGAGGTGAGCAGATGAGTATGGGCAGAGCACTGCTCTTGTCTGCTGGGGGCTGAGTTGAGCTATCAAACATGTTCTATTGGCTTTCCATCAGATTTATGTTTCCTGAACCACTTTTTGAAGCACATGAGTTAGAGAGACTCTTTCCAGCTGTGTTCACAAGATCAATAAAGTGGGAAAAAAATGTAATATTATTACAACCAATATATTTTAATTTAGCAATCATTTTCCTAGTCAGGACAAAATCCACTTGCTACAAAATCCACTTTCACTGCAAAACCATCACATTATAAAACATATTGCTCATAGTGAAAATGATGGTCATTTTGCCACAGCTTTGAACCTGTGTTCACTACTGAATGCACGAAAAATGGTTTAGCCTGATGAGTTAAGGAGCCAATTAAGAAGTTAGCTTATTAGGCAGATTGTCTTTTCTATAATACACCATTCTTTACCAAATATTCACATCTGTAGGTCAGCAAAGAGTTAATAATCAATTGCTACTTAATGAACCTATAACCACCTTATTAAATCTGCATTGAATGTGTAGTTAAGTGTACTCAGAGTATTTTAATTTAAATGTTACCATAAAATCTGCAAGTGGAATTAGTGTAGTGCTTTTGAGATTACATTAGCAGCAAAACAGAGGGTGGATAGTTATTGTTAATTAAACCATGCAGGCAACATCCAGTAGAGTCCTAACGGAGTGTAGGATGCATCTATTTGTTTAACATATTACAGTTTCAAGACTCTTTATCCTCCAACTCCTTTCCCCCCCCCACCATCTTTTTTAAATTACCAGAGGAAGTTTTTGGGCTGATTTTGTTATTCTGTAAGACTCATGAAATGTTGAAGTGAACCTTTCCATTGTCCCTGGAACGGGCTTGACATTCATACACTCCATAGAGGGATAGAACAATATAATTTCAATATGAGTTTGTTTATTAAAATATTTTATGACATTTTTTTTCTTCCATCTAAGCAGTCTCTGAGGAAAACTCTAGATTTAATTTCCTCTAATGAAAGTGTCCCCCTTATAACACATTCATGACCACATGAGTCATGACATCCTATATTTTTTTGCACTTCTGTGCTTAGGTCAAATACTGCAAAAGAGCCACCTTACCCCCCAGTCATTATCCTTTCTTTTCCTTCTTTTTTTCATATCTATGCATGCAGTACATGAGACTGAGAACAAAATTCCTGTGGTATTTTTTTGTTTGAGGGTAATTCTGTCAGACTCAGTGTCTAATCTGTGCCATAGTCCTTCTGCCTTTTGAAGGAAGAAAATTTCTCCTCTCTGTGATTATCCTCAGTGTGACACTCCCTTCTTAAGCTTATTTTCAATGCCAGCTGGGCACTCAGAAAGGGAATAGTGCCGCATACCTGTCCTCTTTTAGCTGATATATTCCATTATTTGTGTTAAAGGCTTCAGGAGTCCTTCAGACCTGCCTCCCTGGTTGTTGTCTCCACTGACTGTCATGGGATAGGTGTCCCTGTGCTGTATAGCCCTTTTTTTGTCGAAAAGGAAGAGTCTTGCCTAACAAACCTTTAGTTAAATCATAAACTCTAGTAGAGATAAGGTTCCGCAGGTTTTACATTTTGTTCCTGTGGTGGTTTGACGAGGAAGTTTCTTGGGAAGGTGGTGGTCAAACCAATCAGTGGCCAGAGGTGAATATTGGCACCTGGGGTGGCCACTAGGAACCTGGACACGCCTTTGAAAACACACAGGGGTTAAAAGCAGAGCATTCCCAGGGGAACTTCCTCTTTGGGTCCAGCGGGGGATCAGACCTGACCTCCCTTGCCCAGCTCCGTCTGGGTGGGGGAGGGGGTGAGCCATGCGGCCGGCCGGGGCCGAGGTAGGCCAGGCCGGAACCCTGAGGGACCCTGGGGTGCTTTGGGCAGGCCAGGCCGGAGCCCTGAGGGACCCTGGGGTGCTTTGGGCAGGGCAGGCCGGAGCCCTGAGGGACCCTGGGGTGCTTTGGGCAGGGCAGGCCGGAGCCCTGAGGGACCCTGGGGTGCTTTGGGCAGGCCAGGCCGGAGCCCTGAGGGACCCTGGGGTGCTTTGGGCAGGCCCCCCCCAGAGAGAGAGGAACGGAGACAGTCTGTGCCAGCTCCAAGTGTGATATCTGTGCTGGCACCTCGGGCTGAGGAGGAGAAGGGGGAGGGCAAGGAATGAAGCAGGTGCCCAGCCGCGGTCAGCCAGCTGTGGGAGTTAGATGTTCTGGCAGACAGCGGCTGAGATTTTTAACCCCTTCCTGGACAATGGAAGCCACAGAAGCACTAATCCTCCCTAATCTGAAGAAGAGAGAGAGCTAGATGGAAATGAGCAAGTGGAGAGAAAGTTCGAGTACGTAAGAAAATGTCAGCAGAGGATGGGAAGCGTCCTGGATGGAGGAGATGATTGGAGTGGCTTTTGGCTGGACTTTTCTCTTGCATAGCCACGGGACAGAGCCTATTTCTTTCTATAATTCTCAGACTGTTTCCGGGGGGAGGCGATGGCTGGGAGCCACGAGGAGTGCAGTGTGTCAGAGGAAGATGTGGAAGGAACAGAGATGGATGAGGAGATCTCTGTTCCTGAGAGCCCCAGGCCCCAGGGGAAAGAATATGGGGGGGACTGCTGTCCCAAATGTGAGACTGTCACTCTTCTGGAACTGGGCCAAGCATCCTTAAAAAAGGACACCCAAGAAGCAGTTTGGATCCATGGTCAGTGGTGAGAGCACTGAACATGGAAGAAAGATTTGCACCCTGGCAGATTTTCCCTGGATGGCTGCCAGGTGTGCCGATGGAAGCACAGGAGGGTTTGACCGTGCTTCCGGGTTTTGAAAACTTCCATTGTAGACATTGTGTGTATGTGTATGTTTTTTTTCTTTTCCTTTTGTGTTTATAGTAGGTGTAATAAAGCTGTATTCCTTTACCCCTGAGATGATGGAGCCTGCTTTGCTGTATTTTGGGTCACATCTCACAGTAACCATTCGGGGAAATGTGCTTTCATGGGGGCACTGGCACTGGGCCAGGGTCAACCCATGACAGTTCCCATGGTCTTTTAGAGCTGTTACCTGGTCTTTAGAGTCTCCCCTTGCCCTCCAGCCCTGACACTTCTGTAATACCTTGCTAAAACTTGTTGGTAGTTCCTGCTTTGACCTTTCTCCTAGTTGAGGAATACACTGAGTGCAGGCAGCTAGGTGTACAAGCTGCAGATTGAGCTGCTCTCTTTGCACAACAAAGGGCACTGGGGCCTTGTGCCACCAGTCAGGAGACTTGACAGTCAGAGACATGGCAGGAGCTGCTGACTCAGCAGGAAGACCCCAGACTTTGCATCGATGAACAACTTGAGCTGTTACAGTGTTATTACACCATGAATAAATTGCTTTATGGATCCAGAGGTTTTAGGCTCTGTTGTGGGAAGCCTGGGGTCAAATCAGTAAGGAAGCCTGGTCTGACTGCATGAGAGTGGGAGGTGTAGGGGGTCAAGTGGGACACCCATCAGCTCACTGGAACCACACACTGCAAAGGGGTTTCAGTCTTCGCAGTGAAAGTATCCAGTAGTGGGAGTGTGAGGGCCAGAGTGGCTCCTGAATGGTCAGACAGGGAAGTTTCCTTAACATTCCTTATATGCGAATGCCTCATCAAAAGACTTCCCATAGAGTCATAGAATGGTTTGGGTTAAAAGTGACCTTAAAGGTCATGAAGTTTCAACCCCACTGCTGTGGGCAAGGACATTCTTATGCTGCTGCTATATATTATCTGTCATAAATTGCCCCTTGTACCCCAGGTCTTTTTCCCACAGACAGTTCCTTGCCTATTTCTTATTGCCAGATATCCCTGGCAAACAGATCAGGACAGTGCTCATTCCCCTTTATTGCTTTCTGAAGCACACAAACCTGCCTAAATAACAGTATTTGCAATAGGAGTTTTTGTGCTTCTATCCATTGGGGAAGTTTAATTTAGACCCTCTGCATCTTTCAAAATTGTTTCGCTTTTCTGCGAAGGGCCATACACCTTCTAGGCACCAGAAGAATATGATACAATAATAATGAACATGAGACTACGCTTCAGCTCTTGAATGGGTCTTTTTACCCCCAGCAATACAAACCACGTGGTTACTCTTCATTTTCAAAAAAGCCAGTGAGTCAACTCTTCTAAGCAAATCCATTGTACAGTGTGAAGTGTTCTTTCCTAAACACTCTGAAGACTACATTACAATTTGACTCAGTGGTTGTTTTATTTTAATCACAAAAATCCAGTTCTAGGTCTTTTCCTTCTGCTTGCTTAAGGTCATAGCATGGAAACCTGAAAGTTAAGTCAAGTGCTTGACCCCTGTGAAGTCAACAGGACCTCATGCATTATTTGGTAATCCTTTCCATTCATCCTCTCTGTGCAGTAGTGCATGCGTGTACAGGCCACAAGTAAAGATTTGCAAAATGGAGCCCTTTTTTTTGTAATTGAAAACTGTTGTTGAAGAAACAATGTTTCAATAACCTTTTCTGAGGCTGGCCTAATGTCTCTCTCCAGAGACCATGGTGAGCACAGTGATAAATTGATTTTAAAAAGGGTACAGCATTTCTAACTCTTTATGCAAGACTGACTGCAGTTTCAGGCTTCTACTTAATAGCTTTGGATAATGCAGGATGTCAAGCATTGATGTAAAGTGTATGTATGCAGGAGCACATTGTATCATCATCTTATTTCTTCAGATTTTTCGTACTGTAAAAAAAAAATCAATAGTAAGATGAATGAACAGATCATTTAAATGAAGAAATAAGTGGTAGTTGTTTGATTCCCTGTTGTACACAATGGTGATATATGTTTGGAAGCAGCCACCCTTTTTACATCTCTTGAGAGAGTTTTTCTGTCCATTTTCACCTTTCTACTGGGCAGGTCAAAAAGGAAGCTGAACAAGCACAGAGAAAACCAAGAGGGTCTAATAGGGTTGGGCAGGTGGAAGAGCTTTCCTTAACTACATATGAAAAATAAAGAAAATCTTTCCTTTCTTGAACTAATAGAACTTAAACACTGATTCAAAGATACATGTGTGCTCACCTGTCCTTTAATCTCAAAATAAAAACCCACCCCAATGTACTCTGATGGAATAAGATTTGCTGGAGATTAAACTAGCAAGTATTGTGAAGGCTGACAAAAATTTCCCCAGTACTTCTGTACCAAAATAAAAGCTAAGAAAAGTGTGAACCTGCTACTTCATGGACCAGGATACATAATGACAAAAGACAGGTCAAAGATGCTCAGTCCTTGACTTGATTTTTTTTTCACTTGCATGTTCTGTCCACTGGCCTTCAAGTTCCTGGTTTTATTAGCAGGGCCTAAGTGAAGCCTTATCCACACTACAAGAAGGTAAAGTAATGAGTGCTTCAACTAATTGACTGTGAGCAAGTCTATGGGACCAGATAAAATGCATTTGGGGAGCCCACCAATATAATTTTAAGGCCACTCTATAACACATTTAAAAGATGATGGCAACTAAGAATGATTTATGAAAAAAAAAAAAGACAGGCATCATACTCATCTTCAAGAATGGCAAGAGGCAGGAAACTAAAGGCAAGTCAGCTTTACTTTAGTTCTGTGGTAGTCATGGAGCAAATCCTCACTGGAAGCCAGTTCCAGCTGCATGAAAGGGAGAAATCTGACTGAGGATGGGAAGAATGGATTTACAAGTACAAATTATGCAGGACCAAACTGACAACCTTCTGTGATGAAGGAATGCTCTGTAGACAAGATAAGATCCATGGATGCTGTGCATACCTTGATTTTAGAAGGTCTTTTAATATGGTCTGCTAATCTCCAAACAACCAAACTGATGATATGTAGAGTAGATAAACAGATAATAATGTGTCTGGAAAATTGACTGAACTATCAGCAGCAACACAAAGCCCCAGCTGGTGGCTTGTTGCCAGTGCTGTCCCTCAAAGATCAGTATTTGGGCCAGTGTTATTGAGTGTTTTTATTAATTATCTGGATGATGGGAGAGAGTAGACTCCCATCAGGTTTGGGGAGAATACCAGCTTGGTGGGAGCAGTCAGTATTTTGGCAGGGAGAGTTGCTATTCAGGGAGAAATGGACAGGTTGGATAGATGAGAAGATAGAAGCCCCATGAATTTCAAGACAACAAAACCCTGATCTGAGACAAAATAATCCCATGCTACAGCAGAGGCCAGGAGCCAGCTGCAACAGCAAGAACCTTTGAAGGAAAATGGGTTTCTGGTGGAAGAGTTGAACAAGAGCCGGCAGTGCATTCCTTGCAGTCAACAAGGCCTGGCACATAAGAGGCTGCACTGGCAAGGGTGCAGCCAGCAGGGCTGGGGAAAGGCATTCTGCTCAGTACAGGTGCAAGTTAGGTACCCTAACAGAAGTGGGGTAAACCTCATCCACAAGGACTAGCTTAGTCAATTTGGATATCAATATAGACCAGTGTAGTTCAAAATCACAAGTTGTATAAACAAATGTACAACACAAACAAACAAATATAAACAAATTTTTGGGTGGCTTAGGTTTTTTGTCCAATTTATTCAACTCAATCAGCTGGTACAGCAAAATAGTTTACCGCTCTTTACAAATCTGACTGCTTTGAATAATTACAGAGAAGATAGGTCAGTTATCAGCTTGCATTGAAAATGTTTTAGTTCCATTAACTTTGTGAGGTTAAAGCAGCTCATTCCAGCTGCAGATCTTTTGACCAACACATGCGTCAAATGTGCCAGACATCAGGCTGGGCTTGCTCCTCCCATGTGGCAAACTTCAGTTCAGGCAGAGGATGAGTGACAAAGCAAGGAGGGTGAGGACATCCGTCATGTTTAGTGGTTGCTATTAGAAGAAAAACACAACCTGTCAGGAAGAAAGAATGAGTTCAACCCTGACAGGAATTGGTGGGCAGGTGGTGGCATCTCTTTGCATTATGTGACTAACAGAGGTCATTTTTAATAGCTTGCAAATCAGCCCATGGCAGTTTTCTCTGCTATGCCAGGGCAACGTGCAAGACACTGATATGTACTTTTCTCTTATTTAGAGTTATTTAGAAAGCAAGTTGATACACTCTTTTCCCCTCCTTTCTTTTCTTATGTAGATACACTTGGCCTGTTATATTTAAACTTTTGTAACTATTTGAATAATACTCAATACTGCATTTTCAACTCCTGGACTAAATTGTGATGTGCAAGATGTAAATTACAAGGGATTATACTGTATTTTTTCTTAATAGCCTGCATTCTGTAACAATTTTGTTTGTGTTTGAAAAAAGTCTTCTGCAACAGATATAGTCTGGTTCAATGAGCCCATTCAGAAGTGCTTTCCACTCTGCAAGGGTAATTATCTTTATTAGTTTTGTACCTTGATAGTTTTTCAGCAGAGCATTTAGAAGTGTCAAATTCTATTAAACATAAACTAGCTCACAAAGGAAATAAATTGGAACTGTGTGTAAATGGTGGTACCTTAAGAGGTTTAAGTGAGTGTTCTGCTAGGTGGTTTTGCCACTTGATAGCAAAAAAAAAAAAAAAAAAAAAAAGTCTAATTTTTGTTTATTTGAGGGGAGGGAGCTTTGTATCTTTTGGAATGACAACCTTCCTCTCAAAAATAAAGCTTCTATATGCAAGCAATCTATTGCTAAGACTCCTAAAATTTTTCATCATCCTTATTCAAAAGTGTTATTTTGTTGGTACACTAAAGTTTGAGTCACAAAGGAATGTTACATAAACCACAATGCTTTTCTGAAATTTCTCCTTTTCTCAAGAGCTGAACTGCAGAGGTCAGGCAGGACAAAAGTACTGTCCATATTTGCATGGTTTAGCAAGACAGCAGAAGATGCTTCTAACTTCTCTTCTAGCATGTAATGTTTGTAAAAATCTGTAACTTTGTAAAAGTAACTGTGGAGTTACACCCATATTCAGTAAGCAGGTCCCTGATTTTGTCTCAACTGAACTGCAGGACTAGCTGTGAGAAAACCAAGGGAAAGCGCTGAGACCTGGATAAAGAATTTTGTTAGTGGTAAGCATGAAAATTAAACTCTAGAAGAAAGCTGTGGTGTTGCAAAGTGTGTCCTGCTTGATTTCCCTAGACAGCTCAATTTCATTGCATGCCATTAGTGCTTACATTCAAGACCATGTATGTATTAATCATGTTGGAACTGCTGTCCTCAGCTCCCAGGAGTTTGTCTTTCCTCCCTCCACAGACTCTTTAGCACCTTCAGTTTGCTCTTTCTCTCATTTTGTCGCTGGTTCATATTTGCCTTGTGGTTAAAGGGGACTGATATGGAAAAGACAAACCCTTTTTACTAGCAGAAACCTGTCAAGTATTACAAGCTGGAAGAGTGTTTCCCTTGGCTTAAAGTGCTGCCCTTCTCACTGCTTATCTTATTCTGAAGTTGCTGTTCTGTGGAAAACCCCAGGAGGAAGAACTCAGAAGGAACTGACTTTAGCTAGTACTAGTGGTATTTGCCTTGGAGTCAGGCCAAGTGAAATGGTGAGGGGACAAAAAGGCAGATGTTTTTTGGCCACCAGAGAAACAGCTGGCAGAAGCTCTTGCCCACACTGTGGGAGACAAAAAGACAGAAGAAGAAAAGCAGTTGGAAGGAGCAGGTCTGTCTAGATTCACTAAAACATACATCATTCTGCACTATGCCTTTGTAAATAGGTTTATATTGCATGCTTTGTCTGTTCATAATCAAGTAGTTACTGTGCTTGTTTCTTGGACCAACCAAAAACACTTGTGCAACCCTTTTTCTGATTTTATGTCGATTTCTGGCTTACCCTTGCTTGGCTAGGCTGTGGTCTGGCATTCTGTTTCACTGGCTCTGGCCAAGTGAAGACATTATTCCCTCCAGACTCTACTGATTAACCTCCAGCTACTGCTGAGTTCTGTTGGTGTAATTTGATTCAGTCAGGATGACCTGGACTGGAAAAGGCTATTATGCCATAGACTGGTAGGTCTGGCAAAACTTTCTGTTCTCTAACACAGGTCAGTGATAAGGCAGTCCAGTAGTAGGAGGGAACTGTGATCTTTCTGAGCACAGCTAGCATGAGATACATCAAAATAATGTCAGCATCTTTCTTGATTTGCTACTTCTTGCCCTTTGTCATCCACTATCTCAGAAGCCTCAATCTGGTTTTCATTCCATACACTTGTGTAGCCCTGTCTGTGTGGTTTTCTGGGTCCCAGAGGCACGGTAGAAGGGTTTCTGCCCAAAGATTCTTTTATCTCTTTCCTAGTAGGAGGTTTGTGGAAATGTGCCCTAATTTTCTTTTGGACAAAATGACTTGCACTAGCTGGGTGATTTAAGTGTTTCAGGTAGAAGCCAAATTTGCCTCAAGCAGACTAAGCATCTTTAAAGCAGACACCCCTCAATTTCTGTCACATGTCCCATGCTCTCTGGGAGAAGGTGATCTCCAACTGGAAGAAGTACTTCTCTGACCAGCCAGCTTGGGTGTGAAAAGGAACATCTGCACATGAGCTGACAGATGATGCAAATTGAAGCAATGTGGATCAGTTTTAAAAGAGAGAGAATACACGTTCCACTGGTTTGACTGTTTCTATTTAAACTGTGTAATGTTATGAAAACCTATTCATATGTTAATGGAACTGATCCATCTTGCCATAAAGAAACACTTACTTTACAAAGCAATATTGATATTTCATTTGTCTGATGGCAATTCTATTTTATGCTCCTTTAGACTACCCATTTTGAAAATCCCTTTCTTATCCTCTCATGCTTTTGCTTTATTGTAAGCACTTAAAACTGTGTCTTTCTTCAGGTATGGGCTTACCATCATAGTCTATATACTTAAAATCAGCTAGTACTAGTGCAAATTCTGATTCAGTGAAAGCTGAATTTTGTATTTGTCTTCTCTGGGAAATTAATCCAGGCTAACTGATGTAAATTTGATTAATTAAACCACATTAAAGTCATGCAAAGCTTTTCTCATTTTGAAAAAAAAAAGAAGAAAACCACCTTAATTTGCTTTTGTTAGATTCACTTCCAAGTCAGAGAAACCATTCTGATTTAATATGACTTTATATTCATGTTCAATATGGTCCCTGTGTAGATAACCCATAGTCTTTATGTGAGACAATGAGGGAGAGGGTGTACTACTGCTGAGGAATATCAATTTGTCTAGAATTACATGAGGACCAGTTGGTTTTGATTTTTGCAGTTGAACTACTACATCATTTAACTTCCCTTTCATACCCTTATGGCTGAAACTTTCCTGTTGGTACTGGTTTTGGAGGAGGAAAGCAAGGCAGATTATTGTTCAGGAAATTAACCCTGAGTCAAAGTCAAAAATTTTACTTGTCTGGCAATTGAGTGTTCTCAATTGTGAGACACTCAATTGTGTTGTGAGCTGTGTTCTTCTTTAGTCTGGACCCACCAAATACAATAGAATCCTCATGTTCTCACAATCCTTTCCAGTGCATAAGATCACAAAGGAAAACCCAGCTGTCCCAAACAGGGCTGAATGCAGAAGGTGGTAGAGAAATGGGTAGTTCGATGCAAATGTAATTTGATGTGTAAGTACTGCTGAATGGGAAGAACACTTTAAATGTGTAGGGACTGGTGTGGTGATTTGGTGCTTAAGAGTTTCTAAAATATTCAGCACTGATATTATCTGAAAATGCTAGAAAATGGTTTTGGGGAATTGCATAGGTATTATTTGACCCTATCATGGTATAATCCCACTTTTCTATGATTCATCAGCATTATTTTATTAAAAGTAAATTTTACAGTTAAAATGAGAAAAATATTTTAAATTTTTCAAATGGCTCAATTTATTTACCCACCTCTACTTTTGCCCTGGTAACAGCAAGAATTGATATAGAAAAAGTGGTTCACTTATAATTTTTGTAACACAATAAGTTGTAAATATCAAAAGAAACTTTAGGAGTTGTAAAAATCTATCCTAAATTCTTTATGAGCTTTTTGTGTTGAGAAGGTTCAAAATAGTTTGAGTAAGAACAAAATAAATATCCAGAAGTACAAAAATTCAGAGGTTAAATATAAAATTTTCTCTGGTGTCTGCTGTCCTGATTCAGCCAGTGCAATAGAATGCAAGAAAGCTATACTGCTGTAAGTGAATGAAAAAAATATGATTTGATAATCATATTAATAATCATCTGCACACAAGTGAGAGAACTACCTTCTGACTTAAGCCAGCCCCGAAGTATATGTTCAAATCTTCAGAAGCTGGAAGGCAAGAAATTTTATTAAGTGAAAAGGCAGAAAAAAAAAAAAAAAGTGAAGAATATATGTTCTAATATATATTAGAATTTTTGGTCTGTGGGCAAGTTTTGGTTGATTTTTTTTTTTTTTTTGAGTTTGTTTACAATCTTAATAAGATTTTAAGAAACTCAGACAGTACTGAAATAAACATTGCACAAAATGTTTAGAAATGTTTCATTTAACACATTAACATTCAACACTAAATTCAGTCTCAAGACTTGTGTGGTGAGTTATCATCCTGCCTCCTGCAAATGCTCTTTCCCATCCCAGGATGAAGCTCCATTGCTAGATTACATCTCTCTTATCTGTGCTTGTGGCTGAAGACTTTTTGTGGAACACCTCATTATCTTGGCTAGAGCAAAACGATCCGACCAGTGAGCCTGGACTATAGATAAGGAAAGAATACTGAGACTCTGTGATGTCTCATGTCAATTTGCTTTGATATTGAAATATTTGATTATTAAATCAAAATACTTCAGTCAAAGAAAATATTTCTTAGAGAAAATGGAAATAAAAAATTGCAGAAACATTTTATTTCCTTTTTTTTCCCTTTTAACTAGGAAGTTTCTGTCTAGTTAAGTTTATCTTAAGCATCTTCTTGAACAGAAAACCTTTCTGCATCAGATTTTAAACTGTGTACAAACGTCGTGATTCCCAAGAGAGGTACCATGAACATGATAGATATCTTTAAATGTCTCTGCTACATTTGAAGTTAGACAATTTTCTTGTCACCTGAGACAGGTAGAAACTTAGCTGTTGCACATTTGCACTTTTCAGTGCTGTTTCTTGCCCTACTGGAGTGCTAACCTATTATCCCTCTTATCCACCCTCTTTTGCTTTGACTCATGCCTTGACGAGTCTTGCAAGCATAATGTGCCTAGCCTGAATAAGTGTTATAAAGCAGCCCTACTCATCTCCTGATGTTACACTTTTGGGGTCCAGTTACCAAAACAAGGAAATACATTGCCTAAAATAATTGAAAGTAAATTTCTCTAGATTTTCTTACAATTGATTTTGAATGCAGAGTTTGGTGAGGGGATTGAGGGGTTGGTTTTGTTCTTTCTAGTTTTGTCAGCTTCATAGAAAAATAAATATTAATGTCTTGTCATGAAGAGCCTTGACAAATTCTCTCTGGAAAAAAAAAAAAAAAGGCACAGAGCTTTGGGTATCAGAGTTCTCTGAAATGACAGAGAGGAACAGAGCATTAAGATGAGACAAATGCCTAACTACTATGTACGTAAATAGTAAGAAACACCCTTTTCTTTGAGTGCTTTGTCATCAAATACAAGCCTAAAAGCAGAAAAAGGAAAGATTACTACCCCTATTTCACAGGTACAGACCTGGTCTGTTATCAGTCATCACTGTACTAGACTATGCATCACAAAACAGTGAAAACCTTGAGTGAATTAGATAAAAACTGTTACAGAAGCAGCAAAGGATAGAACTCAGAAGAGGCACTGATGAAGCAAGTGACTTGCTTCTTCTTCTTTTTTATTTTTTTTTTAATTTCCTGAGAAGTTTCTATTTATGTGCTTATTAATGCAATTTGCAAAAAAAGAAAAAAAAATCAATAGAAATGTGAGTTATTGAGGCACATGTACTTGATAATAAAAGCTGAGTCCCAAAGAGCAAATGATCCCAGTTGTTTGGAGAACACCCTCTCAGGCTTTACCTGCCTGTAGGTAGTGGGAAGGTGCTTTCCCCCCACAGCTGCAGAAAGGCATTCAGAACATCTCTCAGATGCTTTTTGTTTTACTTGTCTTCTCTGGTACCATTCAACCTGCTTTCCCAATAATAAAGTTAGCTGTGTTTTAACAGAAAAAAAAAAAATGCTGTAATAGGGGTAATTTATAACCTCTGAGAGGAAAAAGACTGATCTTTTCACAGAATTTAGGAAATTATTGCTTTCAAAAGTGGATTATAAAACTTCTTTGATTGAGTGACAGTGGTGCATTGTACAGATGAATCTTTCTGAGCCTTGTAGATGGAAAAGCTGTTTAGCAGTTAGAATAATCAGTCTCTATCAGAATTTTAAGGAGGTTTTTTTCAGCTCAACATACAAGCAATCTACTTTTAAAAATTTTAGTGTGTTTCTCTATATAAAGCCATTTATAAAGCACAAGGAAAGAAGTAAAAGTGGATTTCTCTCTTTATACTCTCTTTTCTCTCTACCCAAATGCAGCTGTCAGGCAATTTCTGTGAAAAATAGTTCTGGTGATTTCTTAAATTTTTTTTTTCTACATGTTGGTTATATTAGGGGTCAAACTGACTTAGCTTATGAAGGTTATGGAAGATACAATCAGTAAAGGACCTCTGTATTTCTATTTTATTCTTTCAAAATGCATTTTTAGATTAAGCTGACAACCAAGAATGGTGAATAATTAATGGACAGATCCTTCTTATGATGACACAAAGACTGCCTTTCTGAACAGGAAGGTTACTGCTACATTCCTTTTTAACCTTTACCATCCAACTCAGATGTCCAGTTCAGAAGTCTAAAATCCCCTGGTCTCTCCTTAAAGAAAAAGGGAGCAGTCACTTCAAAGTAGGAGGCAAACTGGAAGTGAATCACCTGTAAACAGGAAAGTGTCCCACTGGTGCTTGTAGCTGTCTTAGCTGCAGTGTTGCTGTGCACAGGTGCTTCTCTTGGAATTTGTTTTAAACTTAACCATTTAATTATGCCAAAGAGTCTGAAATGAAGGCTCCAGCATCCCTAATACAGCCTAATTCCCTGATGATGCACCCTGCCAATCCTCTGTTGAAAGAAGTTGCTTTAGCTTAACAAATGAAGGGTTGGCTCAGAGCTGCACATATCTAAGAGAAATAAATAAATAAATTACTCAAGGCCAGATCTTCTGAGAATTCTGTTAAATAATCACTATCTCCTAAAGCAAGTATCCCCTGGAGCAATTATTTACCCTAGAAGTGGTCCTGCTGGGCTGTTATTGTTGTTTAGTGTGGAATGGTCAGAGTGTCATGATAAACTGTCTTCGTTGCTCCTTTTAGAAATCTGCATTGCTATGAAATGGAGGGAGGAACTGAATGAGAATTTTGAGGGATTTAGAGAAACTGCACCATTTCATGGCTTCCTCCTGAGAATTTCTTATTTGTTGTCATTTTAGCACAAAACACAAAGCTCTTAATAACAAAAACACAGAGCTCTTAATAATGGTCTGTATTACTGATCTCCTTTTTGGGCAGGTTACCCAAAGAAAACAGCTGCATGTACTTGCACCTTAAAGCCTAATGAAGAAATGTGTATGCTTATCCAATGTTCCTTTTCACTGCCTTTTCTGGATTACTCTTATATTCTACTATGGCAAGCATAATGCAGATATAATAAAAAGCCTAACCCAAACAGAGAGAAATGAAAAACATGAAAAACAGAGAAATGAAAAATCAGGATTTCAGACAATATCTGTCCCTTTCAAATGCCATAATAATAAAAGCTAGTTCCAATAGAATAAATATATTTAACCTCCAAAGAGTTATCAGTGCATTACCTCCCTACCACTTATGAGAAAGAGATTCAACTGGCTCATGAGTTATCTGTGTTTTATGCTCATGACAGAAAGATAATCATCCTCAGGGGTGAAATATGCTAAATACTGCATAACTATGCTGAACTGGAAGCAGCTGCTCCGTTCTTTATGGGAGTGCCATTTGCTCCCACCCACACCGTACAGCCTCTGGACAACTATTGCTTTTCCTTCTGAAACCTATTTCACTGTATTTAAAACTGTTGTTAAAAGTTCAGCTCCCTGAAGATCTCTGTAAACTGGGCCACTGTTTGTAAACATGGTGATTCAAAATTAGTTCCTTAATTTCCCTGCAGTCTGCTGGAATGTGGGCCGATGTTATTTTATTCGCCCACCGATGCACTGAATGGATTGCACTACAAAAGCAGCAGCAAAGGGTCAAGTAAGAGGGTCACCAAACTGGGTCAAATATGCCAAAGTCCCTCTGATTCCTGCCACTGTCATTCCTGAAGGGCAATTTTGGATCTCAGACTAGACCCTTAAGAGTGTGCTAAAATGCTCCCTGAGGGTCTGTGTTCTCCTTTATATGTGTTGTTAGGCTGTATTCAGTTTCTGGAGATAAGTGTCACTTTATTTCTGTCTTGGTGTTTATTTCCTGGTTATCTGGGTTGGAGAATAGCGCTCTCAGTCATCTTTTTGATTGCCTTATTAGTAATTATACAGTTTTTACAGCATGTTCTAGTGGAATCTAACCAGAAGTAATCCCACACAGAGATGAGTATTTGCTTTTACTTGCCTATTGTGAACAGGCATATGATTGTTTTGGTTTCTTTTTGACAGCTGCCATTTAAGAGAATGTACGATTATAAATAGTTAAGCAAAGGTACAACATGAATGAGGTGTATTGATGAGGCTGATTCCTCTCAGGCCATTCTTTGTGTTAACCTGCTTCTTATAATATATTGAGCATATTCACTTATTTCAGCATAAAATCCAACAAGATCTACTGATGTCAGAAAACACAGAAGTTTTTTAGTTTTATTTCTTTGTAAACCCTAAAGATTGAGAAGTAAAACTTTAAGTATTAAAATTTCTTTTTCTGATCTTGATACCTTTTTAATAATCCTTACTGGATTTACAAGTAGCAGCTGGAGGCAATGGACAAGAGGGGGAACAGTTGGGAAGAGAATAGATTTCTGAATAGAAACCTCATAGTGAAGCTGCTGCGGAGGCGGTTTTGTGCTTAGGTGGACTCTAGTAGGAGAGTGGAAAATTGTCTGTCACTCCAAAAGCATGATATTCTTTCTCACTTTGAGAGAAGCTTCTCCTTCCTTACAAACACCTGATAATCTGTGCTGGGAATCCAAAGGTAATCAAATAGATGACAGACCCTGTGCTGTCTGATAACAGAGACTGTATTAATCATGCCAGCCTTGCCAGCTACCCGTCTGTGCCTGTGACAACTTTATACAACTTGCATTTTGCCTCATTTCCTGTACTTGCCCCACCACAGTGCAAGATATGTTACACTGAATGAGCCAAATTGTTTCCATTTCTTTTCAGAAGTGAAATTTTTCATTCTAATGATGACCTTTCTAGTAATTCTTCCTCATGCACATTCCAGTTTGAATTGACTTCGTAAGCGTGCTTGGCCAGAGCTGTGTTTCATGTGATGTTTCAGCACAACTGTTATTATTTCCTTAACTCCCAAGGAAGTGCCTTGTGTCAGGCATCTTGCTGAAGATTGCATTTCTCCCAACAACAGTACATTGGTGGCTTGTAGTTCATCCTGAAATAAATAGCTATGTTTCTTTCTTTTTCTTTTCATCTTATAGGATTAACTCCCAATCCTTGCCTGAAATTACTGATATTTGTTCTGAAAGCTGTGTCTTTGCACTTAAAAGTAATTTTTTTCAACCTATAGTTACCTTCTATTTCTTCCAGCTCTTCCAAGACAATGCTAGAGTTCTTGTCACTTTGAGATGCTTCTCAGCATTACATCATTCTGGGATTTCACCAGTGTGCTCCTACCTATTATGGCTGAGTTGTTAATGAAAATGTGAAATATGGTTGCCAAAGATCCATTCTCCCCTACTGGTATTCTTGTCTTGTCTATAAACTATTTTTATAGGCATTATAATATTTTTTACTACTACCAATTTTCTCTAGTTTAATAATTTTCCCTTATGTCCCTGCAAGATGCTTTAATTAAGTCCAGATAAATGAGACCTATAGCATTTGCTTCATTTAAAAAATCAGATTCATTAGCAAAAGTGATAATAGTTGGATGCAGTCTACACCATAAACTGCTACATTTCCTTTTTCATTTAGCATATATTTTAATTGTTTTTTACCTTAAAAACTTGTTTCAGTCCTTTCTATCTTTGCAGGCAGACCAGAGGGCTAAAACATCTTTTCACTTATTCACTTCAAAAGTCTAAATATGTTGGTTTTCACCTACTATCACAAGCTCAAAAGACACAAAATATTTGCTGCTAGATCTATAATTTAGGTTATTCATTTTTAGGCAATTATCTGGTCTGTCCAATTTTAACTGCATTTTCTAATATGCTGTTTGAATAATTTCCATGCCTATTGAGTTTTCATGTCCCTTAATTTTCCCCTTTTTTGCTGTCTGCTGGTCTTGTGTTGCTGTAGCCTTGTTTATCTTATTCCTTTTCCATAAACTTAAACTAGCCACAAAGATTATAAGTCAAATGTCTTTTGTTCTTGTCACCTTTCCTCTAAGCCTCACACTTGTCTTATCAGTCACACCAGGCTTGAGTCCTAAAGGTCAGATATGCCACATACTCAGGGAATTATCCATCTGTCAAGAAGGGTTCTGTGCCTTTGAATACTTTCTGGGGATTGGATATCTGAAATCTTTCTCCTAGTTCTAGTTCTTGAGCCTCATGTTGATCTTCAGTGTCTTGTCCTATTTCATCCTCCTTCTCTAGGGAGGAGTTGTAACTACTCTTGTTAGAAGCTGTTTACCATGAGTGTGATTCTTGTAATACAAATGTGCCACTAAGTGGAAGGGATTGGGGCTTTACATTTTTTATTTCCTGTGAAATAGGTAGTCTGGGAATATAGGAGTACTTTCTTGAGAGAGGGCCCTTTTATACTCAGAAAAGAAGATTGCTACTGAATGAATTTCTTTCAGGTGCTTCTCTAAGTACGCCTGAGTATATGAAGTACCAGCAGCTGTAATAGTCAAGAGATAGCTTTTTAATTTGAGTCTGACAGACACACAGGAATTGAAAATTTTCATTTTCCTTATACAATAATTGATAGATATAACCTTGCCTCAGTGGTAGAAAAAAACCCACAGTATTTTGTCAAGTTCCCCAAAAATTATTTATTTACAATAAATGCATAATTTAGTAGGGAAATAGTTGAAAGCAGTGCTTTTCTTGGCTTTTAGAACTGCATGATCTGTGATGTACTAAAAACCTGGAGGGCAACTTGCATTACAACAGCAGGATCTTGTGGCAGCTAGATAAATTAGAACAACTTACTCAACAAAGTGAAGAGAACCTTGAAATTAGTAGTCTTGCATAATAAAGACTCAGCATTGCTTATTTTCTCTGGGCAAAAAAATAAAGTCCAGAGTACTTGTGATAGGAAAGTTATCTTCACCCCAGTTATGTTTTATGTTGTCTTAAGGAGGAAAGGATGGTCTTATGTACCTGTTTCTTCCTTACGACAGTAGGAAGAGCCTGTCTGACTAAACTTAAGTAGCTTCCTAACTCTGAGATGGTCAAAGGACATAATTTGTAGCATGTGAATACCAGGGTGGTGGGGTTTTTTTGGGTTTTTTTGG
>VZRH01004776.1:804555-928238 GCA_013397555.1 Urocynchramus pylzowi | reverse complement strand
TTTTTTTTTTTTTTTTTTTTTTTTTTTGGGTTTTTTTTTTTCTGATATTCCAGAAAGAAGGACAGAGTAAAGTGAATTACAATATTTCATTGTAAAAGTGCCAAAAAAGAGATGTGGCATTTCTTGAGCTGCAGAATTCAGTTTGGTTACGAGTAACAGTGTACACAGGTGCAAGAGACAGTTAATATTTACATAAAACAGAGAGATAAACATCACCTGTGGCCACAAATTGTCACTCTGAAAATGTCTATAAAACCACTTGTGGTTCTAGCTTAGCATATAATCTCCCACAGCTAGGGTTTCATTTCAGAAGAAACTTCCTTAATATTTCCTGGGAAAACTTTTCTAGATTTACTGACAGGCTGAACATGCGTGTGGCTACGCTAGGCATTCTAGCAAATACAGCCCCAAATCTTGGTACTTACTGATCTTGTGTTATGCTGTGCAGTTCCTCAATGTGGTGTCTCTCAGAGCATCTGTTCCCCTGTGTTTACTGGAATTTAACATAGGTCATCCTCTCCCATAGAAAAAATTCACCCTGGATCTACTACTATTATGAGAATCCTTGCTTGCTTCAGTGGCATTTAGAAAATAAAATATGCTTTAAATAATAGCTACTTGAGATTGTCTCATGAGATATTTCTGAGGCTTCCTGAGTATGGTTACAGAGATAGAATTCATAGTAGCTCGTCATATACTATTTGTATATACATACACTATTTGTATCTTTTGCTGCACAAATTGTCAGCAAAGTTATCTAACTTTCAGTTCTTGAAGGTACTAGATTATAACTTCAAAACTGGGAGGAGAATGAAGTGGTATTTGTTGGTGGTTAATAATTTCAGATAATGGCCCATTAAATGCTTCACCTCCAGAAAAAGCTTTCCTTGTCTGAAGGAGCCAAGGCACTCTCAGCCTGGGAACATTGAACTGAGTGCCTGTCTTTTCCTGAGTGTTACTTACACTACAGTTACCAACCCAGAGAAATAAAATGACAAATTTAACTGCCAGAAATAATGGATCTTAAAAAAAAAAATAACCTAAAATCCTTATGAACTAAAGATCTCCCCAAAACAGGAGAAAGGTTTTTGGAAAAATTAAATGGCTAACACTGAAGCAGATATAAAAAGACATGGATGGAGACCTTGAGATTAATTTTAAAGTTGAGAGACTGTGTGTGCTGCAGCTGAAAATGGGACTTGGTTCTTGGCTCAACCAGCTTTAAATAAGCTACCAAAAGAGTGGATGTCAGTGTAGCTGCAGCAGTGCAGAGCAGGTTGCAGACATAACCATTTATGTATTTTCCCAGATTTTTTGTGGTTTCTGTAGTCTATAATGGACTCACTTATGTTGCAGCATGGGTAAAGCTGAGTTTGTTGTGTCAGCTTGAGAAAAATCAGCTTCTTACCCACAGTAAAATTCTGTGAGAAATTGTGGCTGTGGCCAGGACTTTTTAGTTCATACTACTTGGTAACAGTTTAGCGTCTGTTGCTGTTCATTGACAAGATGGAGTGGTTACTCTGAAGGGTTCTTGAAAACTTGGGGTTTGGTTCCTTTTCCTCCCCAAGACAAAATGACAGAGGTACTTGGGTGGAGAACCTTCATAAGTCTATCCATTAAACACTTACATTTTAATGGAATTTGAGCTACTGGATAAACAGGTGCCACCAGATGTGGATGTCCATCAGCTCAGCGCCCCTTATGACTTTCAAATGGCAAAAACACTTAAATATCATCTGTTATTTTGCAATGCTGTCCTTGATTGGTTTTGTGGGTTTTTTAAAATTCTAAAAAATGTTAAAAATATGGTTAATATTTCAGACTCTTCCATCAGTGAAGCTTACAAATGATCCCTTCTCTCTTGGGTCTTGTTTGGTTATTGGTTTTCTTTTCTTAGATGGACAGAGAGCAGTAGCAACTGAGAGGGTGGTGGACTGCTTCAGGTGCTCTTTCACCAGCTCCTTACTCTTTTACATGCCAAAAAAGGTGCCAAGGTGGGCAGTGTGTCATCTTCCCTTCATGAAGAAGGTGAGAGCAATCAAGGAAGCACAACTCCATATGGTGTTGGCAGCACACAGCCTGGCACTGACTGCTGTATTTCTCATCAGTTGCATAAAGCACTTCTACCCAAGCAGGGGCTCCTGGCTCCTGCAGTGTCTTAGCTGAGATGAAATTACAACTGGGCAAATGGCTTTCTTCACTGCCCTGACAGGATTTCAGCCAGTGCTGAGAGCAGCTGTCCTGCATGAGGTACTGCCCTGCTTGCCAGTGCATCAACATGATAGGAAGGGCAGGTTGGTCTTAGATTAAGGCAGCAAAAGAAATAATCCTTTCTGTGTGCCCTTCTCAACACAACTGGAACCACTCAATCCATTACTGAAACATTGCTCTAGACCAGAGCATTAGCTGTTTTAGCTTAATCCAGCGACACATATAACAAAAGCACAGATTTCCTACTGAATAAAACAAGTTAGCTCTGACATGTTGCATTATTAAATTATTATTTTCCCCTCCCAGTTCATATCAAATACATCAAACAAAATGTTAAGAACAGTTTGTTGGAGACAAATGACTTGTAGCAGGTTGGCGTCAATCCTGAGCAGCTCACGCAGATCGCTCTGTCAGATGCTTGGCGGGATGTGTGCCGACGTCCATCAGAGATGATTCAAGTCCTCCGTGACACATTGCAGAGGTGGTGGGGTGGCAATGTGGAGCACATGCAGGTACTATTGTTAGGATTCAGAGATGCAGAAAGATAAATAAACTTTCTGAGGTTTTCTTCCTTATTTTTGAGGGAAAGTGTGCCTGTCAGTTGTTTGTCTCTGCTTACTGTTCATTGCTTGAGAAGACCCAGAGTCCACATTTCTCAGAACTCAGGGCTGGACAGAGCTGATATTTTTCTGATGCTGATGATTCTCTCCTGGGAGAATTGTAACTAGGTGTCAGGGTTTGCCATTTTTATAGGTGGTAAAGATTTTTTTGACGTCATGGGCTCCTGGTGGAAAACCAGATAATTAAATTGATTTTTTTTTTTTTATGATAATATCCTTACAATTGCTTCTAAGGAGATTCTTCCAGATAAAAGTAAGGAGATGGGAAAGTTTTGACTGAAGGGAGGTAGATGGGAAAGAAAGGAGAGGTCATAGGCAAATACAGAATAGTCTGCAAACTTTTCTACTTCATGTAAAGAACTATTGTGTCACTGGGGCAGGAGATTAGAAACACTCTCCTATGTCCCAGGCCAGAATCACCACCACTGGACTGTGGAATAATCTGTTCCACTGGGTATAAGTAGTCAATGTTTTCCTTCAGAGCCAAGACTGACAGATCAATCACAGAACTGTCAACAGCCTGGTGTTTGGTTTTGTGGTGGATTTTGAAGTGCAGACTTCCAGCTGGCGACGAGAAAAGCAGAGCTCAGGTGTATGCCTACATTTGCCTCTGATTTTCAAGACAAACTGTGTAAGATTTTTAGGATTTCTCTGAGGCACTACGAGAACATTTTTTTTTAAATTAATATTTTTAAAATGTCAGTTGTCCTTTTTATTTTAATAAAATTCATAGTAACTGTCTAAAAAGAGGAGTTTAGAGTTGGTCCTGATATCAAAAAGGATGGTCACAGTATAGGAAAAGAGCATGGTATTGGTCTGCCTATAGAGAACACTGTTCTTACATTCCAGTGCTTCTGAACTGAAAATACACATGGAAATACTATATAATACTTTCTTATTTTTTGTTATGTGATTAAAAGAGCATACAGATGGGGTCAATTACAACTGTGCACAGTAACATCAGGATCTTAGTTTTCTGATCAGATTCCACATGATGTAGTTCCTGTAGAAGAAATGTTTCACATGAGTTCCGTCTATCTCTTTGGCACATCTTACGGGTTTGGTTTTTTTCGTATGGCTGGAAAGTAAGAATACCTTTGCTCTGATGGAAGCCTAATTTATAAATAATTATAATATATATTTGATTATGTGATTTTCAATAATTTGAATTTAGAGCAAGCTGAATTAATAGCTGTCAGAGGGGTCAGTGCAGACCTTGTAAGGCTTATGAAGCCTATTTCTCACACTTCTATGCTATCTTCTCTAGTTGTCTGCAGTCTCCAAATGATATTGTTACCTTCTGTGCTCATTTTGAATTATTAGTGCCTTCTAGATAGATACTGACACCTGCCTGGGAGTTTTCTCAGACTGCTGTTAATATAGCAAACATGTTTTTCGGATTGTCAGAAATAATCTTATTATGGAGTGAGTTTTCACTTACAAAAGCATTTATAATTATTATGAACCAAATTTTGCCTCCAGACATGTCCCTGAATTTGCATCCTTGAGGGCTGTTCTGCCTAGGCTTTCATTTTTCAGGGTCATTCCCAATCTTCCTTCCAAACCCGTCCTTGGATTGGTGAGTCAGCAAGATTCACTTCCCTCTCCCAGAAAGATCAGCACTTGCTTAACAGAGTGAGTTCCCAGGCAAAACCAGCCATTTGTGTCATCATGGATTAACCTCAGAAACAGATTCAATTGTGTTGTGCCATAAGTAATTTATTTCCAAGGACAGCTTTCTGTGTGAGCATGGCAATGTCTCCAGCTCCCGGTCACAAGCGGGCTGTGGGCAGATTTCTGAGAGGCAGCAGTGACACTGCTGGCTGCAGGATGTTGGAAAACCATCTCTTCCATGGAGAGATTTAGAGACAAATGTATGTTCCTTAACACATACAAAAATGGGAGTAGGTCAGAACCAGGCAATGAACTCAGGGTTTTCTCATATGTCCTGGGAAATGCTTTCAGCAAAGCCCAGGTTTTCTGATACTTGCATGACTGTGAATATTGATCCTGCAGTGTTTTGTATTCAAGAATCACTGCAGTTTGATTTGGCTTGAGTAAACTATACAAGAGCCCTCTTCAGAGTGGAACTGTTATTACTCTGATGATTAAATAACCTTTATTTTTTTGGCTTTTCGGTCCAGCTAGCTAAGTCTCATGATCTAATTACAATTTGGTGTTTGGTAACTGAAGAGACTACCAAGAAACTCTAAATTAAATATTTCAGAAACAAAATGTCTTCTCTGAGAGTTAAATAAAAATGGTAAAACCAAAACAGTCTTTCTTTTATTCATCAGTGTTTACATTCTAGTTTATTCATTAATGTTTAATGCACAGAATGAAAACTTAATGACCCTAGCATGCAGAATTTCACTTTGTCCTGTGTCTTTGTCTTTTTTTCTCTTTCATTTCTTGGGCAAAAAATGTCCCCCATTTTGCCATTGTCTAAAATATTGGGAATAGCTGAGCAGTAATCCCTGTCAGCAAATCATTTTCTGTCGTAATGAATGTCACCATAGAGATGATGACCATTGCTCATATATTAGTGTGACAGAATAATTTGTTATCTCATGCAATTATTTTCTGTCAGCATAGGTTAATCAATAGGATTCATGTATGTGAATAAAGCTGATCACCCCCTTTACAGTGTCAATTGAAAATTTGGCCTGCATCTGACTAGCAAGTCAAAGTGGGTGGCCACTTGCAGATGTTTTACCTGTCATTTCATAGTACTCATTAATTTTTTTAACAATTTAACACTGGACTCCAGTCTGCAGATGAAAAACTATAGTGAGCTCAGATTATTCAAGTCTGAGGTTATCATTTAGGACCATTCTAAGTTTTACTTTTCACATGTAGTGAGAAAAAATAGGTAATACTCCAGGTAACAGGAAGCATCTTTTGCATTAGCTTTAGAAGATCAGAAAGGAACCCAAAAAAAGTAGTTATTCTTGTATCTCTACTTCTCTCTTCCCTTTTGGAGGTAGGGCTTAATTCTCTGTACTCAGGTTGAGGAACTTTAGTCCTGTGGCTTGTTACTTGAGTGAAAGTGGTAAAACCTTTGTTTGTCAATCTATGACAAAGAAAATGTATTCTGTGCAGCTAAGCAGAAGAATCTGAATTATATACTAGAAAGGGAAGGATGGCTGGTGTTTATAAATTCATGCATAAGCACAAATTCTTCACACTCCTGGTGCCTCAGTGGTGACTGTGGAGATGGGGCAATGAGTATATTGTGTAAGAAGAAAGGAATATGAAGGCATGTTGTTGAGAGGTCACATTGGTAACAGAATTTTACTTTCAGGCTCTCAAGACTGCTAGATAAAATGTCTCTTTTACCTGTTTTGAATCCATCTCTTCTCTTCAATACAGTAGATCGTGCAGTATTCCACTGAGTAACATCTGGTAATTCCCTTTTTCCCTATTCTTCTCTGAACAGGCTAGACATTCTTCTATTCCAGCAAAGCTGGTTGGTTTTGACCTTCTTTTGCCTAGGATGTCTTTTGAAGAAATTGTTGTACACCTTGTTTAGGGATTTCAGTTTGCAAATAGCATGTTGATTTATGTTTACTTTCCTGCAAAAACAAAGAGCATAATTTTCCTGTTGAGACAGTATAGGAATAATAAGCTTTTGGTAAGGCAGAAATGGTAATGGGTGTTAGAGGGGCAGAACTCAATCTTATTGGTATTCAAACTCAGCATCCATCACTGTTGTGTCTGACTGCCCCTCCAAATTATAAGTGCAGCATTATCTCTTCCTTCAGGAGGGAATTTGAAATTGTTTGATACTTTTTATTTTTCAGAGAGAGTATAATGAAAAGGTTAGGTGGGGAATTGGACTTACACTTTTCTGGGGGTTCCTATGTGATCTTTCCTAGTGGTAAATTCCACTTTTGCCAGGTAGCTTCTTTTTTCTCCTCATCAACATTTCTTTCTTGCGCTTGTCATTCACTTCCATCACTTAAGTTAGTGCAACTGACTCCAAATGAGACTCAGCCACACATTTAAAAATAAAAAGGAGCTATTTTTACCTCACCTTATTTTAGATAATATTAAAAATAATTTCTCATTTTCTGGTGTTTCCAGCATCCACTCTCAAGAAAATATATGGAAATGATGCCTCTGATGTCTCCTTGGCTTGAGTGGAAAGGAGAAGCTTGAAAAAGGCTTTTCATGCGACTGTTTTTACAGACAGCTATGTGGCCACACAGAATTGTTCATTGCTGGCTTTTACTGATATGGGTCACAGTGTCCTAAGATAATTTTTTATCGTTGTGCAATTTATCTGCCCATTTTTCTAGGGTGACATGCAAACTAAGTAGTGTGGTTTTCTATTTCCCTGCAGATACATGCACACATACTTCCATCAATTGTTTTGGGGTGGTTTTTTTCAGCTTGATGAATACAAATAATTTGAACTTAATTCCAAGAAAATACGAGAGAAGTACAGTTAACAATAGCACCTGCAAGCACAGCTGAAACAGTGCCTGAACTTTTTTAGGTCACAGATATTTTTTTTGCTTCCACGCCACTGTCTGAGAAGCAAAAACATAAACCACAGAAAGAAAGGTTGGTACACAGGTGCAGTAGTTGCTATTGAAATGAAAACACAGTGTGGTTTTTGTGGCAGTTGCCATAGAAACAAGATCATTTACAGAACATAATCCCATTAGGAGAAAACATTTTTAAACTGAGCTAATTGTACATGAGTTTATATTGCTTCACAACCTGTTTTTGGAAGATTTCATTTTTAGGATACTAATAAAAGACTGATTAAAAGCATTACACATTGTCCTAAATTGCCTACAGAAAGAGAGGAGATGGGAATTATGTAAATTATTGCAGGTTTCCTTAGATTGAAACAGTATGATCAAGGAAATTAATTCATGTTCTCATTTCTGTATTAAAAGTCACAAGCTAGCAGCTGTACCTATATTATATTATCAGCTTGGTCACATGCTGGTCCTTCTAAAAGCATTCCTCAAATGGTTCTTTTCCTTAGAGAGTCTGTTCATTCCTTTAGATGTCTCCCTGTTCTAGAAATTTTGGTGACATTTCCTTTGCACTGATTTGTGCACTAAGAGATGTAAAATGCCTGTTGATAATTGACAGAAAGCAAGCTAATGGATTGTAAAAATGCAGAATGAATATAACTAAGATGAAATATTTCACCTGTGGGAAGGCAAAGTTGGATTTAGGAGAAAATCTGAAAGTAAAAAGGAATGCTGAGATCTGCAGGTGCCATAAGGAACGAGGGATTTCCAGCAAAATACCCTAAGAAGTCATGTTCAAAAGCCTGTCCTTTGTATTTTAGCCTTGCTCCAGAGAAATGTTGCTGCCAAATACCTGTATAAAAGAAATAGAGATGTCAATGGTTAAGCAGCAGGACTGTATCTATTGAATTATAACTGATGGGACTGTTCTGCTTAGTAATGTTTCTGGCCACCAGTCGCATTTTCATTCAAGATGTGATCTGAAGAATTCACTGGCACTGCAAGTCAAGGAGGTCAAGAGCTCAGAAAGTTTCAAAAGGGATTTGGATATCTGTATAGCAGCTAAAAATACCTGGAGTTACACAATATTGGTGATTATGCCTCTTTGTCTTCTCTCCCTTTCTATCCCTCTCTGCTCCATTTAGATCCTGTTACACCTGGAGCAGGTGGGATCAGTGCTGTGGGAGTCGTGGTGTGATCCATATGGGCACAAACTCTCATGGAATGCCGCAACCCTATATAGCTTGGGAGCAGCAAACACCACAGCTCTGGAGGCCAAACTTGATCTTGGTGTGTGGGTTTACAGCTTTATATAAGCCTTCCCTGACTTCAATGGGATCTTTTCCAGCTTTCATAGATCCCTGGGAAACTACATTTTAAAGACATAAGCAAGCTAAAAAAATGCATTCACCTCCAGCACGAGGGGAGCTCAGAGCCCAACTCATCTTAGTCAGGGACACATCAGGGACTGTTTTATGGAATTGAAATGTCTATAAGAAGAGGTTATGGAACAAATTCTTGCAGTTAGTGGTGACCTAACACTGTAATTGAAGTCAGGGATAAAACAGTAGAATTGTGAGAATTGTGAGCTGTTGTTGTCTAAGACTGCTGGAAGCCTGGAAGATGGCAAATGTGACACCAGGCTTTTAAGAGTTTTTAAGGACTTTTAAAGGGTTCCAGAAGAGATCATGGGAACTACAGGATGTTAGTCTTGAGAGATAAATGTAAATCTGTCTGTACCAGTCAACAGAAAAGGAAATAGAATAGGAAACTTATAGAATTAAGAGATGGGAGCCATGGAGCCATGAACTTTGCTTTAGCTTAAAATACAAATAATTAAAAAAAGGTCTGCCTCACAAACTCACATCAACAGCCATGTGGACAAGGTGTTCCAGTTGATTAACTCCACTTGTAACATAATACTTGGATTTCTAAAAGGCAGTTTGTGAGGTCTATCATCAAAAAAAAAAAAAAAAAAAGAAGAAGGAAGTTAATAAGCTATAACAATGAATGTCTTTATATAAATTGCCAGAAGTTAGAAAAGACAATAGGTGTCAATCACTGCTTCCTGTCATAGAGAAGTTACTGATGATGTTCTGTAGGGAACTGTGCTACTGAGCACATGTATAAATGACCCTGAAAAGGTACTGAACAATGTTACAATTAATTTTTCTAATTACACTAAAGTAAACGAGGCAACAAAAAAAAAAAAAAAACCAAAAAAAGAAAGCTTGTTAAGAACATTGCAGGAGAGCCTTATGAGACTGTGTGACTGGGTTAAAATGGCAGGTGGAACTCAATGTAAGTGTAAAGTGATGTATGAGGAAAACAGGATCCAAACTTTACATATAAATTACTTGTTCTGAGATGACCTTTAGAGATCAGAGTGAAATTTTAGGATTAGGGCTGTAAGGGTTAAAAAACTAAACAGAAAAAACCCCAAAATTACGATCTCTAAATGACTCAAATCTAAAAGAGTATTCAGGGAGTGTTTAATCTACAGACACGGATCTGTTGGAGCAATTTCAGAGGAGGGCTAGCAAGATGATTAGAGGAATGGAATACCTCTCCTATGAGGAAAGGTTGAGAGAATTGGGATTGTTCAATCTGAAAGAGACAGCTCCAGGGTAACCTAACTGTGGCCTTTCAATACCTGAAGGGAGCCTACAAGAAAGGTGATGAGAGGCTTTTTACAAGGGCATGTAGTGCCAGGACAAGGGGGAATGGATTCAAACTGAAAGAGAGTAGGTTCAGATCAGATATTAGGAAGAAATTCTTTACTGTGGAGGTGGTGAGGCTGGAACAGATTGTCCAGAGAAGCTGTGGATGTCCCATTCCTGGCAGTGTTCAAGGCCAGGCTGGATGGGGCTCTGAGTAACCTGGTCTAGTGCAAGGCAGGTGCCTGTGACAGGGGGGTTAGAACTATATGATCTTTAAGGTCCCCTCCAACCCAAATCATTCTCTAATTCTAGGGGTTCTGTGCTTTCTCAGGCATCTGCTTTTCAGCAGAACATGACTGAAGAGGCATCCTTGATCTGTTGCCTACAGCCATTGTTAATCTAGATGCCCTTTTATCTTGAACTGGAAGTGTATACAAAGACATTTACAAAGTTCTTGTTAGTCTTAAGTTCATATTCAGAATGAAAATCCTCCTATAAATGGTTTTCAAATTAGTGAAGTAACTTTACAAAGTTTGTTGTTCTTTTTCCTTCTCAAAAAATAACTGCTATACTAATAGGTGGAAGTGCACCTACAAATAGCAAAGAGAATATTTGATGTGCTGACAGGATTCAAATATTTGTCCTCTTTAAGTAGAAAGTATGGAAAATATAATTCCATCAGAAAAGCTTTCTTTCTTCTCTTCGCAAGAACTTTAGGGAAGGGGGAGAGTAGGTAAAAAATAGTGTAATGCATCTGAATTTGCAAAAAACTGCAAGGAATCCAAACAATAGGCAGCAATTTCTTTTAATCAGCCATTAAATGATACATTGAGGCACTATTAATGCTGTATTATTTAGAATGTTTTTATGTAGCCAATGTGATATAAATTATTGGGATGGCATGTAGCTTATTTTTGTCATGATCTACTAAAACGTTCCTCAAGAACTCTTCAGCTATTTTTTTCTACTTAAAAATTATTTTCTTGCAGCTCAACTTTAAAAAAGAGTAACTCTTCTGCAAAAATCTCTTGTCGTTTTAAGAAAAAACAAGTTGTTTTTAGATAGCTGAAGTGTCTCACCTCATATTTTAAAAATTGAAAATGAAGTGACATGTCTATGGAAAGGAAGAAGTAGGAATCTCTAAAATCTTTTATTTTTAAAATTCTCTTACAATAAAACCAAGCAGATTCTTATGTAAACATGTAAAAATAACAAAATAAAATGGCTTCATCAATTCAAAGCAAAGGGAAAAAAAACATTGAAAATATTGGATACTTTCACTCTCCATCCTGTTTGAAATCTTAAAAATTATCACACCTTTGTCTAACTCTGCTAGTTAATAAGTAGCTTCTTGGCCCAAACAGAATGTTTTCATTTCATTGTTCACTGCACCTCATTAATCTTGTTCTTTAAGGTCAAGGCATAAGTGACTCTCTCTCTCTATTCTTTTTGCTTTTCCTTTTCTAAATCAACTAAAATATCCAAACCCTAAGGATAGCTATTATGCCTTCAGTAAGAAAAATGCATCGCTTGCAAAACAACTTTGATTCTTGTTTCCATGGGATTTTTTTAGTCATATTTAGCATTAACGCCAAATCATGCAATGCTTACCTATACGGTACTCAGTTGATTTTACTAGGTCATTAAAAAGAGATTTTGGACAAAACCATTTTAGTTTGCAGCCTTTTCAGGTCATGATGCTCTGTCTTATTCTGGACAACAATAAAATTTTATACAGAAATAAATCAACAATTATGATGGCAGAATAGCATTAACCCCTGCACTCCACATTGTTCAACTCTTAAGATGCCAGGTCAGTGACAAGACACGCCAGTGTTGGAGCAATTTTTAAAGTGAGGTTAGGTCTGCTGTGTCACTATTTAAATCAGACACACAGTAAAATACATGTGAGGTTGCTGCCCATCTTTCTCAGAAAGTTATGCATCCTGAGAAAGCTTTGTATCCCTGAGTCATTTAACACTTGGATCATTTTAGATTGCTTAGGGTGTTAGGCTCTCCAGGGACAATGTCTCTCAAGAGACAGCATGGCCTCATATGAATTTGTTAAAACACTCCAGTTTTAATCCTGGAAACTATTTAGGGTACTGTTTTGTATCCCCATCATGCTTAAGTGAAATTTACCACTTCAAAACGTTAATGCTGTGAGCAGTGAAGTTGATGATCTCATCATGTAAATTGTTATTAAGCATGAGGGATCTTCATCTGTACATTAAAGACTGGTCTAGATCCCTAAATGCTGAACCAAAAGGTAAGCTCTTTTTTCAAGGTTATGGTAATTTTTGCCATTCACTCAGTCACTAACGGGGTCTCTTTTAAACTTTTGAAGGATTTTTCAGATGGAGAATTACCTTGAATTCTCACCTTGAATACTGTGTGCAGTTTTGGTCACTACCATATAAGAAAGATACTAAGTTATTGGAGAATGTCCAAAGGAGGGCAACAAAGATGGTGAAGGGCCTTGAGGAGAAGATGTATAAGGAGCAGCTGAGGTCACTTGGTCTGCTCAGCCAAGGAGACTTGAAGAGACCCCATTGTGATCTTGAACATCCTCAAAAGGGAAAGAGAGGGGGCAAAAAATGATCTCTACACTCTTGGGACCGTGATAGGACCTGAAGGAATGGCATGAAGCAGAGTCAGGGGAGGTTTAGGTTGGGTATGAGGAAAAGGTTTTTCACCCAGAGGGTGGTTGGGCATTGGAACAGGCTCCCCCAGTCAGACATCACAGCACCAAGCCTGACAGAGCTCAAGAGCATTTGGACAATGCTCTCAGGCACATGGTGTGACTCTTGGGGTGCTCTGTGCAGGGATAAGGGTTGGACTCGATGGTCCTTGGGGATCCCTTCCAATTCAGCATATTCTATGATTCTGTAATTAGTGCTGAAGTTCTCTCTCTCTTGCTTTTCACTTTTCCCTGCTGCAACCAAAATTGAGTAAAGCACACTGAAACCTTCAGATGCAGGCCTCCATTGGTCTGAGACAGGGTGTTGGTGATAGAAGATACTAATTGGCAGTTACTGATTCAGTAACTTTGGGGATCACTTTCAAGACTTCTGGTGTTGCTTTCCTTACTTCCAGGAGACTGCTTTAACTTCAGCATTGATTTGGGCATGAACAGCCCATGTTATCTTATATGAATATGGTAACATGATGTCCAGGGGACAAAGCCATACACTGAAAAGAAACTGTGATGAACAACTGCATATATATTGGGCAACATTTAGTAAACACAGTTCTGTTACATTAAGGAAACTGGTGACATTTTCTCTTTATTGCCTTGCAGCTGGGCTGCATCACCCACTCCTTTTTCAAGCTGATTCTAGTAGTTCTTCAATAATTTCCATATCATAGATGTGGTATTTTTCTGTGTTAAAGCACTGTTAAAGTATTGATCCTGATGCTGATTTATCAAAACATGATTGTTTTTGCTATTTGCAGGCAGTTTTTGTATCTACAAATGATCTGATTTTTTCCCATCAGGATTTTGTATAGCTCAGTGGTATCCTTTTGAAGGAATGCGTTGTCATTTTAAATTGTATTGCACACTATTCATCACAGTAGCTTTGTTTCTTTAAATAAAATATAATCTCTTCCTAAGTTGTCTTTCTTTAGTGCTGGAGCTGGGGGAAAAAAATAGTTTACCTGTATGATCTCTGATATTTTTTTCCAAAGGAAGCTTGGACCATATATTTTGCAGAATGTAAAATGTTCTTTTTGCATGTTTTCTCCTCAGGTATTTTTCCCTCACCTTTCTTTTCCTTGTTTCAGTTGAGACTGGCAGTAGAAACCTCATAAAGTTAAAAGCCTCCCTTATAAGATTCCCAGTCCAATCTGCATTTTGAAGCAGAAAGAATAAATCTTAAATCTGAGTGATTTGAAACTGTCCAAACCAAACCCCAAGTCTTGTAAGTTTTCCACATCAGGCTGCTGTAATACATTCTACATTTAGGCAGGAAATTGTAAGCATGGAGCACCTTCAACTAGGAAGTAGAAATAGTTTTCATGTCTGTATTTGATGTTTCTGTTTGCTGCCTCTAAAAGTCTGTCTTTTGTTTTTTTTTTAGTGTGGCTTCTTCCTTATGTTGGATTATTTCAGAACTCAGTGTATTATGCAAAGTACTAGATATGGGTTCTGAGAATATGTTAAATTACATGCAGTTGCCTCTCATTTTGTCATGCTAGCAGTGAGCTGATGGGTCCAGACAAAGGCAGCACTTAGGTGCACAAAGACTACACGTGGAGCAACTGCTTGTGTGCAATTTGGTTCTGGGCAATGCAGCAAAGTATGCAAACATCATCCTAGTTCTGTGTGTTTCTATATAGCCTGATCCAAAGACCATGGAGAAGAAGGGTACTTAAACTCTAGCAGAGTTTAAATATGAGGATAATATTTTTTCCTTTTCTCATGAGTAGAGGCATTTCAATATCTTATTTTCTAGTTTTCAAAACAAGCAAACAAACAAACAAAGGCCCTTTTGTTTCACCAATGTTGATTAACTTTCATACAAGAGCATTTACTTTGTTGGTTCTAATGGATTCTATTATAGTAGCTACCACGATAAATTGATTTTCAGGAAAGGGTAGCCTACTAGGAAGGTACTACAGTATTCCAATTAAACAAAGCTTGTGGAATTAATTGTTTAATACTTTGTAGGGAGGGAAAAAATGCCAGATTTTGAGGCTATACTTAATATACTTCACTTTTACAGAAAATGGCAAGTGTCCCTTTCCTTGCCAGACATTAAATTTTCTCATTTATTCAAAAGAAGTCTACAAGACTTTAGTTATCCCTTGTTGTTTCTGAGGCAGTAGTTTCAAAGCAAATATAATTACTGAGTTCTAATATGACTTGCAGTACTCCTGCCAAATGCTGTTAGGACTGCCCCCCCTTACAACACTAACACATAGGATTTGATGAGACATAATTATCTAATCCCTGTATTGTAAATATGAAGCCTCAGCTTCTTTCATTCTTTTTCTTAAATTATTAAAATGATACAAATAACAGGAAAAAAATCTTCTCTTGTTGCTTGAAGTTTTAGAATCACCATTCTGAGCCCCACAGAGCTCCCCTTAATAAGTCTTTTGAAAAATATATCAGGAAACAAAGTTGTCCCTTGAAAGAGATAAAAAGACTAGAAACTGTAAACTGCATTTTATAGAACAAAAATCTTTCTAGAGAACCCACTCTATGCAATAATAAGCTGGGATAAGGAAATCCCTAAAAACCAAAATTCGGCTATTTTTTCATCAAGGTCAAATCTGTCTGACTTTCTCCTAGTATTTAAAAAAGGTTCTTGTGGGAGGAATTGGCAATGATTTTGAAAATGCTTCAGGAAGTGAATGTCACATCTGAGAATATCTAGTCTAAAGGTAAATGTGTTATACATTGACGTTTGTATGTACTTCAAGGGGTAAACTATTATTGTAACAGGTCAAAGGTGTTCAGATTGAATAGGTCGTTTCCAAAAATCCAGTAACAACCCTTCATAATCACAATCTCTGGCCTTTTCTGTGTAGAAAAGGATGATGTTTTGGAGATCTCCTCTTTTTAGTGGTAACTAAGTCTGTATTTTTACAATTGCCCTTAAGACTCTCAGGCACAGATCAGTTATACTGGAATTGGTGAACTCTCTTAATTGAGATGGTCTCAATCCAAAGAGGAAAAAAGGGATTCAAGTAACTTCTGTATCTAACTGTGTAACCCAAACACTGAAAACAATTAAGATGGTGGTTAACCAGGAACCCAAATGCACTTGCTTATGGCAATCTAAATGAGAGGTTATGTGTTAAATAATAATGCATTGCGACTCAGAGAGTTATCAGAGAGGATGAAAAATGCTGGGCAAAGGTATTCCTGGAAAAGAAATGACAGTGGCATTTGAGTGCAGTGTTGAAATAGTCCTCTCTTAGAATAATGAAAAGTAGTAGTGCCATGCGAGAACTCAGTTAATCAAACTGTCCATCACAAAATATAAGGCTTACCTGCCTTTGATCTTTGCAATGTCTCCTCTGGGAATTTTCACTAAAGCTTGAGTTCAATAACTGCTGTGGTGGTTATATCTTCTTTTTTTTTTTTTTTTTTTTTTTTTTTTTTTTTTTTTTTTTTTTTTTTTTTTTTTTGAGAGAGAGCTAAACTTTGCTTCTAAGTAAGTAGTCTTACTGGTGGCAGCTAACAAAAAATCTGTTTATGTCTGGAAGGAAAACTCCAAAAAACCAATTGACTTATTCAATTTTCCACTAATACTGCTGTGTTAGGGTATGTTGCTTTCAGATCCCATCTCCAGAGGTTACGATGGTAAAGACAATTATTGTTTTGTGATTATGCTAGGAAAATATCATTCCCTAATTGTATTGCTTTCTATATTTTCACCTGCTCATGCACTACTGTCCAACATCAGAGAATAACTAAGATACAACTTTCATCTGACTAAGTTTCATGTTATAGTTTTGGTTGAAATCAAAACATGCTTCTGAATTTTTATTTTTATTTTAACACAGACACCTCTATCATAACAGAAAGGAACAAAACAAGATGTTTTTTAATATCCCACTGATAGAAAGTGTAAGAATAGAAAAAAGGAATAGGCAACTATGTATCCTTGGATCTTCCAATCTTCAGGTGGATCTTTTACACTTAATTGGCGTTTCTGTGGGTTTCCTCTAGATCACATAGCTTTGTAGATGCCATTTTTGTTTGACCTCTTTGGTAGTTGCTACAAAAATTTAACAAGACTGGAGAAGAAGAGACTGACTCCATATATTTATCTTTTGATTTCCTTTTCTCTCTTTCTTATTTAAGTGGACTACTTTCAAAACCACATAAGTAATCCTGACTATCCTACAGCACTTGCTGGCCATTTCTAATATGAAATAAATTTGTTAGCCACTCCAGAATGTTTCTTGAAAACAACTTAGGGGATATGCTCTGAAAGGTTGATTCCATTTTGAAAAGTGACAATACTGAAGTGTCACCTTCTAACTTATCAGATATTTTCCATATGTGTTCAGAGTTTTATCTGCTGACTTCTGTGGCAAAAATACGTCTCTAGTGCTTGTTTTACTCATGTTCATCCTCCAGAAGTGGCACAGCTCCATGAAGAGATCTTGATTCTGCTCCTTTCTGTATATATTTATCATTAGAAGTGCTTTCTGAGTTTTAATTAAAGGATACATCAGATAGCCTCAAGAGACCGTATCTGACCCAGCGATGTTGTGCTAGTTCAATATATACATAGATGGAAGTGGAATTACTGAGATGTGATTACAGATCTAATTAGTTCTGCACATACATTATGAAGAGATGGTCATGTAGAAGAGAGGGAAGATCCAGGCTGACTTCAAATGCACAGTAATTTTTTAGAATTGCTACTGGGAGAGGAACTGGGAAGCAAATTGCCCATCTCTAAAACAGATTTGATTGGAAATTTCAGAGACACCTTAAGTTCTGATCTCCATCCTGCCATTTTTACAGGACTTCTTTTCTTAGAATAATTCTTTGGATTCCCAAGCAATGGAGTGTGTCCGAAGAAGGATAACAAAGAGAGTTAAGGGTCCAGAGCACAAGTCTGCTGAGGAGCAGCTGCAGGAGCTGGCATTGTGCACTCTGGAGAAAAGGAGGCCCAGCTCCCTGCAATTTCCTGGAAGGAGGCTGTAGCCAGGTGGGAGTTAGTCTCTCTTCCCTAGTAACAAGTGACAGGACAAGAGGAAGCACCCTCTTGGCCAGCGGAAAGTTGCACCAGGGGACGTTTAGATTGGATGTTACAAAAAATTTCTTTATGTAAAGGGTTGTCGAACATTGGAACAGGCTGCTCAGGAAGTGATGGAGTCACAATCCTTGGAGGTATTTAAAAGATATGTAGGTTTGGCACTTGGGGACATGGTTTAGGGCTGGCACTGCTGGGTTAATGACTGGACTCAATGACCCTAAAGTTTTTTTCCAACCTAAATGATTCTAGGATTCTATGAGAGTGAGGTCATTTTAAAGTTTCTTGATTTGTGTTTTTTTGGCCTTGTGTACCTGAGAAATTTGAAGGAAATGAACCTTTCATCAATTTCTGTTCAGAATTGTTGCAGAATGTTATTTTTAGCTTGCTATTGAGACTTCTTTGTGTATATGACTCATGTATGCCATGCTGCTGAGCTTATATTTATTATTTATACAGCCATGCATATTCCATGAAATGGACATGTTCTGTCATCTTCATTGATGTCTGAAGTTTTATGGAGAAAAAAACAGGTCTAAAAACCAGCTTTTTATTTAAGATGGCTAGAAGGGGTTCAAAACACAAGCTTTATTTCTCTTTAGATCCAAGTTACATCAAAGCACTCAAGTTTTCTCATGGGAATTAACTAAAATTCTGTAATTTACCATGGGTTGATATTTGGATGCTTGTTCTCTATTCAAATTTCCTAGATTCAACAGAGCATAAGTTCCTCACTAGGAAAAAATAAAAAAAAACATTTAGTCATAAAGACATTATTGTGATGCTCACAAGCTTGGACACTATGGTAATTAATATTGTATAGAAAGAAAAACTTTTAATGGGATTAAAATTAAGAAAAAAGGAAAAAAGCATTTCACGTCTTCTCCAAAGCACTTCAACCTCCCAATGTAGTACATTTGGAATCTTTAGTAGATTAAATAAATAGCAATTACATTGGAAGGTTCATAGGACTAGACTTATGCCATATTATTCAGTTGAATGTAGTTTTAGAAATGAGTTATTACAGTATTTTCATATTTTCTGCTTGCTTTGCCTTTATGCACCATTTAATTTACAAGTGTTATCTAGCTGCTGTTAGTAAAGTTTTCACCTAGGAGAGATCTATAGGCTTTTGTGGGTAGCTCTTGTTCACTCCCTGGATGATCACTTATTTTAATGAGAGAAATAAACATGGTGGGAAAGGCTCTTAGGTGAATTGTTTCTATCTCAAAATACTTTTCTACATTTGTATCTCCTCAATGCAGCAAAACAAAAAAAATCTTTCATAATTGCTGTGATATACTGCTTTTAATTGCCTGGTAAAAGAGAAAGAATAAAACTGAAATGCTAGGTCTTGTGACTGAGCAGAGAACAGAACAGCAAAGATGGGTGGAGGTGGAGAATCAGGTTAAGCCAGCTCAGTGACTTCTTAAGCCAGCACAATGTTGGGGCACAACACGTGTGTGGCACCCACAAAAGAAGCTGTCCTGTAAATCTGTTGCTCTCAATGCATTTGTCTCTCAGGGGATTGCATGCAATTGATGTGACGTCGCAATGAATAAATGAACTCTGTGTTATTCTTTGCTTAGTAGGCTATTATAGGGCTCATTGCTTCAGGCTGTTGACCAGCTTGTGGATGACATTTTTGTCCATACATTAGGGAAAGGTGAATCAATATTGGTTATTAACAGTGCTTTTGTTGCTGTGAGCCTCCCTTGCATATGGGATATGATCACAGGATCAGCTATGATGCTCCCAGCTCTAATATTGATTCTACGCATGAAACAGAAATATAAACGGAAGAAGCCAGCTTCTGCCTTGTCCAAATGGTTTGCTGTCCCCTGCTATAAATTATGATGGACGATTTTTAAGGGTGTCTTTTCAGTTCATTGGAAAGAATTTTATTTTTCAGATTAAAAATTATTTAGCCATGGACATTGCCATTAATCTCAGTCAATTGAAATGCTCAGTCATTAGCACCTTAAGATGTCTCTGTATTCTGCTTGGATGCTGTCTCATCCATGAAGTATTCCTCTCTTGTCTCCTCAAGGTTGCACTCTGGTTAACTTGGTCATTTGCTTTTCCCCAGAGCATGGGATTCATTTTGCCTAACTTTAGCATTGAAACCTTAGGTGTTTAGTCAAAAAATCTGGGCTTACTGTAGTCCATGAAGGAGATCTCTCAATGGGCATTTGTAGATGTTTGTCTGAGAAAGTGAAGATAGATTGTCCTCTTGAACATCACTTCCCACTGCCAACATAAGCAGTCTGGTCAGCTAGCTGTGTGTAGGGGCTTACTTTTTAAACAAAAGAAAGATTAAGCTCATCCTATTCAACACTGTCTTCTGAGATGGTACACAGGCCTAGGCAACATGCAAGGTGTAATGAATGGTAAATCAAAACAAAAAAGCTCAAAATTAAACCATGCACTTAAAAAATTGGTATGCCAAACCATACAGATTGTATTGACACTGGCATGTAAAGAGAAACATATAAATAAAATATCTAACAGTCTATCTATCTATCTATCTATCTATCTATCTATCTATCTATCTATCTATCTATCTATCTATCTCCTGCCTTCTCTCGACCTAAGGAAATCTGAATTATTTGTTTTAGTATTTCTATCTACTTTAAATGCAATGTTGTCTCCTCTACTATGTTACTTGAGATGACACATATATTTAATACTTATGATTTTAGTCTGAAGGAAGTAAAGGAATATGATCCCCATTTCACAGGTGACGAAGTGTGACAGGCCAACTAATGCCTGAATTTAGGCTCCTTTGTGATTCAATTTCGCTGTTTTTAGATGACAACAAATTGAATTAACTTAGAAGGACTTGTAGTAAAGACTTCAGCTGATTTCCCACAATACAGCTTCACACACAGCTTCCCTTTTTTTTTTTTTTTTTTTTTTTTTTTTTTTTTTTTTTTTTTTTTTTTTTTTTTTTTTTTTTTTTTTTTTTTTTGTTAAAGNATTATTTGTGAAAGAGTGCTGGCTCATCAGTCTCAGTTTAGAGAGAGAGCATTTTTTCCTTGGAAGAATTGCATTATCCTATTGGACACAGTAGCAGCATTTACATACGTTTTGAATGTAGCCTGAATAACCAGCCAATTCTGAGAAAAAAAGTGGATAGAAATTACTTCTTTACTTTTGAGAGATGAAACACAGGGATGTTTTAAAAATGTATTCTTTCCTCCTGTTTTTTTGGGGGTGAGAAGTTTCCCTCTCTTCTTATTTCTGTCCAAAATTTTCTTCCTTATGTCTTCTCTTTTCCTCTGAACATAGTATTTTAAGGATTTGGACAGTGTATTTTTCCTTTGATTTTTTTCTTCCTGTTTTGACACTGCCAAGTATTTGCACCACTATCTACTTTTTAGTTTTTCAGTAAGAAACTTAGTGTGCTGAGTATTCTGGTTGTGATTTTTCTCCCTGTTGATTCAGTAGTTTCAAGAAAAACTTTCTCATTGGCAGCATCCCATCCTGATTTGTCTTTCTTTGCTGACCTGACATATCACAATGATGCACTTAACTAGTTTTAGATGGTAGAGAATCAGCTAAAGCTCTGGTAGTCAATGGAGAGCAGAACACAGAGCTTTTAGAGGATCAGCCACTCTCTGAAGACTCTGCTCTCCTTCTCCCTCCCCATGGGAAGGAGACATGGCTTTGCTGACATGCCAGTGGCGAGGTGTGATGAGTCTGGGCCGATGAGTCTGGGCCAATGAGTCTCTAGCCAATTGATTTGATGCTAACAAAGAGTTAACTGCTGCAAAGGTATAATTTAACAAGTATTTCAGGTAAGGACCACCTTTTTTAAATAACTTGGGAGAAGGCAGAGGTAGGAAAGTGCCATGCATAAAAACACAGATACTGGGAATTTTCTGTTTTCATTCAGAGCCCAAGTCAGCACAGGGCTAAATCTATGCTGCTCACATAAATACCTGAATCCATTGTGCATGGAATTAATCATACTTCTAACAACATGATCAGCAGTTTCCCATTAATTTCAGTGAAGATTGGGTCAAGCCTGAGTTAATTTCTTCTTTTGGTTTCTATGAAGTCGAATTTGTTAAGGATTTCATCTGGTTTAGCTTCTTCTTCTCTGCTACAGCAAGAATGATATGGTAAAAATGAGACTGTGTAGATAGTACAGCCCCAACTGCATATTCTTCTGTATAGAAGAAACTTTGGGACTTCTTAATATTTTCTGCCAGTTTCTGTTAAGACTTTGGATTTAATGCAGTCATGGCTCAGGATTGACTGGCAAGATTGATTCTGCAGTGCTGGTTCGTAAAGAGAAAAGGATCCCCTTTTCCTCTTCATTTTTCAACATTCAGCCTTTGGTAGGCTCCAACGAGGACTTCCAAGTTCCCCTAAAAGGTTTGAAATGTGTCAGCTCCAGAGACTTTCAGCAAGACCTGCAATCCCCTAAGACACTGCTAAAAATCTCTTCTGGGTGTCAGTTTCTTTTCTGCCAGTGATGGCGGCAGGCTGCTGATCTCTTCAAAGCAGGTCCTGTGGTCAGAAAGGTGCTTGCCTCCCCCTCCAAGGATGAATGTCTGTCAACAAGGTGGTTCATTGGCATTCTGCTGTGAAGATGGAAGAAATCTGCCTGTAGCGACACACCACTGGCAAGGTCGGTGAAACAGAGAGAGAAAGAAAAGAGTTTGCAAGGCTTTTGCTCTCAGTGGGGGAAATTAAAGGTGGCTTGTGTTATAAAATATTAAATAGTGATTTAATCAGCAGTGAGATATGTAAGTGAGCTTAATTAGAAATACATATTATTCTTTGACTTTAAAGCACAAAATGAAAAATTAAAGCAATCTTAGAGGATATGTAATCAGCGAGGAATAATATGTTGGAAAATGAGCCTGATGTTGTAATTGGTGTATGCAATTAAAATTAATTAATTTTAGTTAGCATACATGCATGCAAATATGAAATCAACGAATTTCAGATATTAAACTCATAATTATAGTGATACTATTGCCAGAGCTAGTGACAGAGGAATTGACTTTTCAATGGTAAATACTTGCTCTTCACATTTTCTCTTTGCTATCATGTCAGGCTGAAACATAATGATTAAAGCTATTTGATCAGGCATGATTAAAATAAAAATGTTTAGATTCCCCCTCATTTTGACTTGTGTTTCCTACCTTCTCAGCTGTATCAGTTACACTCACCTCTGGGGTAACTGCAAGACATTTTTTGATCAAGTGCAATTTGAGTTTAAGAAGTTCCCACCCACTCGCTCACTGGTTGATAGACTTCCCCCCCTGGCCCCTGCCAGATTGCTCTCCCTGTCTCTTTGCTAATATAGTCTTGAGGAGATGTGCTGTAAGCCAACTCATGGAATGATCTGGCTTTGTGAAAAAAAAAATCTTCTCTCTGCTTTCTCTGCAGATTCTCTAATAACTGTTCACCAAACAAAGTGACTTTCTTCATTTCACCTACGAATAAAACCCTCAATGCTTGCAACAAAATTATTCCAGTGTATTAAATTCCAGTGTAAGGAAATTGTACAGAGTAGCAGCCCTCTCCGCTCTGGTAAAAATTTGCTTTAAGTCTTTCCAGTTCCTCACTTTGGAGACTGACAACATATTGTTATAAAAGCTCCTGCTTTTCCAAAAGTCATCCAAGGTAAGGTAGGAGCAATTGTAACACTGAATGATTATATTGCTACCAAAATGAATAAAGAGTCTAAAATGACAGGAGTACCAACGAATACAGCTATTATTAAACATTAGAGAGGTACATTATGCTTTAACATTTTTTGATCCAGTTTAGCCTAGCAATCAGCACCACATTAATCCCCTTCAGATTATACATGCAACCAAAACAGAAAGCAGACCCCTGTTGGCTCAAAGTGTCATTAAAATAAAAGCTTTTAAAACAGCTTTAAAGTAAACTTCCTTGTTCTCCCATGGTACAAACGTACCTGTAAGAAGAATTCAAGGACATTTGCTAAGAGAGATGGAAAGGAAAGATGTGCTGATGAGTGAAAAGGAGGGCAGAGCTCCCCTGCTTCAGTCTCTGCATACCTGCATAACATGCACACTGTATTCTACCATGCCTTTGTTTATCATTTACTCCAGTATTCTTTCCTGTTCTGGCAGCGATTTTTCACTGAAAATATGTTGCCTTACTAAAGCCTCCAGGTATTTAAAAGCAGCCATTTTTCATATGGTGCATCTTGCCCAGGTTACAGGAGCAAGGAGCATGGAGAGGATGCAGTAATCCCTGAGGGGCAATTAGGCAGGTACCGCTGCCTGTACACCTTTGTGCTCAGCCTGTCAATTTGGTGAGAAGAGATGAAGCTGCATTTACTCTGGCTTCCTATGCCTATTTCAGGTACCTGTAGGTTTTTCTTTCAACATCCCTTCCCTCTCATTTGTACTGTAGCCTGTTAGTGTGCACACTGTATGCTAAATGCAAATTAATGTATTGAAGGAATGATAATTAGGTGACGGTAGGTAGTCTGTGCAGAAAGATCATGTTTGTGTAAAAAATGGAACCTGAGCAGAGTTATACAATCACCAGGAAAATGCCTGATTTGTCTAAGCATTTTGTCTAAGCAGCCACTTTTATCTGCTGCATGCAATAGCAACAGGAATCAAAGCAGCTAACTTTCCATCGTCTCAGGACAAAGGTGCCTGTTTGATTCAGCTTCAAGGGCTGCATGCACAATCAGACCCCTGGAGATACTGAAAGGCAGGAACCAGAGAGATGCTTCAACAAAGTTCATAGGGAGGAAGCTGCCTGCACGGAAAGAAAAAGACTGAGAAAGGAAATAAAAAATGGAATGGGACATGAATACACTCTGAGGTCACAGAAAGGTCTAAAAGGGGAAGAAAATATTCAGAAAGACACTTAGAATGGAAATATAGTTTCTGTTAAAACTAAACAGAGACATTACTTAGGTTTAATGAAGCTGAATTTAATCAAGAAGGAATTGAACAAACTGTTTGATGGTTGCACATTGTAATGTAACAACAGGGTGTGACAGCTTTGCAAAATGGTGCAAATGCTGTCCCTGCCCCCACAGGGATGGAGGTGGAGCAGGCAACCTGCACAGTGGCCCAGCTCCTTTCCGTGAGAAGAGAGGTCAAGTCTCTAGGGCCCTCTTTCCCTGGCAAGTGTGGATCTCAGGTGCTGAAATGGCAGGGGAGAGGACTGCCTTGGGGTGCTGTGTAGCAGCCAGCTAAAAGTGAGAAGAGTCACACTGGGAGGAGCTGGATTATTAAATCTCCTTTATTCACTGGGCCATGGCTTTCTCAAAGGATCTTCTGCATATTTTTTCCAAGATGTATGCCTCAGCTCTGCCAGCCACATGAAGAACGTCAAGCATGGTCGGCCCAAATTCTGTATAGAGAGCTGTGCCTCTGTGCATGCACTTGCACTGCACAGACCCTGCTTCCAGAGGTTTGGAGGAGCAGACATCCAACAGGCTGTGAGACACCCTGGCCACCCTGCTGTCACCTCTCCTACCAGAGAGTTGCCCTGAGTGAGTGCTCAAAAAGTAGGGTAATGCAAAAGTAAATACACAGCTACAATTTTCTGGGGTCAAACCTCTGACTTTGGGGACTGCTTTGTTTCCCACTAGTGATTCTGCAGCTTACTTTATTTATACTTGCTTTAGCTGCTCCACTTCTAACAGTGTGGCTCCTGGCATGCTGATATAAGGTGCTGAAAAAAACGTGTGCATCTCTGGGTTCCACACATCCTACTTCCTGCAGGGTTGCAGTGCAAAGAGAGCAATTTACGGGCAGGGACAACAATTCAATCATGCTGACACTGTGGATCTGCTGCTCTGCTCTCTGAGGATGGCTGTCTGTCCAGTGCTCCATGCCAGCTGTGCTCGGCGCTGGCTGGCATGACACCATTGTTTGCATTTGCCTTTTGGCAGATTAGTGTGTCTCAGAGAAAAACAAGAGTGTCTGAGGAGGTGTGTGCTTGCAACATATTTTTCTGGCAGTAGCTTTTGCTGATGCAAACACAAAGAGAGACTGGTGAGACTCCACAGTGTGTGGCCACACAGTGGCCATGAAATCTGAATGTAAGGAAGGAGAGATAAAAGTTTAACTTACTGTCTTGCTATTTGGGCAACGGATATGAAGTTAGTGATTTTGTTGCCCATGTGGCTATACAGTCATCCTGATCTACTGAAATTTCACTTTCATGCGGCAGAAGGTACCAGCAGAGCTAAGATACAGGTTTTGTTTTCTTTTTATCTGAATGAGTGAAAACAAAGGGACTGAATTCTGCTGCTTTAGAATGTAGATGTATTACTTTCATCAAATTTTACTATCAAGTTTGGAGGTAGAGTTTATGGCAGGCCATTATTTCAGTTTTATGCCCTGGGAACTTTTGCATGGTTCTTCAGGAAGGAATGCTTTTAAAGTCACCTTATTTTGCCCCCTTCTCCATCAACAACTGTTGTTGGTAGTTGCAGTAAAAACAAATTCTGATGTGTGAAAATAACATGCTCTGTTTGCTTTTCAACATGGAGAGATTAAAGGAAATAGTGTGATAATTATTAATTTTGCTCTTTTAAGTGAATCTACACATTTTTCATCTGTCCCCACTCATTTTTCTGGAAAAGACGTTTTTCTTTTTATCTCATTTTTGTCTGATAGCTATATCTTGAGGTTGGAAATTCCTGTCCTGTTCCTCCAACCAAAACATGAAATCAATGCAAGCAACATAATCTTGAATTCATATGAATACCTGAGGAAGGAAGAGATGGGTCACTCTAACATCATAGTCTTTTATGAGAGCAGTGCTATAATTTGATCAAAAGGACTAAGCTTTGCTTAAAATTTTTTGACTCACCAAATTTTTTTTGTTGGGTACTAAAATTAAAGCTATGAACAGAAACTACTTTATTGCTTGCATTACATTGTGTTGTGACCAGTCATCAGGGAACTTAATCATCACCTTCTAATGTTAGGAAAAAAGAATATTTAAAGGTAGAGTATGGTGACATCAGTTCAGTGGTATTTTAGGAACCTAGCTGCTTTGTCTGCTGCAGAAATTTTGTGTCTCAACTTTGTTCTTAGACCCTCTTGCCATAATTGGACTGAGGCTTTGGAATAATAGAAGATTGCTCTTGGACCAAATGTATGTGGCATGAAATAGTGAGGTGTTGGCAAAATGACAGGAAGAAAAGTTACATGACTGATTAATTCTTTGATTACACTTATTCTTTGATTAGGTGAGGAAGCCATATGAAATATGTAAATAGAATTTTGTATCGGTCAGGGATTGAAATGGGCCAGTATTTAATCATACTGTATTGTTGCTCAGAACTTGAAACAGATGTAATGACACTTTTTAAACATATTGGCTGCTGGAAAAATATGTTTTATTAAGTATTTTTAAATTTTCATTTTGACCCCAGGTAATAGTGTAGAACAATGGTGATCATGGATGTTGAAAAGTCAGGTTCCTGCCACTCATAAGATTTTCAAAAATTGGTTAGGTTAATGTGTTTAAATTCAAACTGAATGGATCATTTAATCGAATGCCTCCATGAACAGAAAGAAAATGCCAAGTCTGGTGTAATCAAATCTTTTGTTCTTAGAGTCTCCAGCCTGCATATGCTTAAATTCCTGGTGCTGAATGGCCTTTTGGAGATTGAATGTTCTGAAAGTGATGAGAAGTACAAAGGTGGTTGATACATGTGAAAAGTATATCATAAAAGGAAACTGAGGATTAGCAGGGAAATTGCACTCTCAGTACTGGCTGGCTTTAAAGTGATTTGTGGGCAGGTTAAATAGTCTTGTGTCATATCCTGTGCCAGGATCCTAAATATTTGTTAGCAGTTGCTCTGTTAATGCCACTATTGAGGAAAGGATGCATGGTTTCTTGACAGGTCTGCATGCCTAACTTGGAATGCTTTCTGGTTCATGTTGCTGGAAGATATTCAGCTTCCCCAGGGCTGGACCACTATGAGCAGAGGGCTACTGGAGTATGAGGGGGTATTCCTCCAGCTAAGGGTTTCTGGAGAACAATGGCCTTTTCTCTGGGGTGCTCCATTTCACCAGGTGGGCTTTGGGTCTGAGATAATGCCGACACCATACCTAGGCCAGCAGCTCAGTATGCTGCTGAGTGTTTCAACAAGCAAGTAACAGGAGAGGCTCAAAGAACACCTGGAAGCTTTTCATTTGTCACACTGCATCTTAAAGCTGTAGATGTGTAGGGCATTTTCAACTGGCTAAAACAGCTGTAGACATCAGATCCTCAGCTGGGCATTGACAGACTGATCTGTCTGACTTCACCGCAATCCTTCAGGTTGAAACTCCAAACTGACTATCTCAAATCTCATTTAAGATGCTTAGAAGCCTCAGGTTGACTTAACATGCACAAAACAATAGCAATAAATTCCTGGAGAATCAAGGAAAGTGTACAAAGAATTTCTACACCTGACATGGTTTATTTTATATCTATCATTATCAAATGCAAAGGTGGAGACTCCTCCCTTTTTTTTCAGTTTCTTCTAATTTGCTTGTAAATTTACCAATCTTCAGCAAGTTGGGCAAACATTTTTTGTGCTTGGTGTCTGCCTTAGACTGATGATTTGATGATATTACTGGTACTTTGTTTTCTGCCTTATGATATTTAAAGGAGCTTTATATATCTATTTTTCATTCTTGGGTTTTAACACTTGTATTTCTGCTTAAAGCTCATAGAATTTTTGGACTGTTACTATTTTGTGCTGAAAGAATCAAAGGAAAGCCTTTCACTGTCACTTGAAGGTTAATTAGTGTGTTCTTTGGGGCATTCATCTTGGGACAGCAACACCCAGATGACAAAAGAAAAATGTGTTTCATCCAAGGCACTGACCTGGCAAAACAATGGCCTTTGATTGGACTGAGAATTCAGTATGATTTCTCTGCTTCCTTGAAACAAAGGGAGAAGCCTCCAACTGCAATGCAGATTCCTTCTCTTCTGTTAGACCCACCTCAAAGATCACATGCAACTTTGCTCATACCCTTGTGCCCGTTTATCACCGTGGATCTGATCACTGCCAGCAGTTGGGGTCTTTAATCTGATAAATCTGACAGGAGATGCTTATGCATACCATTAGGAAGGCAATATTCCATATGCTCTCTAATTGGTTTGAATTTATCCTATTATTTCAGCATTTAAATGTTGCTGAACGTAATTTAGATGTGTCAGGCTCATAAAGTGTAGGCTCTGGTGGGAGTTCATTATTGAAAAAAGATACATCCAGTAAGGCTTTTTCTGGCTCCAGGCCCAAGCCCTCAGCATTTTGCTTACCTCACGTGTAGCTTTTGTCCGCTAGCTACACTCCTACAACCACGCTGAAGTAGTCTCTACATATTCTTTTTATTGCTTCCCCTCCAGTATTTCTTTTTTTCCATCTCTCAGGGTGTGTATATAATTTGTTGATTTAACAGAGTGATAGCTCATTCAGAGTGTGTGGTTGGCAAAACCAGGGTAAACAAAACACCCTGTTGTGAGGATGTTGGAAGACATGAACATCATCCTCCATGTTAGTGACTACCTGGCTAACACAATGAAACCTGACAGTCAATACCTTCTAATCTGGGTGTTGGGGCCACTCTACCATCCACTTATTGAAACTGATGAAAGGTGAGCTCGTTCTTCTCCTTGTGGGAGTGCTCAGCCAGTGGACATGGCAAACACCGAGAGCTTTTCTTATTTTTTTAATCCCGTTTGATCTCTAATGGGGCAATTTGGAAGGCAGTATGAAAGTTTGGGGCTGCACAGATTTTTGACATATTTCTGTAACTGTAAAAGCCCTTCTGAAGAACATCTTGAGCTCCATGGCAGAACAGGTGTGAAAGCATACTAATACCTCCAATACAGCTTCTTTACAACGTCATCACAAAGCACGAAGGCCAACAATGCCTTTTAACCACTAAGAAATAAGAAAAGGCTTACGGGTGAGATATGGCTTTATTATTAGACTTGCAAAATAAAAAAAAAATTGGCAAGCATGTGCTTGACAGCCTGCCTTGCTTGTTGACCATCTGATTCTATGAGAACATGCCTATAAAGAGATTTGCTGTAGACACCTACAAAACAGTGACCTCACAGAAGCGCATTAATTGAAACAACTAGAACTTGCAAGCATGCTACAGGCCTCATGCCTCACACACTTTTCTCACATTTTTCATTGAGTTAGGCTTGTGATGTGGGCAGGAAAGAACTCTCTCTGCATGTTGAGAGGCAGTGTCTAACATACTTTCTGCCTTAACACGTACTGTCTTGGTGTCACATTCACAAAGCAAACTGCCAATATTACACCCCTTTTAACTATTCCTGAATATGCACTTTGGAGATAACCCTGAATTTCTTTTCATCACCCTTGCTGAAGCCCCTGGTTCAAGTACACTAGGTTGGATTTCTTGAGGGTGAGGCAGATGGTGGTGTTCTTCATTCTCTAATAGGTCTTCCTGCAGCAGTTAGAGACACATATGGAGTCTGAAAATCCTTGTTCTCTGGGCAAAGTGGGGTTAGCAGTTAGAGAGACTAGATAAAAACAGGCTTGTTAGAATTAACACGGTATATTTTCATTTATCTAGAGTTAGGAAACATATACATTATGAAGTTATAATAATAAAATCCTTTCTATATATTTATTCTTATCCTGAAAGGTTTGGTGCAATACATAGCCTGCTGACCTCCATCTTTAGGATGAATTGAGTAGAATTGCTTGCTGAACCTTCCTTTTCTCTCTTTTCCCCATCTCTTACAGCATGACTCACTGTTGTCAATTGACATTCTTGTTGGTAACTTACTCTCTTCTCTGGCTTGAGGCTCTGTGACTGTTAAATAACTTCTCATACTGTGCTTAATAATAGAAAACCATTTTCATATCTAGGTAGACAGATTTTTCCAAACTGGTGGCTCAGACAAATCCTTTGAAGATAAATCTTTGAAGCTGTTCACCTGAGGTGTTTTATCCATGCCTTTTTATTCTAATTTGTCTTTTTTTTTTCCCAGAGAATTTAACTACTCCTGTCCTTTAGTTTAAGTCTGGCCACAGAAGTGGGACAATAACACAAAGATAAACACATGATAAAATTTTACACACTACATTACTGCACTAGTTCCAGTGTGGGAAGTTTTTCTGTCAGTCTACAGTTTACTGGAGACTTTCTACCAGTCTCCAGGATATATAAATGTCTTTTCTTTATATAGAATCATGGAACCATTCATATTCAACTCTAAACTATACCCCCAAGTGCCACATCTACACATTTTTTTGACTACTTCCACTGATGGTGATTCTACCATTTTCCTAGGAAGTTTGTTCCAATGCTTAATAACCCTTTAAATGAAGAAATTTTTCCTAATATCTAATCTAAACCTCCTCTGTGCAACTTGAAGCCATTTCCTCTGTTCTGTTACTTGTTACCTGAGAGAAGAGAATGACACTTCCCTTGCTACAACCCTCTTTTAGGTTGTTGTACAGAGTGATAAGGTCCTCCCTGAGCCTCCTCCTCACCACTCCTTCTATCACTCCTCCTAAGACTTGTGCTCCAGACCCTTAACCAGCTTTACTACCCTTCTCTGGACACGGTCCAGCACCTCAAGGTCTTTCTTGTGGGGTGGGGCTCAAACTGAACACAGCACTTGAGGTGTGGCCTCAGCAGTGCTGAGTACAGTGGGATNACTTTCTACCAGTCTCCAGGATATATAAATGTCTTTTCTTTATATAGAATCATGGAACCATTCATATTCAACTCTAAACTATACCCCCAAGTGCCACATCTACACATTTTTTTGACTACTTCCACTGATGGTGATTCTACCATTTTCCTAGGAAGTTTGTTCCAATGCTTAATAACCCTTTAAATGAAGAAATTATTCCTAATATCTAATCTAAACCTCCTCTGTGCAACTTGAAGCCATTTCCTCTGTTCTGTTACTTGTTACCTGAGAGAAGAGAATGACACTTCCCTTGCTACAACCCTCTTTTAGGTTGTTGTACAGAGTGATAAGGTCCTCCCTGAGCCTCCTCCTCACCACTCCTTCTATCACTCCTCCTAAGACTTGTGCTCCAGACCCTTAACCAGCTTTACTACCCTTCTCTGGACACGGTCCAGCACCTCAAGGTCTTTCTTGTGGGGTGGGGCTCAAACTGAACACAGCACTTGAGGTGTGGCCTCAGCAGTGCTGAGTACAGTGGGATGATCCCTGCCCTAGCAATTCTGACCACTATTTCTGATATCAGCCAGGATGCCACTGGACTTCTTGTCTACCTAGGGAATGTAACCAAAAGCATATTTTCAAATCTCCATTGGAAAATAACTTTTGTTTAACATCTTTTATCCTTATATAATCTTTTTTGTCTTTGACTGATCAATTTAATTTGCCTCATGCAAACTACATTTTTTTCAATATATTATTATATTATATTATTATTATACTATATATTATTATATTATTATTATTATATTAGAATGAAGTGCATTGCTTTTGAAATTCATATCACAAAACACCACCACCATCACCATTTGAACACTGTATTTATAAAAGCTTTTCTTTCTTGTAGTTCACTTGGACATATAATCAGGTGGGGTTTTATTATTATTATTTTTACTTATAAGGGATGGATGCATTGAACAATGCACAGATGTCATGAGCCTGGTAAGTGGTGTCAGAAATCACAAGGAGATAGATGCTGGAACAACTCATACTTTCTTCTCCCTGGATAAAGATCCATCCTTCCAGTGGCCTCTCTATATGAGAATATGCAAGACATACACTTCCCACTAACTGGTTCTGATGCACGGGAAGTGAGTAGCAATAATGACTGATTTTTAAATAGTTATAAATAGCAGAATTTGAAAACCTATTGACCTGCAGGATATGCTGACTGCTGAAGAATGAAAGGAATTTTTCCTTGGCCAAGGGGCATGGTCTGTGCTGCAATCTGAGTTTGACACAAAGAAATGTCTGGAAAAACAGACAGCTTCTCTCAACAGCAACAGGTTGATCATAATAGTCCAGGCTCAGTAAGGAATTCAAAAGTCACTAAGATAATTAATGGCTTTAAATGGGAGAAAGGAACATTTGGATTTACAAGGAATCACAATGTATTTTTCAGTTTAAATTAATCACTGCTATTGTTTGAATGTCTCAGGGACATTAGGGAAAAAAGATGAACTTTGTTTTTGGAATTTTAATAGCAATTACAAATCTCCAGAACAGCTATAAACAGAGTACACTGTCTTGTCTATCAAACTGATAATGAGATCAGCAAAAGAGTGGATAGCCAGGGAACCATACCCACTTGACTGACAGATGCCTACAAACTCTTTTGAGTATACTGGCAGAACAGGGAAATATGAAAATATTTTCTAATTCTTTAGGGCAAGGACAGTATGAAATTTGGAGGTTTTATTCGTAGTAGGATGATGAGAATGAAGCTCATCTTAAACAGTGAAAGATGAGGGAGATTTTTTTCCCAAGCACCTCCAGGCAGTTTGACCTCTTACATATTCCAAGCATGTATTTGTGCACACTTAATCCAGATCAACCCATGGCAGAAGGGACAGCCTCCTAAAGAGCACTTTGTTTCCTCATCAGCTTTTACCTGTGAGGTTCAATGGCAGTCAGGTTTGTGGAGCAAGAGTACAGACGTGAAATACAAAGGACCACCTAATCTTTTTGAGTGTACTGGCATTCCCAACACACTGCTTGTGCGGCAAAATGCTTTTTTTAAATGTCATGAAATGGCTGCTGGAGCTCTGAGGTCCCCTAAGTGGCTGCACAGCTCTCAGGCAATGCTGTATATTGTGGTGCTTGTGTCTCTTTTTAGCTATACATTAAACACATTTAACTCTGCAATGCAGCACAGGAGAGAATTTAACCAAAATGGATATATTCAGGCAGCTTCATCTTGAATAGTTTTAAATAAAATACAAGGCTCCAAGTATTTTGATTTTGCTTGGTCCCAAAGCAAATAATTTGTACAATCACTAGTATCACAAACTTTCCATAACCAGCATAAGTAGGAGCTGATTGAAGTTTTTCTCAATATTAGTCCCATTTTCTAATACCCAAAACATACAACAGCTGGCAAATCTTGTATAACCTCTAGGCTTGTAACAGGCTGCCTCTCAGAAAGGTTCACAGTGTTTGAAGGGTTTAGCTATATGACATATGAAAATCTAGAATACTTGAGTCATGTGGTTCCAATCAAATACTGTGTTTTTTAATGCAGCCAGCTGAAAGACCACAAAGTTAGGAACAAACACATGTACACCATATGTACTGAACGAAATTTGTGAAATGCATGCCTCTGACTGTGAGCAAAGAGACACACATGAGGCACAGTGCAACACCATATGCAGAAAGACTGGATTTAATAATGGTTTGGGTGGTCTGTGATAGTGCCTCTCATAATGTGCACATGCTAGCAACACACCATTCTGCCCCAAATATTCAGTCTATGTATAAAACATGTGTATAATCCTTTATCTGCTGAGAAATGGAGTCATGAACAGGACTATGGAGGTGATATTACCTTTGTTATATAGCAGCTGTGAAATTGTTCCTGTTGTTCAAAGACAGGTTAAAAAGTGCAACTCAAATTTCCGTCTATTCCTATCTACAAAAGGAGCACCAAAAATGCAGTTGCAAGTAAAGAAGGAAAAAAAACAAGACCAAAGGTGATTTTTCAGGGGTACAGATTACCAAGAACTGCATGCTTAGAACAAGTTTCATCAAAGTTACAGACCCTTATTATTTTTGTGCTATAGCCATGAAGGGCTTGATTTCAAGAAGTACAGGGTGAAAATCAATTTGATGCAGGAGGTCATACAAGTGGCTCTCCGTAGTCCCATCTAGCCTTAAAATCTCAGGGCCTAAGGATTTTCCACAGCTGCAGTGTGTGCAAACAGATGTAATATTATTGATATTGCTTCCTGCATTCCTTTCTGCTGTCATGAATAAACACCTCCCTCACTGAGGATTTCTCAATGCAAGTGAATATGAGGGGTTTTTTTGTGAATAACTTCGGATGTGACAGCTACTGTTTGATTCCCACTGGGAAGCTGTGGCTGCCCCCATTCTGCCTGAACAGAGGGCAGAGGGTCCAGTCTAGGGGCTTGCAAGATATCAGCCCGGTGCATGACTAGATTTGTATTTTCGTGGGAGTGGAATATGGAATTTCACATAGGGGGAGGAAAAATGTGTCTTGGGGAAGTTGTTTCACAGCGTATCTTGGTCTCCTGGGAAGTGTGGGTTGGGAAGTGAGCATTAGTCCCGCGGCATATGAATTTATAGCCTGTCAAAGATAAAAGAAAGATGCAATATATAACAGCCCTTAAGCTCGCTAATTATACGTCAGTGTGATTACTGTACCTCTCTCTCTCTCTAAGCAGGCTGTGACACACTTTGGTGTGTGTGTCACCATGCAGGTGCATGCTCCGTTTTGTACCTGTGTTGCTGTGTGGCAGGCAAAACAGGGACTTGCGTGTCCTCAGGCCACTTTTCTGCATTGTACAGTTTTCACCTGGGGACACCTAAGAACGTAATACGGCACCCAACTTCAGAACATAATCCTGTAAGAGCTGCGATATGAAGCATAGAGAGAAGTTAAGTGTGAAGTTAATTACCTTGCTGGGGCTTACACCAGACTTAATGCTGGCAAGCTAAACTAGGCCAAGGTGAGCTGGGGATGGGATCATGAAGGGATCGCAACTGCTGTTTTACTCAGCAGTAAAACTAATAAGAGTCAAACCGCTGACACAACTGTCAGTAGCCTATTTTCTAAACCACACTGGAGGAGGAAGAAATAGAGAATGAGATGGCTATAAATGGACTGATGAATTAAATATGGTCCTGGATTGAAATGCAGGTTTTCCTTTTCTGCAGGTGTAGTTCTTGTTAACAATTTACCGTTTCAAAACTGTCAGAGTTTTGATGAAGGAATGCATACATGTTAAGCAGATTTCAAGAAAGTGTTTACTCTACTTAGGAAAACTTACTCTTTTGCTACCAGGCCCGAGGTCACTTGGAGAACTGTGAAGCAAAGAATTTTGGAGGACTGTTTTGAAGGATTCAATTTCCTATCTTCTAGAATAATTATTAAACACACACACACACACACACACACACACACACACACACACACACACACAAAATATATATATATACATATATATACACATTTCCCTTGTGTGCAAGCTCTTACATTTCTGAATTTCAGTTTCAAATGATGCAGTATTTTTGGAAATAAGTGTTTTCCCTCAAGCTACAGTTTCCAATTCTTGCCCAGCTCTAGATTTGCAGGATGTCTGTGGGTGAAAGTGAGAACTAGGAGTTGAGGGAAGAGTTTCTGAGAAGTAGGTTGTCTAGGGAGGACCATATTGGACTAACTGAAGTGTGGACAAAGACTTCAGCAATAAGGATATTTTTGCATGGTGATAGAAGATGCCTCTAAACTCAATGAGATCTTAACTAAGTGAAGACTTTTTCTCTGAAGGGACATAATGTTTCTCTTCACTCCTCCCACTCCGTTAAGCAATACACTTCAGCTCCTCCTTTAAACAATGGATTCAGGTTCCTGTCTTTCATGTGCTCACCCACCACTTAAGAACAGTTTCACTGCCTTACAGAATTCTCATTGTCTTCAATCTTATGTTCTTGCACCATGGTGTTGCTTTGTCTCCTGCATAAATATCATTTATTAAGGCACAAATATACAACTGTTTACAGAATAATAACCATAATAACTGGTATTGTGAGCTGTTTCCTAGAGAACTCTGCATTGATATCTGCATGTCAAGAAAGGAGGATGAATAGCCACCTTTTTGCTTACAGTGAACAACCACTTGTTAAGTTGCAAAAATAAATAAGATGTAGTCCTTAAAAATGGAATGTTCACTTGGATTACTCTATCATAGAATTAGTTAATGCATAGATATGCCAGACCTGGAATGGAAAATAATTAAATTTTTCTTGAGAAATACTGAGTTTTCAGTTGGTACTTATACATAAATTAAAGCAAATGAAGCCTTTTCTGTGTCCCCTCTTAATCTAAACATTGCTCCTACCCTGTGAATAGCTTTATGTTGTCACTGGAAAAAGAACTACATCCTCTTTCTTAAGCTTTGTAAACAAAGGCAATATCTGTAGTTTTTGCTCCAGGATGCCCCATCCTTGGATGTGTTCAAAGTCAGGCTCAATGGAGCATCAAGCAACTTGATCTACTGAAAGGTGTCCCTACCCATGGCAGTGGAGTGGGAACTAAATGACCTTTAAGGTCCCTTCCAACATTCTATTAATCATTCTGTGGTTAATTCTATGAAATCCTAGTATCTGCTTAGACTGCACTGAGTCTAGTGATGTATGGAGGAAAACTGCTTGCAACATAAACACTCAGTACTGAGGTCCCCTAAATTACATGAAAAATCTTAATGCTGGTTTGGTTAACAGTAGTAAACTTAAAGAAATTCCCTTTGCCAAACCTATGTTCAAAGCATTTTTTTTTTTAATAAAAAGCTATATTTCTACTCAGCCAGGCCCATTATTAATCATGCGGATTTGAAGAAATGTGTTCATTGTACAAGACTTGATAACATGGCTCTTCCTGTATTTCTGTATAATACTGCAAAATAATACAGCTATAGTAGTTTTTCACTTGTATGGCTGTTGATGAAGGAAAGTTGCCATTGCCCAGTATTTAATGAAATTTGAAAATAAGGTCCTTTAAAAAAAAGAGAGGTGGGGAAGAGTAAGAGAAAGAAAGCCTGCTGCTCTGTTGAGAGAAAATTTCCTTTGTGTCTAATGCATTTTCCCAGAACAATGCAGGCTTGCTCTGCAGTCACCAGAGCTGTGCTCATGGCTCTGAAAGATAGTCCTCTGCATTTGGCATTAATTCTCTCCTCTCACTCTCTTGCTTGGCAATGTTGGAATTTTTCTAACTCTGTAAAACTTGAGCCAGCAATCTCTCTCCCTACCCCACCCCAGTTTTGTCTCTGTGCATCAAATTATCATTTTTTAAAAGGCACTGTGAAGCAAGAAAACATTTGCTTTAGAATGCCATTATATGTGGTAATACCAAGATAGAGTTTAGTGTAAGCTAAAGATTTAAAAGAAAAATTATCTCTAGGATTCATTCTGGGAAAAGAAGATACATAGTTTAGGGATTTTTATTTTTTTAAAGAGATCTAAGTCTATGCTTCCGCCTGTGAAAGAAGCATGAAGTAAATGTCTCTGTTTTTAGCCAAAACCTTTTTTGGTGCAAATTGCACATATGGTGTCAAAGAAATATCAACTGAATAAGTGCTGCTTTCATCGAGTTACAGGGCAAAATGTAGGGGAAGAGAAGGAGGTGCAGAAGGAGGGTTTTTAGGCCATGCAAGCAACAGAGCCAAGAGAGGTGCAAATTGTGTCAATGGAATTTATTTTCCACAAGCATAAGCATAGGCATATCTTGCTTTCAGTGTTGCTGTTACAAGAATCTTCCATTTTTCTATGCAGTCATTTCTGTTGCTGTTTATCGTGCACGAATCTAGTGGTGTTGCACAAGGGAGTAAGAAGATATGTTCCTCTCACACAGTGCAATCTCAACCTCAGTGTGCACTTCCCAAGCTGAGCACTTTGGCTTTGTCTAAATAAGCATAATTAGAATAAAAAAACCTCATAACCATAAAATTAACCATAATAAACAACTTGGTGCGTGTGACTAGATGGGTCCACATTGCATTCTGTTGGCGTCTGTAGCTTGCACCCAGAATGCGCTTTCAGGAAGATGGCTTGGTCAGCAGATGCCCATGGGGGTGGATATTTGTGCCAATACTCGTGGCTTCTTCTCCCTCAGAGTCTGAGAATGAGCATTTCTTTATGCAGTGTGGAAGTGTGCAGGTAGGAAGGGGCTGAAAAGAATACAGTTATCTGGCTAAAGAAATAACACCACCCATATTTTCAGCATTCATTCAGTGTGTATTGCAAGATTTCTCACCAGCGCTGGAAAACTTACTTTAGCCTCTAAAAGGAGTGAGTTTTATTTTTTGCAGTCAGAAGCAACGACAACTGAAAAACCTGCAGTACCAGTGTTTGTATCCCCAAGGCTCAGCTTGCGTCACTGACACATAGAGAGGCATATTTCAGCCAGAAAGACAAAAGCACATGCAGAGAAGCAATCCTTTCCTGATGACATTGGCTACCTGGAAGCTGGCTGGCATACGAGGTGAGCGGGAGGTCATGTTGGCTCCCTTCAGGCTGGCTGGGGACGGCTTGGCAGGGATTAACTGGCTGCAGCTCTGCTGCCACTTCTGGCCTGAGTGACAATTTGGCAGGGCGCTCAGGTGCAAGAAGCAGAGCAGCAATCTGTTCCCTTCCCCAGCCCTCCTGCCCACAGCAACCTTATTTCTTCTCACTTCAGGCTGCTGCTCCCTCCCTTTATTTGTGTGTGCGAGTGCATGCACGCCTTTCCCTGTGGTAGTGGCATTTGAAAGACACCAGCGTTTGCTCCATCTGGCTCCTGTATCTGTACTCCTTCTCATGGCAGCACGAATCCAGGATAGATTTCAACAAAAGAAAAAATGGTCACCATGTTTTCCTTCTGTTTCATACTCTGATGTGTGGGTGGCACCGGGGTCACCCTTTCAGCTCCTTGCCTTGAAATGTGCTTGCAAGGATGTGGCAGCCCACTGAAAACTGATAAGAAGCCTTATCAAAATGTTCCCTGGTTAGGCTCCCTGCACCCTTCCACCCATCCTTCCAGCCCCTGACAGGGTGTCGAACGAAAAGCTACGTGGGTGCTCACTGCTGTCAGAAAATGCCAGTTTGCCCAAACTGTAAGGTTTTGCAGAAGTGCAGTTCAGCCCTTCATGTGCAGTGTTTTAAGATGGAGAGGGCAGTGAAAGGAGCCTGATGAGGGGGCAGACAGAGAGATTAAAGGGTGACAGACAACAGGGGTTGGTATCCGGAGATCACATTCCTTCACCTTGCAGTAGCCAGCATGTGATTTTTTTTCAGGCGTGGGAGTATTTCCTTCAAGTCCTTTGTCTGTCAGATTTTCAGTAAAATCTAGGCATATGTGCATTTGGACTGGGGGGGTGGGGAGGGAGGAATGGGAAACTATTTTGTTCACAAATATTTTTGAAAGATGTCTATTCTCTGCTTCATCACAGTAAAAAAAAACTCTGAAGACTTTCTGTATTCCACAACTTATTTCACATCTTAGTCCTGTGAACTATCTTATACCCTAATAGTAAATATGACCATTTACACAAACAGGTATTGTGAAGAAAGATCTAGCAGAGAACAGCTAAAACCCATGATGAATAATCAGGAAACAAACATAATCAGTCAAACACTTGGAACTGCACATTTTTGGCGTGCAGGTTTTTGCCATTGATATGAATTTAAGAAATAACTGGTTGGTGCCCTATTCTTTGATGAGATATTATGCTGAGATTATGTTTTCCAATATAGTTTTTATCATGGAAGAACATTTGAATTGGTAGGTGGAGGAGAGAAAATAATTTTGATTTCTTAGCCGTGAGACTATTATATTCCCACTACTGCTTGATTTCACTCTGATCCAAGCCCTTTGTGTCACACCATTTTCAGAATTAAATTATTCAGGAATGTGTCTGAATTAGACTGTAAAACTGCATTATGTTACTCGTTATGTAATTAATAATTGAAATTTCAGTCTTATTAATATTTTCTGACTTGCATTGCAAAGTTAAAATATAATTAACACATTTTGAATCAGTCCTATCTTCTTATGTTGTGCAAGTCATCAGAAGCATAGTGACAGTTCCATTCTAATGACATATCCAAGGAAAAAATAGGCTTATACCATTCCAAAAGGACAGACTCTGTAGGTATTAAATGGCTAAGATAATTGGTGAGTGCCATTTTATAGGTTGCATTATGCAGGAGAAATGTGCATTTGAATGGGATTTGTAATCAGGTAAAGAAGACGAATACTGGAAAAAAAACATATAACATAGAATCCTATGTATTAAAGGTTAAAACCTTTTTAGGTCATCTGGCCCATCTGTGAGATTAAGATATTTTTCTGCTGCACCTCTGTTAATGCATTCCCTGTTACACCTTAGATGTTCCAGCGAGAGACCTGTAATATTCTCCCAGGGAATTTATTTCACAACGTTGTAGACAGCTAGGCTTTTCCTAATATTCATATTACATCTTCTGTCTTTTCTTTCATTCAGTGCACTAAAGAAATGGGGAGGTATGCTCCTGGAGATGTAAATAATATTTGACATGGTGGTCTTCATGAGAAAAAATTTATGTTCTCATTGAAATAGTGGACCAATAAGTAATATGTTCTTGCCTTGTGCTCCTCTCTCAAAATTTGCTTATGGTCTCAGTGTGCTGAAGACCTGGCAAAAAAAGCCATGAGAAATAAAGGAAAAATAAATATTATCAATATACCATAATTTCCTAAAGAAATTTGGTAGGGTTTTATTGAATACTGTTGAAGTTGGATAAAGTTTCAGGGAATAGGACTTCAGGTTTTGCCACAGGTTTTGTGTGCTCCTTTGGAGACATTGTTGGAATTTGTAAGGAAGTTTAACATTCCCTCAAGAATAGCCTTGTTTTTCTATGCCATAAACTGAAAAGGAAAAACTGCTAATTTCAAGTGTTCCGGGCCAAGAAAAAATATATTCATCATAAAAGTACTGCAGCTAGCTTCAGAAATAATTGGCAGTTAATTTGTTCCCTGCTTTTTGTCTTCCCAGTAGAGTTCAGGCAGCTGAGACCAGACCACGGGTAAGAAATTATCCATGTGGCTTGAAAATGGCAATGCTATTCTGATGGAGGCTGCATGAGAAACCAAGCACAGATACCCTGACTAGGACTTGCTGTATGCTAAATAAATTCCACATAGAGTAGTTATATGTCTGCCCTGGAAATAAAATGACAGTTGACCTGAGGTGTCAGAAATATGCTTTTAAATGCCTTAGAAACTGCTTTTATTCCTGTCTCACTTCAAATACCACCTAAATGGCAAAGAAGGTCTATAGCTAGACCCAGATAGACTCACTTTAGCAGCCTGTGTGCGCATCTTCCTAGTAACTGCAGCCACCTTGTCAGATCAATATGCAGTAGAAGCCTTTACCTTATTTAATAGCTCATTAAACAAGTCCCACTTTCTTTTACCAGCTCCTTAGGTGATTTCAAGAATCTCCTACATGACCTCTGCATTGGCATTCAACTACACCTGTATAGAGGGAGTAAGTAGGGACCTCCCAGCTATTTTCAGCCCAGTCTTTTAGCCTTGTTATACAGTATGCCACACACCTTGTATTTCTCCATCTTGCTTCCCAAAGAGCTTTGTTCTGTAAAGTGCCTGGAAAAATCATCACACAGGTATTATACCAATAAAATGAAAAATGAACTTTGACTGCTTTTAGCCTCATCAGTTATTATTCACTTTTTCAGTAAAGAAATCATCTTGTCTAGCAACATGCTTCAGGTTTTGCCAGCACTGCCATTCATCATGTCTCACCCTATTTGACATACCTGCTAAGGCTAAGAGTTAAATGAGACATCCTTGGTTCTATAAATAAGCAAGCTAAACATTGCATCTGATTACCCATTTTTTTCATTGCTGGCCATTTTAGGAAAGGAGGTTGGTAACAAGCATGGTCAGTTCCTTCATTTAGCCTATGGATGAATGGGCAAAGGTGACTGAGTGACCTGTGCTTCTCAATTTATTTCTTCTCCTCTGATGTGTGGTAATTGGGCATATTCAGTTACTGACCAGTTGCAGAGTAAAGCTGATCTCCTAAACTGATTGCATGCATGCTTTTCATCTGAGCTGTGGAGCAGAATGTCTTCTCTCTTGATGTGGTTCACAGCATACTCATTATTGTGGTTTATGTGTCTCAGCTGGTAGGCAAGGTATCAACTACTTTCATTCGAATGCAGGCTCTTCCATCTTCCACAGAAAAACTCTGATCTCTCTCAGTTGCAGGTAATACCACTTCTTATATTATGCTGTTTCTTTTGGAAGAAATATATTCATATACACATACACATGTATGCATGCACCATTCATATGTAAATATATCAATTTAAATAAGTGTATGGTGGTAAGTGAATGGGGTATGTGAAAGAAACACATTCTGGGTCAGGGGTTGGAATACTGTATTTGTATGTACACTATTCTGAGTCTTCCCTGACTAGTCTTTCACATTGCTTTTTTTTTTCCTGTGTGTGAATAAAACCTTAGTTCTCCTGAATTTGATGGATATATGGAAATTTGACTTTTTTATCTGTAGAAGACATAATGTAGAGACAGTAGCAAAGGAGGGCTCCTTCCCAGGCTTTTTTGATTGGGTATAGCATTGGGGTTGTAAGGGGTTAGAATATAAGTTTGGCATTACAGATAAGGAGTTCTGATTTCCTCCCCTGACTACTGAACTTCTTGCAGCTACCTAGTCGTTAAGGAGAAAGGCGGTTTCCAAACAAGTTAATTCCTTGGTTTGTTATTGCCAGCAAAACATGCTGGAGACTGAATTGATAGAGACACTTTTAAAGACTGTAGGATGATGAGCAATGATGGCATGTTGGGCACCCATTTGGGATTAGGATGCATGATTGCGCAGAGCCCAAAAGCAGAGCTCCTACATCTGTTTGTGCAGGTAGGAATGCTGTCTGACAAGGGCACAGGATGACGTTTGCGTCACAGAATTGTTGAGTACAGCTTGAACATACTTGGCAGCATCCCATGACCTTCTCTCCTACTTCAGCTTCTTCCCGATAGCAGAACTGTCTCTGGCCAAAGGTTAATTTTTTCTGATGGCTCCTAAACTTTCTGGATAGAGAATATTGGTGAAGCCTGAAAAAAAAGAAACTAAAATAAATAAATAGCAAGCTCTGAATCACAGGCAGAAAGTTTCATTCTCCTTCTGTGCTCCTATATGGGCCATTTCAACAGGAGCCCAGAGGATTGCTCAAATCTCCTCTTAAGCTGTAAAAATGTAAAGCTGATTTCCCATTGACTGGCATATTGTGCAGTCACTCACACCAGGATAAAGCAGTTGGAAAGGTGTGGCATTCTGATTTGGTCCAATTTTTATTTGATTTCTGCTGGTTTTAATGAAATTATATAAGGTTTGAGACAGTGGAGAACTGGAAACTGTATGTGTGACTATGCCCATCACTGCCTACTACCATGCACAGTAGGAACACTTTCAAAAGTCACTGTGTCTAACTTACTTCACTGTGAATCAAGTTCAGCTACCAGAAGAAGCCTGCTTCTGCTGGGAGGTTCACATGTGGATAGGGAGGTAGGAATATTAAGAATAAACTTTGAAATGTAGAAGACGACCATTAACTATTGTACATTGTCACTAATTGCTTAGCTAGATAAAAATGTTAAAATACCAGAAATTTAAGTAAAAAGCATCGTTCTGGTGTGATTTAGCTTGCCAAGCTAACAGGAGGTGAGCAGAAGCAGTAAGTTTTTTGAGCTTCCACAGAGCTGAAATCTCCAGAGATCACAAGTAGGAGAATATCTGGTCCATAATGTGCATCTATACGGATTTTAAAAATATCTGGAGGAGGCAACCACAGTTGAAATGAGAGCTGCAAAAGCTGGAAAGTCATCACTGGTAGGCAATTTTTTTTGGTAGCTGTTGTTGCTTTTGTTTGTTTTATTCATTTATTTAAATGTCAACAACAACACTTTATTTAGTTCATTCCTTGATTATTTGCTTAGTCAAAACTATCAGCAAATTTTAACATAGGAAGCAGAGGAGCTGTTGTCAAAAAGACTATATGTTGCTATATGTATCCTCACAATACTTGGATAGAAATAGTCCAAGAAGATCAAATGACAGTTGTGCAAAAATAGCTTCTGCCCTCCTTAAATTCCTATGCTAGATTCTGATACCCTTGTCATAAAAGCTCCACTGTAAACTCTGGGACTGTTGATGTAGCAGTCTGTAAGATTTCTCTATATGAAATAGAAAAGGACAGAAAAATGCAGCCTTTATTTTGGCCTTATCAACTGTAAAAACCTCACCTTATTTTGTAGGATAATGGCAGGTTAGTATCTATTATTTAAATTCCCTCTTTTCAGATCTAATCTTGTTTCCATGGTTAAATCAACTCTTTGTAGAGATTTATGAACACAGAAATTCTACGAAACCTGGGATTCAGAGAGTCAGGGAGGAGAATTAAAATCCTGGAAAGCCTGTGAATACATAGGCAAGTCACATAGATGGAAGGGAAATAAGTGTTTTTAAAAAGGATTTCTGTCTGTGAGAGTGCCGTGTAGAACAATTTTCATCAGATGCGTTGGGCAATAAATGAAGGAATGGTCTCTTTGTTTCAGCTACAGCCCAAATCAGCAATTGTTGCTATTCTGATAGCAGCTAAGTGGTCTGTAGGAAATGATGTGGAGGTCTCACTCCAGTCTTATGAATAGCTTTTCATTACATGAAAGCAGTAATGACCTGAGCAAAAAAGGAAATGGTGGGGTAATTGTTAAGACTGAACCTCCTCTTACCCTGCATTTCAAGGCTAAGAGATACAGGCAGAGTCAGGAGGAATGTAAGAACTGAATGAACCAGTACTACAGCTCTTATGTGGGTGACTTGGGTATTTTAGCCAAGAGGGCTGACAAATTTGGTACATCCCAGAAACATCAAAATCATGGGATGACAAGTGATGATAGCAAACCCTGCTTCAACCTGATAGAACCTCTGGTTCTCGGTATGACCAGCTCTGTGCAAGTCTCAGTGTGCTGCCTTGGCCCTTGAGTCACAACTCTGCCCATGGCAGGCCAGCAAGCTGCAGTGGGATGTCAGTGGTGTGGGAGTAATGGGGAGGGGCCAGGCATTTCAATCTGGCAGTAAAAGCAGAGATGGGGGAAGATGATGTGATCCACTCTCCCTCTTTCACCTCATGCTGCCAGCGAACTAACAGGGCCTGTGCTTCTGCTGGGATTTTCAGACACATCAGTGCTGGGGTCGACTCTGAGGGCACACTTTCCCCAGCTCATTACAGAGCTTCAGTCTCTGTGTTTTCAGCTCCTTGTGTGCCTGAGAAGGGAGAAAGATGAGGGGTGCCTTGCAGTCGAGAGCTGTGCTGCCTCCTGGGCAGCAGCACAGGGGCTGCTCCCACCTCTGCTCCCCCCATCTGAAATCCTTGCAGAACTGTCTGAGTGTGGTGCCAGTTTCCCTTTCTATAGGGACTCGTTTGTGTTGCTTACATCATATGCTGGATTTAGACGACCTCCAGTGTTACCATGGCAACGGTTTCTGCTTAAGTATAGGTGAGAATGTAAGTTAATTTTAAATAAGGTGAAATGAAGGAGGGGGTGAATAAAGCTCTCAAAAGCATTTGAAGCCCCACAGAGCTATCTGTCTAATCAGTTTTGTAAGAAGTGTTCTAAAGCTAATTTTGCATCCCTGAGGTTACATCCTTCTCATAACAGAAAAAAAAAAAAATTCTGGGCATATTTCTTCGGACTGTCACCACTCAAGGTGGTGGCAGACCTGGGAAGCCTCCATCTCTGTCTCCTCTCCATGTTCCCCATGTACACAGTGCCAAATACTCTGCATGTGGTAGGGTCAGAAGATGAATAAGACTTAGAAACAGCACATCTAGTTGGATGCTTTGAAGCTTCATGGAGTGTGGGATTAATGTGTTTTTGCTGCTGCTGCTGGTTATTATGAGGAGAGGCCAACATGCTGTCCTTTATTTTGTGGCCTGAACTCTGCCCTCTGGGGTACCCTTAAAATCTTAAGCCAATACTTAGAAATATGTTGTGTGTATAAATCGCTGTATGTATGCATATTTATTGTGTAAACCCAAAAAACAAAAACCAAAACAAACAAAAAGGTGCCAAAATAAAAGCATTATTTTTATACTAAAATTATTTTGAGGAAAATAAAAGAAGAATTTGTACTTGATAAAGCAGCAGCATGAGGAGCACTGCCTTTAAAAGCATTATAGGATTGCCCCTGTTTGCTTCCTACCAGCCCAGTTGGAGCACTATTTCTCTCATCTCCATAAATGCCACTTATCACTATTGTGTGAGAGTACCTAATCCATTAAATAAACATCAAGGTAATGGGAAGAGATCAGAAGCCCCCTTAAACATTCACCTAGTTAGTTAATGCACTGTGATCCACATTTTCTAAGAGTTACCTTCTTAACATACACAATTTACAGTTTAAGAGTGGGCAACTTCAGGAAAAGCAGAGGGTGGTTGCTGCAAACCCGTTTGTGGCAGCAGCCATGCTCTCCCAAGTGGCCTGACACCACCAGTGCAGGTTGACTCACCTCAGATCTGAGTAGCAAGAGGATGCTATTTAAATTATTGTCATAAACAGTTGCCTGGTAACCAGTTCTTGTAAAACTTTTGGCAGCACTATTAGCACGAGTACCTGTGCCCAGGTGTTTGTGCCTTTCACCTGCCTGGAGGTGACAGCCCCACAAGAAGAAATAAGGATGCTACTGCTCCCTGGCTTGTTCATGGCCACGCATTTGCAAAGCAGTAAGACAAAAGAGACTGAAGTAAAATTATGATACTCATTAATAAACTGCATAACCTTTTAACACTATCTTTGCCCTTATTTTCAGAATTTCTTTTTCACTTCTTATCTCCATTTCATTTGTTTGTTTTGCCACTTTCCTGCTACTGCTCAGCCCATGAAAAAAACTTCTCTTTTCTGGAGTTTGAAAGAGCAAATTTCTAGCACATAAGGTCTACAGTACTACAGAAGAGATGTGTAATTTTATGGATCACTTGTAAAGATGTTCCCAATTTTCTACTTCAAATTTCTTCAGTTGTGTTTGGTGAATTGATTTATGGTAGCATTTGTCTTGGTGATCTTATGTCTCTGTGCAGAAGGTTTAATTAATTAGAGTAGTGTGTGATGTTAAGCCAGCCACAGTTAAAATCATGAGATAAGAAAGGAGGTGGCTGTGGACATAATAGTTATTAGATTTCTAAAACCATCTAGATTAGAGGGAATGGTCATGTGGGCTGGGTTGCCCTGACCTTGCAGCCTGAATCTGGACTGCTGATCTGTGGGGAGCAGGTAGCATACTGCGTGCCCTACAAAGAGAGAGGCTGCTCAGCATTGTGTTCATGTGGTATATGTTGTAGCAAGTATTCTGCTGGCCTAAGCAGTCTGACAACTGGAATAGCAGAAATCCTAGTGGAAGGAGGTTCTTTGTGCAGCTAATGTCTTATAAAATAGGACCTGAAGGAAGGAAAGTAAAGCAGTGGTGGGACAAATCAAGTAGAGGCCCCAAACACCAAGAGTGACGGGAATGAGTAACTGAATGTCAAACAGAAACCTTGATGTAATTTCCATGGAAATACAGAGAGGTCTGCTATGTGGCACTGACAATGTGAAAGATGTTGGTGATGCTGCCTCAAATGTGTCTTGCCTAGGAAGGACAATATGAGGATTATTTTGTGTGATGTCCAGCATATTTCCTTCTGCTCAATGTGTGTGTCCAGGTGCAGGGCTAGAGCTACACTGCAATAGCTGTCCTCCTAACCATAGGAAGAGAAGGGGAACTCACCTAAATGAGTGGTGGAAGCCATCTGAGATTGGCCAATCAGACAATTCCCTAAAGGACAAAATTTGGGGTTTCTTCTTTACCTGAGCTAAGTATGTGTCAGGAAAAAAAGGCAGCAGTGAGGAGTTTCAAAAGTGTGAGTAGGGATCTCTGGTGGTGTCTGCCAATTACTTCCAACTCTTTGGCAAAGGCGGACTAAGAAAAACATGCCTAGCTGTAGACTAAAACATGATATCCAGCAGTCTACAGCTACAACAGAAAATCTATGTCTACTGATAGCTGCTAACATCTGCTGTATTTATTGCTAACTCCCCCAAAAGGCCCTAAGGGGACTTTTTATTACATTCATGATTGCTTACATTTAACAGTGCTTCCAATGTTAGTCACCCTTGCCACTTCTTATACACAAAATCTAGTACTTACGGGATATGTAAGGGCCTTAGGCAATTTCTCTCACTGTGTTGGAGTATACCTCTCTTCTAAGCAAAGGCTACATAAGATGGAAAGAAGTCAAAGTCCTTGATTTTTGCTTGCTTTTGTTGGTAAGTCATATAATAATATAACATAAACTGAAACCATATCTTTCCCTCCGAAGATGGCCATCTCAGACTACAGAAATTACTTTGCCTATGGATTGTATTTGAGGGAGGATAAAATTAATGGGAAAACTGAGTCTGCTGGGAGAGCCTGATGGCCTTGATGGTCTCCAGCCCAGGAAAGGAACACAGACAAGAATGGCAGCTGGGAAGAAACAAAGAGCAGACGTCCTTAGGGGTGAGGGATGAATATCTGGATTAGGAAGGAGCAGGGGTCATAACTTCCATTTTAGTTAGTGAAGGGAGAACTGAATGGTTTTGGAATGAAGACCCCGTAGAGAAAAGCTCCAGCATCATTTAGAGACATATTTTAGTGTAGGAAGCAATTAAAAAAACCCTAAAGAGGAACACCAAACCTTTCAGAAAGAGAGAGAGAGAAAAAAGAACCCAATTTAAAGTTTGTGTTTGCCTGCTTATTGCAAGGGAAGGGAAGATTTCCTCTGCTAATGTATGTTTTGCTATTTGCTGGAATGAGCTATTCAAAAGCACTGTTATAGTGTCAGGCTATAGATAGTCTTTGGGCCACGTGGTATCTTTCCTCTGCAGTAATTTATTCCATGTGTAGGATTTTGGAAGGATAGCGGAGCTTACTGAATAATTTCCACACCACCTCTTTCATTATAGTGTGAAGAGATGGAGGGCAGAGATCATCTCAAATCTGTAGGAAGTGTCTGTGTCTTAAAACTAGTTGCAGAATAGGAAGTGAAATGTCTACCAAAATATTAATGAATTGGGCAAGGTTTGCCATGGAGCATGTGAATCCAGGAAATGCAGCATTCCTTAACAGTATTGTGACTCTCATGGATGTAAAGTGAAATATTGATCCAAACCAACAGATTTTGTTCAGGTAATTCTCAGGATGTAATGGTGCAGAAAAACATAAGTAAATTCTTATTTGGTTTTTGAAGCAGGGCACCATTAGTGTTTATGCCAAATTATGCAATAGAGGTTTTTCACAACTGAAATTCCACCTAGAGAAAGAGTTTTCCTGAGGAAGAGACCTGTTTAGTTTTTTGATACTAGTTCTTCCCTTTATTCTTGTTGAGCAGTCACAGGGTCCAGTTTCATTACAGCCTTGTGCTATGCAGAAGTCTGTTGCCCCAAACAACCATTTTTATAACATTTCCCTACCATTACCCAGGAACACTATTTTGTATCCAGATTCGGAATGTACTTTTCCCTTTAATTCTTGAATGATAATAGCCTTCTAAGTATATTATGTATTTTCTTTCCTGTGGAAGGATTACATACCAAAGAGGCAAAACACCTCTCAGACTGTTGGAAAAGGTAGTTTGGGAATAGTGTCTGGAGTCTACCCTACTTGTGAGTCCCTATTGCATTGGACAGAGGGGAATCCCTTTTTCACTGAATGTTCCTGCTCTTCTTGGCTCTGAGTCCATGAGGAAATTCACACCTACTACTCCAATATTGAGTTAATTTCCATCGATCAATGCAACACTCCCTTGCACATTTTAGATGTGGTTCCTATTAAAGAACCTGTGCAATAATGTGTGTTTCCTGGGGGACTGCTGACAGCCTGGACTAATTGTAAGCTTCCTTTGCAATATTTAAGTCAGGAGCTCACCTTTCATGCCAGTGGAATTAGGAAATGTCTCCTTATGGATCAGCAGAAATTATTCACCAGCTTTAAGTGAGATTATAACTCTTTTGGACAGAGAGACAGAGGCACTTGCCCCATTGTACAAGGTCAGAGATCTTGCCCACCCTGTTCTGTGTTGTTGAGCTGTTCTTCTCAGTGGGGTTAACAGTGACTGATCTAGACTTGCTTTACTTTTGTGGAGGAATTGAAGTTCATTTTCTTCTCTCTGATTGTTTAGATCATGCATCTCCTTTAAAAGAGCCTTTCCATTTGCAGAGTACTGCCAGGTCTATTACTACATGCTTTCACTCTGTTTACTTCTCTATATCCGCGGTGCAGGGAAAAGGTTTTGATTTTTTTGTGTGTTATTTTCTGCAGCAGTTTAGAGTGTGTGAATTGCACACTTACTCCCCATGACTCATGTCTGATTTGCAGTGGTCTGTCAGAGATAGCAGCGCTGCCAGCATCCTTCTAGCTTTCCTTTAGTGTTTGCTACACACTTCCTTACTCAGGCCCCTGAAGATACTTGTCTTTCCATCTTGCAATCTTTTATTGTATATATTCCTTTGTCCAAGACCCTTCCTGGCTTCAAGGAATATACCTGTATGACCCGAAAAGCAAGAAGGGAGTTGAAGAATAGCTCACCAAATAGAAAAACTGGGGAGGCATTTATTCTCTGTCTCTGCTTGCTGACATTTGAATCCTGCAAGACTCGGGGCAGGTGTCTTGAAGAAGCTCAAATTGCTGTCTGAATGATACAGTAGACTGGATACTAAATAAAGCTGGCTCCTTATACCACTGGCACCAGTCCTGTATCTGCAACAACAGAGCAAAGTATCTAGTGAAGCAGGTCAGCTTTCTTTTCTCTTGGCCTGTTGCCCCCTCACAAGAAACCAGAAAATCAGGGAGGAATTTAAATACCAAAGATCTGACAATAAAATAAAAGCCTGAATAAAGATGCATATGTTCTTTTGAAAATTACAACCACGAGTTGATCAAAGGCTGGCCTCAATCTGAAACCAAAATCAGTGAGCCTGGACAAGCCTTCAATGACTCCTTACTCCAGTGTGGTCCCAGCTGCTTTTCATATTGCACTCTGGCCTTTCCTGTCACCATCAGCAAGGATTGCTAGGATGTCAAAAAGAAGTGAAACTTAGAGCATTGCAAAGCCTGTCAAACCTCAGGCTCATGGTGCTGGGGCTTACGATGTGTGACATGTTTCAGTCAGGGAACTCAAAAACACGCGGAAAAAAAGCCCCCACACTGAAAACTGAGTTAGAGAAAATTAAAAAATTATGTGAGGTTCTCTTATGCAATAATGTATCTGCAGTCTCTTTTTAAGAAGGGATGGGTGGGAACTGGCTGTTTTTATATCCAAATGTATATAAATCCAATTTTGTGAGCTTATTTTTGTCTTTTCCTCTTTAAAATCCCAGAGAGAATGGATGCAAAAATGGTGAGAAGCTAAAGAAATGAAATTTTAGAATAGGAGCTGGGTAGAGAGGAGCTTGTACACAGTGGTTTTTTCCTTTTTTTTTTTTTTTCATATGATGTATTAAAGGAAATGGAAGTTAAGATGAAAATTTGGTTTGAAAATGGATAATTAAAATGATGCATTCCCAGAAAGCATCAAAACAAAATGTCCTCAAAATCAACATGGTTCTGTTCTACATTTAGCTGTCCACAAACTGGCAATTCCTGGGGGGGGGGAGGATGAAGCAGCTGGTTTTGTGATTCCGTAAGGTTCCCAAAGCTGCTGGGTGAATTATCCAGCTGTCAGGTTCATGTTTGTGCTCCATCTGCATCAGTATTTTGTGCTAGCATGGCACCTTGAGCACAGAACACAAGCATTTCCCTCCCTGGTGCTCTTTCTCCCCAGTTTCCATGGGAGGCGACTAAGACAGATGGATCAGAAGACAGCTAAGGCATGGCAACTGCCAGATCCCTGATGTGATCTGGTGTGCATCTAGACTGCAGTGTAAAAGATGTGACAGCAAGTTCCATACTTCAGTGCTTTGATTATCAGAAGCTGCAGATTTAAAATTACAGTGCTGAGCTGAACAATTACAATAATGAGGGAACATAAATTTTGGTTGTAAATGAGCACTGTAGCTCATGATATCAAATTGAAGGAGAAGCGTCTTTATGCCTTGAGATGGAAGGATGGAAGGCAGCAGAGGTGGACTGGGAGGTCTTCTGGACCCAGGTGAGACATAAGGGGAAGAAGTAACTCCAATCCCCAGTCTCACAGAGGGAAGAGCCCAGACATGTCTTTGTTTTGTCATCATGGGCAAATAATATATGGGATCAGTAAGCTTAAGTAAGCTTAAACTATGTAACTCAAGTTATAACTCAAGCACTGTCACTCACTAAAGACCATTCATATCAGAAATCCACACAAATACCTCTTCAGCTGTGAGCTGAAGATTTTTTAATGCAAGTCTAGTCTAAAGCTCAGCAGATCCTGACATATTTATACTCCCCACACAAATCTGATCTTTTTGTGTGGTCATCTGGTTGCCTTGTGCTGCTCAAGATTTATGTCACATGTATCTGCCTTCACCTTGATCTACACTAACTGGTGTGAATTAACTCAGCAATGAAGACATATATTTGGAGTTAAAAATTGTGGTGAGGAAAGATCAAACCAGGCTACAAAAAATACTAGGAGCTAAAACTAACCATTGTGTATTAATTCCAGATGCTCCGAGGTAAAGGCTAAGGATTAAAAGAAATAATGGCAGTTATGCCTGTACATGCAGGAAACTGCTCTGAGAATGCAGCCAGAGCACGTCTGCCACAGTCTCCATGGTTTTTTGAGTTTTTTTTAGATTCCCCCATGGGATCACCTAAGTCCACAGTCTCAAGCTTCAACTTCGTAGTTAAGCTAAAAAAAGCTTAGCAAATAGCTTGCAATTGATGACAAAACAGGGAAACAGAAGTGTCAGTCATTTATTACACAAACAAAATGAAAAATTAACTGTTATATCATGTTATTTTCCCATTTACATTTTAGATTCTAGGCATCAGAGAGGAGTTACTGACAGGAACAGGGGCAAGAGATTAGACGTTTTCATAAATGGTAGTTGCTGTGTTTCCTTCGTTAATAATGGGTGAAATTCTGATACTATGAAAGTTAATGAAAATTTTGCTATTGACCTGAGTGGGGCCAAAAAATTCAGTTCTAAAAATCTGGTCTGCCAGATCTGCCACTCTTTGATTCAACTCTTTCATTTTTGCTACTGTTTTTAAATGAAACCTGTGTATTGTCATAGATCTAACAAATTCTGGTTTTTCTTTTTCTGTAGTCCTGATCCTGATGTCCCATATATCAATCTGCATGGTACATCTCATTCTGAAAGGAACATTTTCTTTTAATTCCATGCTTTTTCACACTGAGACTGATAACATCAGCTGCACACATGGTACAACTTCTTGTCTTTTTAGCAGAATAAATGTTCCAGTAGGATCTTCCATGATGATTCAGCTTGTTGTTCTGCACTGTCTAAAATACAGTGGATATTTCAATTAAAATGTTGTAGCTAGGAAGCTTTGTGACCTCACTTCTGAGCAATTCATGTCAGATTTGTTTGACAGAACCAATTTGACATTACATTCATTCTAGAGTCCATGGGAATGCAATTATGTGTCAAACTTTCTGAAATCTTCAGGGACCTCAGGGCAATCAGTACTAAACAGGCACTATGCTGTTTTGTCCTCAGATTTTTACCTAGACAGGCCAATCTAGCATTTTCTTCGTTTTCTCTCTGTCAATTAAATGTAGTTAAAATATTTTTGTGAGAATTTTTTTTGGTATAGCTTACTCCTCAGAGAAAATCCATTTTGATGGATTTTGTCTCTGATAGTACAATCTAAAACAAAGGATGCAAAATTATTTGTTAAAAAGATATTGGAAGTATTTTTTACAGGTCCCACAAATACGACTGAGTTGTATCAGGGAATATGTTACATGTAGTATTATAAGTCCATTATCCTTTTCAAAAACCAAATCTGTTGGGTGAGAGAAAGTGTCAATATATATTTTGAGTGGAATCTAGATATTAATTTCACTTGCCTATTTGAAAAACCACAAAACTGTTATAGAAAATGGAGTGGTTTTCTCTCCTTAAAACTCAATAGTCCTCCAGTCTTCAAAATTCCTTTAGCAACCAGATCTTTGCTAAAGATTAACAATTAACATTTCACATACTTGTTGAAAACAGATTATTAATCTTTCTATAATTGAAGTATAAATGTAATTTATAAATATATTTGTATTTCCTATTTAATATACAAATACAAGAATTAATTATATGTTGAATGGTTTTAAAACCAGGGCCTGGTAATTTCTCATTTTTTTCATTGGCTCTTTACTGTATCTCTATGTCATTATGCTATACAAAAGCATAAACTATATCTGAGGCTATATTCTGTGAGGCATTACCACTCTTCACCTTCAGTGATCTTATTCTCTAAACAGTTTGCCAAAGGACTCCAAGACTAGAGAGTGCAGGCAGAGGTTTCAAGCAACTTTTCTGGGCATAAGAGTTGAATCTTGAAAGCTGCATGCATATGGATAAAAAATGACTTTCTGTACCTAGTACTTTTGCAAGGGAAGATTTTACCAAGCTGGTTGGTATTGCAAATAATTAACATATTGGAATTGCAGATTGATAATTTTTTCTTTCTTTTTTTTTTTTTTGTTGCTTTGTTGCTTNCATATTGGAATTGCAGATTGATAATTTTTTCTTTCTTTTTTTTTTTTTTTTTTTTTTGGTTTTTTGGTTTGGTTTGGTTTGGTTTTCTTGTTTGTTTGTTTTTGGTTTTGGTTTTGGTTTTTTTTTTGTGCTTTACTAACTTCACATTTTTGTATTAGTTTTGTCCAGAGAAAAGGATGCAGTACAGTATAGTAGAGGGATCTTGAATGATTTAGGTATCCCCTGTCCAAGCTTAATTAATCATTTTAAAATATAAAGGCATTTGTAGTTGTTCTTTATGCATCTGAGTGTTGTAGGTGGACAGTCTGTGGTGCCCTACTGGTCAAAGGACATTGAAATTGTGGGTAATAACTAAATAATATTTCATTGTTATTTGCAACCCTCAGTACTTTTTAAGCCCATTACAACATGCAATCATGTCTTTTAGTCAGTGAAAAAGGCACAGAAACACCTGTTATCTCAGGATATCCATTGAACCATCACTGGGTTGGTTTTTTCCCCTTCATCCTGCTCTGGCACTTTCAAGTGCTGCACACCAACACAGATGCTCTGGTTTCAAAGAAGCTATACAGAGCAGTGGTGAAGGAAGGCTTCACCTTATTCTCTATGCTTCCTTTTCCTTTCAGTTCATCGTTTTATTTCTTCTTTCAAGAGATGAGAAGCCTACGTCTGACAGATGGATACCTTTTCTTCCTTTAATCTTTTCTGAAAATTCTCTTTCCTAAGAAGTAAATTACGGTCACGACACTTGTTTTGCATTGCTGGTTTTTGAGCTACTGAGACCTAATGTAAGTGGTGAGAGGCCATCTTCTGCCTACACGCAATCAAAGTCAGCACAAATTCCTAAACTCTAATGTGGATTAGCATGTTCAGATCTACGCTTGCTCTCAGTGTAATCCATAAAATGTGTTGTTAGCTTCAGAAAGTCTGTTCATTTTTAGGGAAAACGGTTCATTTCAGGAAGATGAGAATCTGGTCCTGAGTGTTTGATTGCTTCCTGTGAGTTGCAGTTTACAGGGAGGCGTGTTATATCACTTCTGCTTATACCAGAACCCGCGCAGCTCTCTGTGCTGACAAAGAAATGTCTCCACCTGCCATTTGAAATGTGCTGATATTATGGACTGTTGCAAACCCACTCTGCAGTTCGGTGTGATTGGCAGCCACTGCTCGGAGGCTGCAAGAACGGGGATGCGAGAGGTCAAGTGGAGCCATGCTAGCGGAAAGCTGGCACACTCCCTCCTTGCTCAGGGCAGGAATCTCCTCCCTTCCCTGCTCTGGGAAGCGGGGAGCGCTGCTGAGCAGTGAGCAAACAGATGGAGCATGTTCTTAACCTCCATGCTGCTCCACCAGACTCATAAAAGACATTCACCCTCCCACTAAATGAGTAAATGAGAGGTTGATTGATGACTCAGAAATTTATTTATTCAAACTTCTATTTAGCTGCAGCTACACAACAGCTTTCTGAACTTAGAGAAAATCAAACAATTCAATTCCCTCTCAGTTCAAAAGTGCAAGATAGCAACAGACAGGTTGCAATATGCTTTTCCCTTTTAAAAGTAGTAGAAGACCAGCTTCAGGGTCAAAATTTCCTTGTTGGTGGAATCTGCAATGATTTCCCTCTGGAATGATTTTTGCTTTTCTGTACTAGGTCATGCTGTAGCATGATGTCTCCAACTTGATGCATGTGTTTTACTGGATTTCTTAATTATTTTTGTTTTTGAAGCAAGCAGAGTCAGTTTACCCTAACAGCTGTGTCTAGGTAGATTTGAGGTTTGTATCCAGCTTGAAAGAATACATGGTTCTGTTCAGGTGTTTATTGGGGAAATATGTACCAACTTACAAATACGTATTTGTCTTAAATTGAAAACAGTACTTCCTGTTACTTTTGTTGTATTAATTGTGACATGGACCCTGATAGATCATTTTAGTTTAAATAAAAGCTTTGCTGTAAATATTGCTGAAACACAGTTGTTTATATGTTACACAGGGCTATGTCTTACACAGAATCTATAATAAACTCTGAGATGGAAAGTTAAGAGGTATTCATGTGTTCGTGTGTGTGTGCATATATGATATGCATTTCTGTTGCCAGTTACAGCTAAAGTAAGTATCAGATGGCATTTACTACTTTATTTCCTGTCATATAAATGCCTTTTTTAGATATTTCAGAAGTCAGGATTATAGGAAAATTGCATATAATTTGTATTTACTGAGTTTCTAATATGACTCACAATAGGATCCCACATTTAAAAACAAAAGGAAACAAAAGTACTTGTGATTTCGTAGTTCTGATATGCATTTTAATATATGCAATTTGGAGTGGTGGATAGAAATTATTTGTAGATTTTACAAAACAGCCTGTACTTTGGAGGGCACCCTTTTTGCAGCTCTAGAAGGACCAAAAAGATCCCTAGTGCTCTGTTCATTCCCTTTTGTTCAGTGTTTCCTTTCTGGCTAGTGTATCTGTGGGTATTGACTGCTGTAATTTTGATTCAGCAGCATTATGACAGATGTGTAGAAATCTATGAATGCTTCTTGCTTTCATGTGCCTTGACAGGAGTGAGGTCAGGTGGCTCACCCTCTTGCAGAGCTAAGTCTGCACCACCATATTTCTCCCAGACCTCCAAAATGGGACCTTCCTCACACAGACCTGACTTTGTTGTTAGTTGGCCTGAGATAAGGTGGCCTTGGCCAGTCTTCTGTTTGCTGTGCAATCCCAGAATAAATCATTGTCAAATCTATCAGCACCTCTGTAAACATTCTCCCCACATAGCTCTTCATGCCAGCATGTGGGATCTCTGCAGGAAAAGATGTCTCTATTTTCTCTTATTATCCAGCCACAGGAGAAAGTCACTGTGAATTTTTCTTCCCTTCCTCTGTCCCTTCCTCTGTGCTAATAATTGCTTTGCTTCATTGGTCTGGACTGCAACTTCACCTTCCAGCCAAAACAGAGGTCACAGATTGAAACCTGAAATGTCTGAACATGGAAGTGTTTTGTGTAAAAGAGATGCTGGTTCAAGATTATTTATACCCATTAGTGCAATCAGATTCTCCTTCGACAGGCTAGGAGAGGATTCATGAGGTAGCTCACGTGTCACTATGGCACTAGTTCTGCTGTATCTGCCCCAGAAGTTCTAGCACACAGCTCAATACAAGACACAAGAAATCAGTGCAGTACCCATGGATGGCTTTGCAGACTGATCTCCTTGAAACCAGATTGTTCCAGCTTAGTACTGAATCCGTGAGAAAAAGTGGAGTCAAAATAATAGCTTAGTGAGCTACTTCATAGGTAACATTCACTCATTCCTGTTTTAATAACATTTATTAAATAATTTATTAACATTTTTATAAATTTATTTATTTTTATAAATGTTTATAAAACATTTATTAATTTAATAACATTACCTTCAGATTTGTTGCAGTACAGAAGCTGTGGGTAAGCAGAAGAGACTTTTTTTCCTCAGAGGAAAGACAAGGGCAAGTCAAAAATTGATGTGTCATTTCAGTTTGATAGTGGAAACTTGATCCAACGAGCCAACAGGAGTTTTGTTATGGAATTTAGTGGGATGAGAGCTTCAGCACGTGGCAGACCAGTGCTTGGCCCATCATCCTACACGTGACAGGTGAATGAAACATTGAGAATGAGAAGAGAAATCCAAGTGCCCAAGAATCTTTGGCTTCTCCTGGCATACGAGAGTTGATTGCTCAATTAGGTCAATGTCTTCGTCACTCTATTACTAAGTATAGGTGGTTGTTCTTCAGTTACGTGAACTAGTTGTTCTTTGATGGATTCTCACTAACAGTTGTGGCTGGAAAGCTGCCTGGTAGAAAAGGATTGAGCCTGCTGGTCGACAGCTGGCTGGACATGAGCCAGCGTGTGCCCAGGTGGCCATGAAGGTCAATGACATCCTGGCTTGTGTCAGCAATAGTGTGGCCAGCAGGACCAGGGCAGTGACTGTCCCCCTGTACTCAGCACTGGTGAGGCCGCACCTCGAATCCTGTGTTCAGTTTTGGGCCCCTCTCAACAAGAGAGACATTGAGGGGCTGGAGCATGTCCAGAGAAAGGCGACGGAGCTGGGGAAGGGTCTGGAGCACCAGGCTGATGAGGAGAGGCTGAGGGAGCTGGGGGTGTTTAGCCTGGAGAGAAGGAGGCTCAGGGGGAATCTTATTGCTCTCTACAACCCCCTGAAGTAAGGCTGTAGCTGGTGGGGGTCAGTCTCTTCTCCCAGGTGACATGATGAGAAGAAACAACCTCAAGTTGTGCCAGGGGAGCTTTAGATTGGACTCTAGAAAAAAAGTCTTCCCTGAAAGGGTTGCCAAGCATTGGAACAGGCTGCCAGGAGAGTGGTTAAGTCACCATGCCTGGTGATATTTAACAGATGTTTAGATGTGGCACCTGGGGACATCATGGTGGACTTGGCAGTGTTAAATTTACAGTTGAACTCAATAATCTTAGAGGTCTTTTTCAACCTAAGCAATTCTATGACTCTATGAAATTACTGTAAGCAGGCTGTGTAGCAACCTCACCTCTCAGTATATCTATGAGCATTCAAGGTCATCCCCAGGTTTCATCTTGGAGTTCAGGATCTAAAAGCATCCCCAAGGTTCCTCTGAACTCCTGAATCCTGGAATCCCATAATGAACCTTTTCATCAGGCTGATTCCCTAATATTCAGAAATTATATCCTCAACAGCTTCAGAGTGCTCAATTCACACAGCTTGCTTCTTCACTCACTCTTCCTTTCTCGTATTTATTTTTAGTGTTTTAAAGTAAGAGGGGGAAAAATGGGGCAATCTCAAATGTTTCTTAAAATGCATTGCAGCAGTTATCAGCTGTTTACCTATAGGAATACTTCCTATTAGTTTCCAGGATTTTAACTTCACTTTTGCTCCTTGGAAAAATGATTTTTTGGGGAAAATATGAATATGTAGAGATCCTAAATGTCTGTAGTTTTGATTTTAAAAAGCATTTTCCATGTGGGAACCCTTTTCTGTAGTTTTGTTTATTTGCAGTATTCTTTCTGTGTTCTCTATATGAGTGTGTTAGACTTTGAGTTAATACCAGCTCTCTAGCAGAGAATACACTTGATGCCAAAGTAATATCAATGGTTTGAAGGTAAACTCCCCCCACACCTCCAGATCGCAACGATGATGTAGGTATTTAATAACGTGCCATGAAGCCTGAGCATGATATGATGGGATCTGCCCACAGCTTCAACGAATGTCCTCTTCAAACTACATTGACTTGTAGCTCCAGCTCTTTCAAGAAATGATGTCAGCCTCTAAACACAGAGCCAAGTTGGCATTGGGCTGTAGGTGCATAGCCAATCTGCTTTCCATATTGTTCTCTTGGCTTTCATACAATCATGAATAATCTGTTCAAGACAGTCTGAAAACCTCAGAGCAAGCAGGATGCACTTTGTATCCCTTAAGTCACTTTTTACATTTGCATAGGCCTCATGCCCAGTGAGGAATCTGTAAATATGAGAGGGAGAAAAGGGAGAAATCTCACAGAAAACAGTTGTGTGATTTTATTTATTTATATTACACTGCTAGAAACCATGACTGAAGACTGTGATTTGTCCACTGACATATGCATGCAATTTTTCCTGAGATGCAGGAAACAAATCTGTCAGCCTTCTGATGAGCATTACAGAGAGAAAGACACCCAAGATAATTTAATTAGACCCCAAGAAATAACCCAAACTGAAGGACATTTTCTGGTTGTCAGAAACTAAATCCATCTTTAAAACAGGCAAAACCACCACCCTGGTTCAGAGACTTCCCTGCTCTCTGATCACCTCTGAATTGCTTTTCCTCTATGATGCTTAGAGGTCCTTGACACTTCCTGGAGATTTTCTTCAGAATCCACACCTGTGTTAGACCCATAGTACCCCCAAATGATTGAGGAAAAAAGTGACCTCTTGCTATAGTCCTAAGTGCCATAAAGAGTGATCCAGGTCCAAAGAATAATTTAGAGCAGCTTAACATGTCTAAATTACCCTGACCTGCTCTAAGCAGCAAGGAACTGATGCAACAGTAAATGACAATCGTCTGATTCTTTCTGATTTTCTACATAGTCCACAGTTCTGGAATAAAGTTTAATGTTGCTTTGGTAAGTTATGCATTATTTGCAGATTTTTGCTTTGTTGTTTTGGTTCCCTCCCCTCTCCCCGCCCCCTCACCCTCTCCTTCTTCCCCTTCGTCCTGGAGGTGAGTTTAGTAGAGGAGGAAAAGCCCAGCAGTCTGTTTTGGACAAAGTAGAATTGAAGGTAGGAAAAGACAGAGGAACAAAGGAGTAGAAGAAGATTGATAGAAGGATATCTCTTCATTCCTTATCATGGCTGCATGGTTATTGTTGCGAGCCAGGACTGATGGCCTGGGACCTCAAAGGTTTCTTATTATGGCTTGATCCTGCACTGTGCTACTTGAGAGGCCTGGGCTGGGCTGAACTCAGGCATACAGGGTCTGCTCTTAGCTCTGCTAATGATTCCTGACCTTTGACAGCTTTCTGCTTCATTTAAAGTGGGTCTTTCTGATCTGAGAATGACAGAATAAGACTCTCTTTTTTAATATTTTTGAATCTTAAAATATAAAGCTGTTTGAGAAGGGACAAACTGGCATTTGTTACACGTAGGTGATTCTTTCTCTACTGAATAAAGCAAGAGCTTTTCATGACTAGAGCTGTATGTGCCCCTTTGCTGAGTACTTGAGTTATGCAACTTGCCTACTCAGAATAATGTCGTTACAATTATTAATAATTATATGTAAATTAGTTCATTAGGCCTCTATTTTTCAAGATCTAATGTATGAACTAACTAAAAATTATTTTCAATGACCCATCTAATAATTACCAAAATCAGAATTCACCCTCCATCTGCTCAGAAACATATGCAAAACAAGACACTTAAGTCACCAAACAATAGCAGATCCAAACAATTGTGAGAAGCAACGTTATAAACTTCACTGGTTCATCATGAGTAGTAGAATACTATCAAATAAATGTTGTTAATTTCTGCCAGGTAAACCTGATTAACTAAATGTTTCAGATATTGTTCTTCTCCTTGTAAGCATTATGTTCATCCCTGCTACAACTGGTTTGAATTTTTTGTTATGTTTGTTCTGTACTATAAAAAATGAAGCTATCTGATTCCTGTATCTTCAGGATTGCATTGATGGGGCTGGAATTTAGAGATCTAGTATCTGAGAAATTGAGATGGGAGTTTTAAAATGTTTGGAATAAGTCAACCTGTGCAGTGTAAATATCAATGGTGCCCATAATGTAGTATATCCTCAATACTCTATGTGAAGATTTAGAATTTAGTAGAATAGCTTTGACTATTTTCTACGTGTAAATTTACCTCAAAGTGTTGAACTCGAATTTATGAATGCTAGGAAACAGCTTTGAAAGTGGATTTACTGACAGATTTAGCAGTGAATATTTAAAAAAAAAGTTTATTAGGCAATGTAAAAGGAAGTCTTAGATCTAATTTGCTGCTGTTTTGTGAAGAAACTGGGCAGTGGTTGAGGAGGATGGAGTGAAATGCATTATAGGGCAAAGCTTATAATATTTAGCACTGGTTTTAAGTTGGATGCCTTTTATACTTTTTTATACCGGAGCCTAAAACTAAATTTCTAGTTTGTATCACTAAAGAAAAAAAAAATCTCTTGTTTACACAAGAAATATTCTTGGAAATGGAAATAGGAGAGTTTTCCATCTTTTCATATATGTTACTTTTTCAGACCCTTTTCAGGGATGTACACTTTCTGGGACCGTTTATGTTTCTTTAGTGTAAGCAGAAGTCTGTTGTGTGCTGAATGTACCATGTAGTAGCTGCAAGCTGATTTCTCAGCGGCTTGCAGGCATTGATGGACCATGGTTTTAACTTCTTGAGTCAAAATTTTGAAAGTGATTGGCACGTGTGAAATTAAATCAGCAAAAGCTTACAAGCTTATTGAATCACAGCACAAGCAACAGGAAAATGATCTTCTGCAGCTCTGATGTTCTGACAACAATTAATATCTATTCATATTCTACTGAAATCAGGGAAAAGAGAGGCTTTCTTTCAAAACAAATAGAGCCCAGCTATATGTTAAGATCTGAATGAGAAAGAAATTGATGTATTCAAAGTGTAGACACATTTCCTAATTTCTTTCCCCTAGAGAATTATCTGTACTTAAACTTTGCTGTTGGTGATATTGTAGCTTATATGACACAAAGGAATTCAGCCCTGCCTGTGCAAACCAGTCATTTGTGCTTGGCACTGATGTATTTCTGAGTCTTAGGCATTATTTGGACCCATCAAGGAAATATATTGAGTGAGAAATGAAGGGGATAAATATGACAGAAGTTGGAGACAAGTACACGAGGACTTCAAGTAAACATATTACTTTAATTTTTAGGTTAAACTGCCATTCATCAGCAATGAGCTGTCTAGTTAATTCTTTGAACTTTAAACANGATAAATGTCCATGAACAAAAAAAAAAAAAGAAAGATGTTAAACACTGAAGAAGATTACTTATAATTTATTAATTCTGCATGGCTCATGCTGTACATGCATGTTTATAATGTATAAGATATCCAGAACATCTGTTAAAAATATTTCTAAATTAAACTTGTAATCTCAAGGGTATTTCAAAAGAACATAAAAATTATTTTACTTTGAAGAGTTTATTAATGAGTAAAGATTAAGAATACTTTTACAATTTCTATTTGTTAGGTAATTTCTAGTAGGTAATTTCTAGTTGTTTTTTAAATGAACTTGGATATATCTAAGGCAGAGACCTTACTTCAGCATGAAAACTTCAGGACAGGACCTCTCCATATATACAGAAAAGGGGAAAAAAAGTAAAAATTGTTCTTTCTCTCCTGTAATGTGGTCTTTCAGAAAATTAGGTCAAGAAAAATTACATTGAAAGGCTGTTTTAATGAAAGCCAAACTAAACTAACTACTGTTTATTTTAATGAACAATTCTTGAAATATTTGGTGATTTGGAATAGTTCAGTTAAAATCATACTCTTCTCCTCCAATTAGCCTTCATCACAAGGAGTTTCCCTGTCTTTGACCCAGCTCTGTCTGTTAACAACTTCAGACTTTAAACATAAAATGACAGGCTTAATAATGATAGTTCAAGAAATATCCTTTCTGCCAGAAAGGATATTTCTTGAAAAAACCTCGTTATTTTAAATTGAGGTGGTGCTGAAAGGAAACAAAAAATGCAACCTTGTACAAGACAGGTCTTGTTTAAATACAGGTCTCAGATTTTGAAGACTATGTAGAATGAAATCAAAAGTGTGTGGTTCATTTGGGAAAAAAATTTCACATGTGTATTTCATGGTAGGTGACTTTTTCCTGTCCTACTTCAGTAAGCCAAGCATACTCTGATTTGCACCAAGGGCAAATCTAACCTGGTGACTTAAATGCAACTACTTCATCTAGTGTGTCTATTCTTCTGTTTCTGGGATCCACCTGCCTATGAAAAATTTTGCTGTCCTCTCTGTACTACCTGGGCCAGTCACTGCACAGATTTAGGGGTGATTCCATACCCGCACCATTAAACTTCTGTGATTTTGTGTCCATCTTAAAATGTTGTCATGGAGCTGTTAGAAGTTTTTTTTCCTAATTTCATATAGTCACCTTCTTGCAGTATAAGTGAAACAGAAAATATGTTTATTCTTATACAGAAGAGTTTATTTTCATTCATTCTTTTCTTATCCTTATATAAGAATATTTTATCCTATGTCTTAATTGATAGCTGACCTTTTCTCCATCTGCTCTAAATCAGGGAAGTAGGGTGTTTCTCTTGTAATTACATTTCTGCCACAAGATATTTTTCTTCTTTTAGGAGATCAAAACCATTATTGACAGCAGGATGCAGGCTTTTCAATATTTTAATAAAGAAACCCACTGTGTTTGCCTGATGCTTTAGCCTGCCAACAGGAGTTTAATAGTCTAGTGGAGCATTAACAGCAACTGATCATTGTTCAGAACATCTAACTAGCCCTAGGTTATGTCAACCTGACAGACAGGACATTAGCTAAGGGCAGCAACTCTTCATTAATTGTTTATGCAGATGACCCTCTGGTGGAAAGGTGGGCATTTTCTCATTTGCCTTGGGCAGTGTAAACCAGCCCAAAACAGCCGCTGCAATTAGAGGATGTTAATGAGGAAGCAGAGAGAGAGCGGGTGGCATGGAGAGCACTGCTGCAAGCACAGCAGCACTAAGGGTTTATTCTTGCTCCTACTGCAGCCAGTGGTCAAATCCCTGCCGATTTAAAGAGGGGCAAGAGATGTACTCCTGGCTGAGATCCAGACTGGCAGCTTCCTCTGTGTCATATAAGTTGCTGTTGGAGCATGTTGGAATGATATTCTGTCCAGACATAGTGAATGACTGTTCTTTCTCTAATTAGTCTTGCTTCAGACATTTGGGTTGATAAACATGCAAGGAGAAGCTGAATGTTTCTCTGCCCTGTAGTCTTTACTCAGAGACTTGAGAACTGAGAATACCAGCTGTTTCATAGGCTGTGAGCTGTGCAGGCTGAGAACAGTCATGGGTGGGTTTGTTTGCCTGCTGGAGAAATGGCACTTACTATTGAAATCATCCAGCATCCACAGTCACAATGTCTAGACAGCATGAAGGGACTGCTTCAGCCTGAATGGACTGAAATGTCTGTGTCCCCATCATGGAATACCTTCAGGGGAGGGTGAGGAGAATTGTTGAGAAAAAAGCCAGATAGACCAACAATAAAAGGACAATGGGATCAGGATGACATCCATATTGGCAGAACTGAAAGCAGTGTAAAAAGTGCCTTCCGTGTTGTAAAAATGACTCCTTGATTGCTTTTTTTTTTTTTTTTTTCATTTCATCAGATCAGAAAGGCAAAGACCTACTACTTAGTCTGAGCTGTCTTTGGGTAAAAGACAGCTGTCTGTTAAGTAGTGTAAATCTAACAGTATTCCTTTCTGAAAGCAAAATCTAGTTTGCTTATGTCAGTGTCTGTTTTGGCACTGGAAAAGTTGATACCAGGCAGTTATGAGAAGTAGTTATCAAGAAGCAAATAACTGTGGTCAATTTAAACTCATGGCAGGAGAAGTCAGGAGAAGGAGAATGCTAACAAAGTATTGTTTATTTTCAATGTATAGAGTTATAAATTTTCCAGGTAGCTTTAATTTTACTTTTTTGTTTTTCTGTTACTGAAATATTTCAGTTTATAGTCATGACAATTATAGTTTCCTTAAGAAAATCATTGTCACCTTCCTGATGTAGTCTTGTCTCAATGCACATTGTACTACATCCAAAACAGCCACCCATACAAGAGATTTTTGTGCCCTTGCAGCTTCCCCCTTCTTTGCAGGACTTGGATCTGTGAAGATCTTCATCTGTTTATGTAGGCAGCTCCTCTCCTGAATCCAAACAGGCAGTCCTGAGCCCTCACATTCCCTCAGCATGTCACATGTCTTGGGTACATGAAGCACCTGAATCTTCTGTCTAGGGGAGGAAACTTCATTTTAGTGATATAATGGCAATTTTGCTACGAATGATTTGACTGTGCTTGGATTAAATGACTGCTAAAATCAAAACTGGGATTGAAGTAGCTGCTAAATGTCACCCATAGTAAATGAGTTGCTTTTCTCAGGAGCCTTTTTATTTTATGCTGTCTGTAGATGATGAATACTTCCTCAGTCAGAGGGCAATCTGCCTTGGCCTGTCCCGTGACCCTGCCCTGTGCTCTCTGGCATTGCCACTGGAACCCAGCTGGCATTCAATGGACAGCACACTGACAGGTAAAAGATTAGTATTAAGAGAAAACATAGATAACCAGTAAGACAGGTACTGAACACTTATACAAAGGCTGAAACTGAAACAAGACAAAGCATTTAATGAATAAACAAGACCATTCTGAAGATGTAATGCAGGTAGTTCTTTTCATCCTTTAGAAAGGACATATTCCTGCTGCAAAAGGTATCTCCCCCACTTGCCTTGAAAAACATCTATTTGTTTGATACATTCTATTAATTAAACCCAAACATTTGTCTTACATCTGCCTAACAAGACCAGATATCTACATTACTGAGGTGGGGATAAGACTTGCCTTTTGTTTGCTTTTTGTGATTCTGCACTGAACTTATGAAGTGGCAACTGGCCATCTTTTGTTTTGAGTTACATATCCAAAAAACAGGCTCAGAGGGAAGGAAAATTCCCCTGTGTGTAATCCAGAAATATTGAAGTGAATTGTTCAACATGTTCAGATCATTCCCTTTGTCAGCACTCAGTTGGAAGAACAGCTAATCCAGTACAGGGTAAGCAAAGGTGATGCCTAATAATTGTACCATCCATAAACTACTGTCAGGCAAGAGCAGTGAGGAAGCACAGGAGAGTAGTGACTCAGCCATGAGTGTCTGAATCACAACGCCTCCTGGATCTGCTCTGCCAATGCCATTATGGAGCAGGGGTTTAGGGGTTTGTTTTTTCTAGCACTTTTTCAGAGCTAGAAATCATAGAATGATTTGGGTTGGAAGGGACCTTACAGATTATTTAATTCCAAACCACCTGCTGTGGGCAGGAGTACCTTACACTAGATCAGGTTGCTCAAAGCCCCATCCAGCCCGGCCTCGAACACTTCTGTGGATGGGACATTCTCAATTTCTCTGGTTAACCTGTTTCAGTGTCTCATCACCCTCAAAATAAAGAATTTCTTCCTAATGCCTAATGTTTTCTCCTTATGTCTAATCTAAACCTATCCTCTTTCAGTTTCAAATCATTGCCACTTGTCCTGTCACTACATGTCCTTGTGAAAAGTCCCTGCCCAACTTTCTTGTAGGTCCCCATTTTGTACTGGAAGGCTGCTCTAAGATCTTCCTCGGGCCTTCTTTTCTCTAGGCTGTTCTCAACCCAAACTTCCTCAGCCTGTTTCCATAGGAAATGTGCTCCAGTCCTCTAAAAATCTTCATAGCCCTCCTTTGCACTCACTCCAGCTGGTCTATGTCCTGCTCATGTTGGGGGCCCCAGAACTGGATGCAGTGCACCAGATGGGGGCTCATGAGAGCAGAGGAGAAGAATCCCTTCTTTTGAAGCAACCCAGGATACAATTAGCTTTCTGGTCTGTGAGCACACTCTACTGAGTCATGTAAAGCTTCTTGTCCACAAACACCTATCACTACTTCTCCTTAGGGCTGCTCTCCATCTATTCTCCATACAGCCTGAGTTTGTGATTGGGACTGACCCAACACTAACTTTAGTGCATGTTTTCCTCCTAATGCTTCCTTTTATCTGCTTCACAAATGAGTGGGCTGTGTAAGGCAAGGTGAAGAGGCTTTTCCTTAACATGGCAATAGTAATACAACTGGTTTAGATATGACTGCTTTAAATTATAGACTAAGGTTAAGTGTAGTTGACTGCTTCAATTGAACAGAAATGCAGGAATTAATACAAATAGGCATCAAAAATTAGTGTCTAAACTGTGGCTCTTTAGAGAGCTGGGAAATGGGTTCAGATTCACCAGACCAAAAGTCCAGGTAAGCTCCAGGGCCAAATGTTTGTTATTTCCTGTGTCTTGAAAAGCTTGAATGAGGCAGTGGGAAACACTGTGCATAGAGTATGAGTAGGATGTATCAGTGGTATTTCTAGTCCAAACCTTTCTATTCAAGAAAATACCCAGGTAGTTATAAGAAACATTTGGATACAAGAAGGTTACTGCTTATATTTATTCAGCTATGGCTATTGCAGAAAAGGGGGAAACTATAAATCCTACTAGTGAAACAGTTAAAAATGTCTGCAAACCTCTTATATTTTTTCTCTGCACTGGTAACAAAATACTGTGCAATAGTGTGAGTGGATAGGGTGTCTTTTGTCATGTAATGAGGAAAGGTGTTATGGCCCATTGTGTTAATGTTGCCACACTCTTTGACTTTTTGCATGTGCCACTGCCTTCATCTTCATTAGCAGTGTACTTGGACCATGCAACCTGTGCCCTTTCCCAGGACTAGCACATGACTGTATGGCACATGAAATACAGATTTGAGGATACTAAGAGGGACTGTTTTACGCTATTCCTACATACTTCAACTTTCAATCAGAACACATAGACATTGAACTCTGTAATGTCTTGAAGGCTTGGGCAGAGTTAGGGTAAAGAGGAATGTGATTGTTCTTGTCCATGTCCTCGGTTCCCAAAGCTGGCAGTTTTGAATAGGTTCCTGTGTTGGGATGGGATGGGATCATAGGATAATGCTATGATGCTGACAAGGCAGGAATCTAAAACAAACTCCTGATCTCCCAATTTTGTTTAATGATGTCATTATGAATTCTTTACGTTTCTGCTGTCTGGAATGAGGCAACAGCTTCTGCTGTTGCTTCTTATGTGGGCATGACTTACATGACTAAACAGGCTGTAAAGCTGGCAACTGTCAGAATAATCTTTCCATTAAACTGATGGTCCTTTTTAATGGGGTTTGCTTTCTTTTAATGGTAGATGGTATAGCAGTGCAATGGAAAGCAAATTATTTTTTCTTCTTAGTTTAATCTTCTTAGGGAAAACGGTAATCCTCTGCTAATTTCCTCCATCAGAGCAAGCATATGTCTCAATCACATTTGTAGCTGGAGCAGAACAGCACTCAGCACTCAAATTATGCTAATAACCATTTAGATTACTTCTTCTTTGGCATTTATTCATATTGGAGATCCAGCAAGTAAGCCTTTCCACTATGTGAATTTATGTGTTTAATCCACATTATTTTCATTAATACCTCTGCAAGCTTTGGCATTCAACTCTCTGGCTTCTTGCCTTGTTGTCAGGTAAATGAGAAGAAACGGTGTGGTCCTTCCAATGCATCCAAATCCTGAACCCTTACTTCTTAGTCTTAATTACTCTGACCTGGCAGAGATAGGTGTGAGAGGGACTGCCAATTTTCTCCTCAAGCAGGGAGCAACTCTTATTAAAAATGCTGTGCAGGTAGATGAAGTTCAGGTCATGTGGTTATGGCATTCGTGTTATGTCATCCAAACTGTTAAAATGATCCTGAAGATGGACTGCACCATGTATATAATTGCATACAGAAAGCCAGAAGAAACCTTGTAAAACAAGAGTTATAATCTGCAGTTTATTGTATTGATCGCCATGTCTGCTGAATGCTAGTTTTGGAGTACTATGGTCTTACACAATACAAACTCTTACAATATAATTTGTTCTGTGTCTAAACTGAAAATTTCTTGGTCCTGCCTGTTTTCTTATTGTATTGAAGTGCAAACACTGTTCCAGGCATATATGTACACACACACACACACACACACACACACACACACACACACACACACACACACACACATAATAAAGTATGTTAAGAGTGATTGAGGATTGTCACTCATGTTTTGATATACCTTTTCTTTTCTTGTCACCTTTCCCATCTGAGCAATTCTTGATGGACTTGTTTTGCAGTCAATAAGCACAGCTGAGTAGTAGCAGTGAGAGTGACACCAAATACAAATTTCTCTGCAGCATCTGCTTAACAATGCAGAAAAAGAGGTATCAGTCATTTGTAACTGCGTTCTTTGGGTGAAAGATCTCCTTTTGCATCAAGGTGTACATGAATTCCTCAACTTATTTAAGATGATTACAAGGAGCAGTTTTCATGATCCATGTATTTTATTTTTAAAAAATTGATGGATATTGGAAAACCTGATCTGAGAGAGTATTATGCTGCTGTGTACAGGTTAGAAAGGGATGACTGGAATTTAGGAAGGGTTTTCCTTTATTCAGAACAGGCTTTCAAAAGATATGTGGAAGCCTGTTACTCTGTGTAGTCAAAAGTTCCTCAGTGTAGATCTTGCTCAGAGTTAAATTAGGTCTATATTTGTCCACATCCAGTCCTTTAGCATTTATGCTTTGCAAGATAAACTGGGTATTTTCTTTGGCCAGAAGCTGGAAAATAGCTCTTACCAGAAAAAACATACAATAATGAAATAACACCACACAAGCTTATAAGAGGGTTGCCCATGAAAGCAAGATAAGGACAAGTCTTTACAAATATGTTTGTCTTACCTCTGTTTACACTTTTTTTAATTTTATTTTTTTTTATTTAGAATCATCAACTTGAAATCTCAATTGAATCATTGCCTTTTTTTCCATGCTCAAATTTGAAGTTAATTGAAACAGCTTTAAATAGTTGGGTTGCTATTCTAATAATAATTACTGTTTAGCCTTCTGTTTGCCACATAAATTTCAAAGTTAAACCTTCAGGAACATTAGGAAGTATCTTCTTAATTACTCTGCGAAGAAAGCATTTGATGTATTTTGTTAGTGTGGCTAAGTTGTGAAACCATTATGCATTTCCTACCACTGGAGAAAACTTTCCTCTAAGACTCAAGATCAACAAAACACTTAAGCAGCTGCTTATGAGATGAAAACCCATCCCAAGGCATTTTTTTAAATACCGCTTTTAATCATCTTTGGAATTCTCATTTACTGTTTTATTTAGGGTGCTTGGGAATGAAGGAAACAGACAAAACTTTGTAATGTTCGCAAATGGAAAAAATCCCTGAGGAGAAGCACAAGAGTTTTCAGTTTCATTCCTGTACTGTTTTCCAGTACAGGTTTTAGATAAATGGATGTTGAAATACAAAGATAATTTACTCTACCAATTACCCTGTTAATTTAGTGGTTTGTTTTTTTTTTTTCCAAATGTGCCATTGAGTCAGACCATTAATAGTTTCATCAATGAAGTTCTCTGTCTCTCAGTCACTAACCTAATTCTTCAAATATTTGTTTTCACAATAGAAGAGTTTGGATGCATTCTCAGGACTGATTTATTTGTTTTGGTACAGATTCCAAGTGCTAGATATTCAGCAGAAATCATCTTTCTCTCTTGCACAGCACTTAAGTAATCATCTTCTTGTATTCCTGTGTGTTAACAATTCATACCCACTATTTTCATTAATGTCATTATCAAGGTAGTGGAAAGTTCTGTCTAATGGGAGGAATAGTGACAATTGACCCTGGTTCTGAAGAATTTTTAAGATGTACTGGCAAGAAATGGGTAGAGAAGCAAATTAGAGAAATGGTTTATATAAAATCAGGGATAAATGGCAGAATTCAGGTGCCTGACTCACACATAGTGTCTTCTCAGGGCACCATTTGTTTTGGTCAGATGTATATTTGCATCTGCATACACAATCAATCTTTGCTAATGTGCAGCCCTGTCCTTACAAATTGTTCTCTTTCTGAATATCATAAGGATTATCACATCCTTAAGAGGATGACTGAAATACCCAATGATCTGTTAGGGGGTGCCAATTAAAGTTTTAATGCTGTAACAGCTGTTGTCTGCTTGTAAATGATTTCTCCTAATTTTGGGATTTTCTGTTAGCACATAAAATGCTTTGTTAATAAATGTGAAAGTCCCTGAGGATTTCTGTGCATTAAACTTTAATAATTGAAGAGTGCAGAGGAATAGCTGAAATGAAAATGACTGCATTATGGAACAACTTTTAATATGTGCCAAATCTACTAACGATCATAAACTCCCATGATATAGCATCTATTTTGGGTTGGGTTTTTTCCTTTCTTCCTTTTTGTTTTTTTTTCTTTTTTTTCTGCTTCTGAAGTGATCAGGTCTCAAATCCCCAATACAAGTTCGCTAGGATAGATTATTTCGAAAATTAAAGTTCCCCTTAAATACTCCTTCTGTCTTATAAGATATTCTGTTACCTTCCAGTACAGGTCTGCTAGTTTTGGCAAAACTCTGACTATTTACATCATGTGAAATCTTGGCCCACCATATCATACACCATTCAGCTGGTGTTGTTAGCTCTTTCCTTTCAAGTCTTCTTTTCCCATTTCCTTGAAATCCTCACATCAAGTCAAATTTGACACAGTGCTGGAAAATGCAGCCTAGGCAAGTGAGTAGTCTGTTGATGATATGAAATATCCAACAATCAGGATTACTGTGAGAATGAAATTTCCATATTGTAAGTTTCATATAAGGAAGACTAAAAGGCCAAAATTTACCAATGATTCAGATGAACAACTTTTTCTAAAAGTGTTTCTGAAAGTAGACATTTTGCCAACTTCAGTACTTGCAGGGGCTATAGCTGTTTATGATGATCCCAATGATAATTATAATAACAGTAGTAGTAATAATAATAATAATAGTAATAATAATAGTAATAATAATAATAATAATAATAATAATTTAAAATATATACCACCATAAGTAACATAGCCAAAACAACAAAAATAATAAAATATTAAAAGAAGTAATGTAACCAGACGTAATAAACAAAACCCTGTGTATTCCAGACTTTTGTGGGGCTGATCCCTGCATTAGCAGACGTCAGCCTCATTTGATTATATTGCTGCTCTCTTTGGGTTGTGCTAGCCAGGCTGGCCACAGTATTTTTATCCTCACAAGTTTGTTCACCTTGTATTTCAGAGAATTAGCAGCACTAGCTGTTGCCCTAGATCGTCTGAGTTTCTGCCAAGGGAGCTCAGTATATTGTGTGCTCAGCAGTGGCTCCAGTGTGTTTTTAATTTCGATGAGTCAAACTGATGCATATATTTTCCATTACAGCACTCATTTGTTTACTGCATCCTCCCTGTTTCACTGCTAGTCACATACATTATGCATATTGTACATGCTGTCAAATCACTGCAAGGCCCAGGGGTAACCTCCCTCAGATTGACTAGCAGGTTTAAAACTGCACAAGCAGTTTCCCTGTCAGGATCAGTGCCTGTGTGGATCTCCACCTGTAGTCCCTGACACCTCTGGTCCCAGCAGGGCATTTATGAGGAGAAGCAGTCTGGGGTTCCCAAGTCAGCTGGGGCCATCACTGTTTTGCCCTTCTGCTCCTTCAGCAGGAAGCAGCTAAACAGATCTCCTGCTGCATTGTCCAGAGTGATTGTGCTGAGGTGGGCTGGAGCCACACACTTCTCACTTATGCTGGAGGAGCTACACTGGCAGAGGTCATCCAGAGCAGAGGCTTTCCATGATCACACTCTGGAAATGTCAGCCCTTCAGGAGTAGGGTTTTTTAGCTTTGGGAAATTCGGATGAAAGCCATGTTTCCAATTTTGCATCAGAAACACATTTAGAAGAACACTTTCTTATAGGGGCTATGAAAGGAAAGATAGGTGTCCCTTGGCATGTAACGCCTTGCATAGATCAGTCCATCTCTTGCATAATTTCTTGCATAATTTCTTAGCATGATATAAGATATATTTTTTTTGCTGATCTCTTCACTTTGAGCAAAATACTCCTGTATTTTTCAAAAGATATTTAATTGCACACTTCAAAAGCTTTTACTTTGAAAAAATAAGAACTTTATTGGTTTTGAAATAATATAACTTCATGAAGTAGGATCAATTTGGCTTCTTTTTTCATAATCAGAACAAAGCCGAATCAGTACAACATCATAATTATGTCTTAATTATTCTAATAACTTTCATTTTTGTTTTTAATCTTGATTTCTTTTTCTGTGCTGAAGAATAGAAGACAATCTAAACAATGAATTAATTCATTACTCTGAGATCCTTATTCTCCTTCTTGTTCTTTCCAACCCCCCTTCTCAGATCATTAGAACTATGAGATAATCAGGGCAAGATTTCATTTGCTAGCTCCTTCCTTTCTTCCAACTCCCCCAGTTTTTTTTTTCTCCTCCAAATGCCACTTTTTTCTCTCTCACTTTTATGCACGCCTTCTTATCTGTATGTAAGTAACTTAAGAGCAGATAGAATAGGAAGAGGAGTAAAAAGGAGCCCTATCCATTATTAGATTCTCAGTGGGTGAAGTTCTGCAGTTCTTTCTGTAGCCTGTTGAAATCAATGGAGCTCTACTGAAATGTTCTTGGGGATCTCCTGTCTCCATTAGAGTCACCAGAGACATCCCTGTGCTTTGCCATTTGGATCTGCTTCATAGAAAATATGGTGTTGTGTAGTACTGAGAGCAAGAAAATCTGTGCCCCCCCACATGGTTCATAATTAGCAGCACTCCTTCTTCCTACCTGCTGTCGCTTTCACCCTCAACTGCCACTCCCTGAAAACTGGGAATTAAATCTGGTGATGGAGAGGGAATTACGTGCTGCCTGCAGCTTTGCAGTGCAGGCTAATTCAAACACATCAGATTAAAACTTCTTTCACAAGAGCGAACAGTGGAGAACTCTTGCTGGTGCTGTGCTGAACTGAGGGATTCAAACAAGATCTGGAGTAAAAGAATGCTGCTCTGAGAAGATCTACCAGTGCAAATAAACCAGATCAGTGATGAGGGACAGAAGAAAGAGAGAGGACTGCATTTGCACTGCCTTTTGCGGGCAGACATAAGCATGCTCTGCCTGTGTTACAAGAGGATTAGGAGCTAATATATATTATGTTTAGATGTACATTTGGTGCTTACAAGGCTGGATGCAGCTACGTGCTTCTGCTTCATAAATATCTACAGTCAGAGAGTTGGAGTTGTTTGGGCAGAGCAAATTTGTGTCTGCCTCCACAGTGGGGGACAGAACATCGTGGAGGCTTGAAGAGACCTGTTTCTCAGCACAGCAGTAGACATTCATTCCTGACTCTGTGTTTCTCCCTCTCTCTCATCTCTCTCCTTCTCTTCATCATAAGTTTATTCAGCAAGTTGATTTAGAGAACAAATTCACATTAGAAACTGTCCACTAGAAGTGGTTAGGTTGACTTCTTTTGGGCAGCAGAACCTGCACCATCTCAAAAGCGTGCGTGAAAATATGGTATAGTTTTGCTAACTAGGATACTTATTAAAGATAAAAACAACTTTTGTTTTCTTTGACCCCGTGCTCTTTTACTGTGACCACAATAAAAGATGTCTCCAGTGTAATAAGTTATACTTCCGTAAGGTACTCAATACATGTAGTAGTACCTAATGATGCAGAAATTCTAAGTCCATCAGAGTAAAATAGAGTTTTGAAATTAATTTAAATGAGACTAGAATTTTATATGGAATTTCAGTGTCAATGAAAAACAGAAGAGAATAATAACTATAAATTCTGCTAGGAAATGGTGAAATCAGAAAGTCCTACTCAGTATTTAAGGCAATATACTTTTTTGCCTTAGCATGTTTTGCAAGATCTGGCTTAAAAAAGAAGCATGTTAGCTTACAGTGTTGTTGTTGGTATATATTCATGGTCTTACAAAGCTGCCATTATACATTTATATTTTCTTATCTTTATCTTTTACATTGCATCTTCTGCATATTTTCTATTTGAGCCTATGAGAATATTCTTTTGCTCTTTTATTTCTCTTTCTTCTCCTTTTTCCCCATCTTCCTTAACCTCATCCTCTCCTTATTCTTGTCTTCCACTCTTGTGCTGCTAGAACATGCCCACCTGTATGCTAAACCCAGAGCCATTTCCATAATCTGAACAACTGCATTAACTCAGAGTGGTGAGACTCCATACAGCTCTGACATGTTCTGAGAACACCTATACAAATCACACTGAAGAATGTATTTTTTAGACATAGGCTTATCAGTGTCTGCAAAGTCTCAAAGTCTGCAGCGTGCTGAGCATCTCCTCCAAGTTGCTAGCATTACCTAATCCCATCAGTGATGAAGACACACAGAGTATTGGGAAATCACCCAAAACCCCCTGCCAGTCCTAATCAGGGTGTTGTATGAAATGACACTCTTATCAGCTCCAGTAGATCTGTCACATTTAAATCATAATGCATATGTAGGTGGCTTTGTATTTGTTTGTTTTTAAAAAAAGCCTGTGAACTTTGAAGTACTCTTTGTAGGAAATTAAAATGGCAGGTGATTTTTGGATATGTCTGACTTCAGTTTAAAAGAATGTATTTAATAATAAGATGCATGTTTTCTTCTCCACTTCTGTTTTACATTCTTCCAACACACTTTGCTGGCATTCTTCTTCTGTTTCTCAATCTGGCTCCACAGTGAGTAGACAGCGAGCAGTAAACACTAAGAAGGCTGTGATTATTGCTTGCACAAGTTACATCCAACCAAAGATTGGTTTAAAGTGAGAATGAGGCTGCTGAGATGTCAGATAACTACAGCTTGGCTTCTGAACTCTTTGAGTGCTTCCTAGTGTTTTGTCTCAGACTTGGAAGTGAAGCAAGGCCGTGAAATGGTGTTAACAGTATCACGGGGACAAGATGTGAAGGGAGTGAGGGTTTCACTTTGTGGGTGGGAAAGGAGATGTGTGGACATTGGAATATCACAGCCAGATTAAAATCATGGAAGGCAAGTCTTGGGATCAGAAATTTTTGCCCACTGCTTGGGAAAATCAACAAATTGTTTTAGCAGTCTTGTAAAAAATACCCTTTTAAGAGAGTTGCAGACGATGACTGAGAGTATTTCTGGTCATGAATCACAAAACTGTGCACAATAATGCCAAAATTAAACTATTTCATCTGTGTCCTGTCAAATTAAACATAAGGTAATATTTTTCATCTTTGAATCTTGACAAATTAGTATTTTTGTGTAACAAAGAATATGTAGCATAATAAATATCTTTCTAGAGTCTTTGAACTTATTAAAATAAATGGATATCTAAATTTTGGATGATGACAGGCAAATTAAGTCAATATTTGTTTCTGAAATGCTGATTATATTAGAGTGTAGATTTTCTACTGAGGTTAGATTTGAAGCCTAGATTTACTGTTGGGGTTCCCAGAAGACACCAAATTAAACATGAACCAGCAAAGTTGTATCGCAAAAAACAAGAGAAATGGTGTCTGGGGCTGCTTAGGAGTGTTGGAGTGTTGGCAGCAGGTTGGAGGAGATGATCCTTCCCCTTTATTCAACCCTGGTGAGGTCAATTCTGGAAAGCTGTGTCCAGTTTTGGACTGTCCAGTACAAGAGAGAGATGGATGCATTGAGGTCCAGCAAAGGGTCACAAAGATGTTTAAGGCTCTGGACCACCTTTCCTGTGAGGAAGGACTGAGAGAGATGGGCCTGTGCAGCCTGGAGAAGTTTCATGGTGACCTCATTAATGTGTATAAATACCTGAAGGGGAGGATGCACAAGGGATGGAGCCAGGCTCTTGCCAGTGCTACCAGTGACAGGATCAGAGGTGATGGACACACACTGAAACCCAGACAGTTCCCTCTGAACGTTAGGATGAACATTTTTACTCTGAGGTTATCTCCATCTCATATTCAAAAAGCCACCTGGACTTGCCCTGAGCCACCAAATTCTAGGTGATCCTGCTGAGGCCAGTGTTGGACGAGGTGATCTCGAGAGTTCCCTTTCAACCTCAGCCGTTTTTTGCTTTTGTGTGGATTTTCCACAGAGTTCTAATAATTGCATTGGACCTTTACAAGTGGGAGAAGAGCATGATCTAGTTAAGATACCCATATTCCATCACTCATATCTCATGCCATGTTTGTATTTCTAAGTTTTTGGAGAGAGTTAACTAAAACTTCAGACTCACAGGTGCTAAAGAAGAACATTATAGAGTATTACAAACACTAAGTTGCTCTGTCTTCTTTTCTCTTCTCTCATTTCAAAAATAATTTTATTGCTGCTGTCTGGATTCTCCCATTACATCCTATTTACAGATGAATTGTGAAAACCTAAGGGCATATAATGCATCTTTTTGCAAAAATATTTTTTGCTGGTGGCTAACAGGAACTTTGAAAAGTGGTCCAACATATCACACTACACTCACAGAAAACTGCCAGCAGTGGAGAAGCAGCAGTCATATTTGGTGGGTGCCACCAATTTTGGTTGAATCTTCTGTTTGAATAGAAATTATACTCTCGTCACAGCCAAGGGTTGGCTGAGTATCTACAGCAGGGAAAGGCCTCTCCTATCCTTTACTTCTTACTTTCTGTGTGGCTACAGTCATATGGTTTCTGTTCTGCAGATGACAAATGAGGAGCTAAACATCTCTGCCCCACAGGTGGGTGGGTCATGAAGACTCTCAGTGAAACACATTGTGTAAATACATTCAATTTAATATTTTGTTTATCTGTATCATGGAAATAATGCCTGTGACCTGCAGCTGAGATCAGAATCCCATCCAACAGAACACAATGATCAAGGGAATCAGTCCCTAGGAATTGAAATCACAAATATTGATGCTTGGTCTTGACCCCTGGCAATACTGAATTCTGCCTTGTCAAGATTAAAACAAAAATTGCAAGTGCTTTGACATAGACCAGTTACTCCTGGGATGTCTCTTAATGAAAATTTCTTCATGTATATAATCAAAAAGGTAAACCAAATGAACCAGCCAACCAAATCTTCAGGCAAAGGAAAACACATATGTCTCCTCTCATTTGTATGCTTGCATTGCTTCCTTATAATGATGCCACCTGCTTCCTGTAGGTGAATAACAGCCTTTTATTTGCAGGGGTTTTTCTTTAACATATTCCAGTTCAAGAAGAACATATTCTTATGCTTCTGGTAAAAAAACCCCCTTCAAACCCAAGGCTTTCATTTTGGGACAATCTGTCTGTCAATATGCACCAGATGTGTTGACCATAAAGATGATTTAGTATTCTGCACCCATATTTTCTCATGAGGCAGACTAATGAGAAAGAAAAATAGATAAGGGAAATGTCAAGGAGAATTGCAGTGAAAATTTAGATTGTTTTGCAGATAGGTAAATAGAAATAGGGATAAAAAGCAGAACTTTCATTCTGCCACAATTGCTTCTGCTGTACAATAACAGACAGTTTGAAAATCAGGGTTTCAGAACTAAAAAAGCCCTTAGTTATAGAAGCCTCTCTGCCTGCATCAAATCTGTAGCTGAACATATTCTTACACTATGCCTGACAGGAGAGGTAATCACAGACATGACTTGTAGCCAATAAACGTTATTACCAAGCATATTGTAGTTCACTTATGATGGGCATCTGTGAGAACTTGCACAGTTTTAAAGAATATATTATTGAAGCCAAATTCTGTCTTTTTGAAACACTAAACCTGTAGGAAATAATGCCATCTTCAAAGATGGAAAAAAGAAATGTAACAGGTGCAGGGTTCTGCATGTTGACTGATGTCCAAATTTCTTTATCAATCATCATTCAAAAGAAGTCACTACTCAGGTTGTACTGATAAAAGTATTTGTTGCACCAAGGATACCCAATATAATTTATCCCTTTATGAATAACCCCCTTCTTATTTTCTCTATTCACACTATTTATTCGAAAAAAGTTGTTTCATGCCTTTATTATAAGAAGATGGTGTACAGCAAAGGAGAGACGCATGAGCTGGGATGCAGGAGAACTGGTGTTAATGTTAAGATCCTCCACTGATCTGGTGACATCTGCCAAGTCAGAAGAAGGTATCCTTTCTTCATCTTTTTTTTTTTTTTCCTGTTTCCAAGTTGATGATAATGATACTAGACTCCTTCAATAAAGTACCTTGGTATTTACTTGCTGAGGATATGAAATATGTGAAAGTCATGCATTTCAGCAATTAATGCAAGGCAGAGGTTCTCCTCCTGCTTTATTCAGTCCCTACTCCCTCTGGCTTATAAAGTTAGATAAAAATAAGTGACAGTAGTATAGATACATAGATAATCTCAACCAGATGGGAACAAAGAACAGATGTTCTCTAAACATATGTGCAAACAAAAAATTGCAAGTGTGAATGTTCATAAGCAATGACTAAAAGAGGAGAAAGGAACAAAGTATGATTTCAGGACTCAAGTATTTGTGAGGCCTGATCTGGGTATTTTCAGGTAGCTCTAGAAGCAGCACATTTAAGAAAATGAAAGGATTTAGCGATATTCATTCTTTTCAACTCTGAGACATGAAGGCATTCATCTAAGTGTCCTCAGTCTTTTCTGAAGAAGAATATGATGGCTAACTGGATGTTGTGCTAGGACATACATCTGTTTGTTTTTAGGCTTCTCTCCACATGGTTGGATTTGTAATGCAGACAAAGAATTACCTTTCATTATCAGATTCTTTCTGTGTTTAAGCTAATTTTCTCATGATTCTGTTTCAGTTACCTTAAAACATCCCAGGACTTCTGTTTTTGTCTAAGTGAGCATTAAAATGACTTAATGAAAACTGAATTGTTCTACGACTACTGTATTTCCCTTCCTTCCAACCATCTGGCTAGATTTCACTTAAACTTTCTCTTACCCAAATTTCCCATTATTACATCATAATGCCATTAATTTCAGTGCAGATCTACAACATATTACAGATGAAAGTTAAATTGAAGTCAAGCCTCTAATTGTAAAGATATTTCTCCACTACCTCACAAGCAACTCATTAGCAATACTATAAATACAAGATAAGTTGTTAAGCTTAGATTAAATATCTTAAATCACTATTTGATACCTCCTTTTGCCATTGAGTGGAATGAAAAACCAATTATGAGCTTCCCTAAGATGCAAAGGAGATATGATGCAAAATAGATTACAAGGTTGGTTTTTTTTTTCTGTAAGCATAGTTATGTTTTCAGTGTTAGGATGTTGATCTTGTTCAAGTTTCTGGAGTTTCAGAGATATTATTGTGGTTTTTTTTCTAGAAATGTAAAACCAAATATGAAATATGTTGCTTTTTCTCAGTATATACACTTATAAAATGTCACAAAAATATGATTCTTACTTCTTAAAAGCTTTTGGAGGTATGGGTGAAAAGTGTGTTAAAATACATATAGTTCTTCAAATCTTTTCACACAATTTTTTTTTCCATTTGGTTGTAGAAGTCTCAGATTCCATGCCAAATGGGAAGATCTACAAGTGTTTTTCTTTGATGCACGCTGTTTAAAAATACATTTCACCCTTGAGGAAATACCCATATGATGAATTTTTTATACCATCAGTAGCAAATTCATCTTAGTGAAGATTATTGTCTCTGCTTAGAAATCTTCACATTTATGGATGAAAGTTGCTTCATAAGGTCAAAGATATGAGTTCTCTTTTTCACACTAACTTGAGCAAAGCAAAGGTGAAAGCTGTAAAATATCTTCAAGCTTGCTTGGCACCTGATCAGCTCTGATTTATAAGGTTGTTCATATTGCTGCTATTGAATTAATACATTTGCACTAGCCATCTTTAATGTAGATGTGTTTCCAGACCAGTTAGCTGGAAGAAGCAAATAGGTGTTTAGCATTTAATAGATAGTATTATAATTTTTATTTTACTTATTAGGAAAGTAGGGTAGCAAATGGTTGCCTCAGCCTCTGAAGTGTTTGGAATTTAAGAAGAGTATTCCTATGCCACACAAAGAATATGTTATATATTCTTGGGGTTTTCGTGTCTGCATGTGTGTCTCTGCACACTTATAGACCTTGTAAGAAAAGATGGTGGCCAAATGCTTGCTGTGTAGTCTTCTGGTGAGAGTATTTAATGAGAAATATAAGCCCAGAGCATATAAACTGAATTTAAGTAATTTTTAAGCCTGCAATACTAAGTCGTGTGCAATGAGTCTTTCTCTTGTCAGCTCAGAAGGTCTACACTGTGCCTGTGGGCCTCTGCCTGAAAAATGATTAGAAACAGTCTGCTGTGAAAAGTTTCATTTCTGTAAATCAATGAATCACAGAGAAAGCATTTAGTTGAAAAATTCACAGACTTTCTGTTTAGGCATTTTGGTGTTTTCTTCTTGTGTCTTCCATTCATTATCCCCTCTCTTTTCAGAGCATATTTTTCAAAAACTGTAGCTTTCAGATAAATCTGTTGAAATTTTAACAACAGTGATTCTTCAGACATCTGTCACAACATCTGGACTTGGAGGCCTGAGAATAACTAGCATACTCCCTCCTGTCCTTCTCATTCATACTTAAAAATCAGAATGGGTATGTAATGTTTTTTCTGCTACCTCTGTTAGTATGTGACATATGAGAGTCTCCACAGGAAAAGAGATCTCTTGGAGAAGGTGAGTACACAGCTCTCAAGGGTGTAAAGTGTGGTGAGCAAGCAGAACCTGGGATATTGGATCCTGCCTCTGCCTCTTCAGCAGCCCTTGCCTGGCTTCCCTCTTGCTGTGTTGTTCCAGCTGCTTTTTCCTATCTCCACAATTGCCACTGGCTCTTGTGCTCATATTCAGATGCTTTTTTAGCACTGAGTTGCCTCTGATCCCTTAAAGTGGCTTCAAGCTCCTGTTTCTCTGTGTTTTCTTCCAGCTTCTCATGCTGTACAGCTACAGGATATGGAAAGGAAGGTCCAGGTTGCCAGATGTGCGCAAAGCAGATTTTTATCCCAATAGACTTTTTTTTTTCTGGTCAAGCTGAATTAGCTATGCTTTTTTTTTATTTTTTTTTTTTTTTTTTTTTTTTTTCCCAGCCACATCAGCTCTTCTGGCTAGGTTGGGTTTTGCATGGTGTGCTTAAATGAACTCACTGAAAGCTTCAGGCTGGTTGATCATATCTAATTATCTAACTTTGCAGTCCTTACTCTGCAGTAGACAGTGCCATGCTGTCCTAAACTGATGATTGCTGCTTTTCTAATCTAAACATTCAAAGCTACTTGGATAGACCAAGCAAAATGCTTTTCTAAACATCTTTATTATTCTGATTTTGTCTTCAAAATAAGGCAAAACATGATTAGCTGAAAGAATACTGTTCATAATTTCTGCAACTTAATTTCTTTATCTGAAATAATCACAAGACTTTCCAATCTGTTTTCTAAGTTTTTGTGGGTAAATTTAGAAATGGAATATGAGTTTGGTGAGGAGGTAGAGAACAGCACAAATAGAGAAAACCGCATGTCTCTCACAAGCTTGAGTGTTGTCCCTTCAGGTTCCATACACACTCTTTTTACTAACCTAACCAAGCCCTGAACCTTACACAGCCAACAAATGTCACCAGGAGACACTTGCATACAGCTTGTGCATGACCAGCTTATGCATTTTAATGTAAGAAACACACTTTTGTGTGTGTGTTTTTTGCTCTAATGTACACTGGCTATATCTTGAGAGAGGTATCTGGATGCTGAGCACCCATTAAGTTTTATCTTAGTTTTACAGACCATGCTACTGTAGAGGCCAATGCCCATTCTGTCAACTAGCTACCTTGAAACCACCCTTAAATGACATTGAGGCAAAGCTGGAAGAAGTTGTACTTACTTAGTGGGTAAAATAGGCTCCAAAGTTACTGAGGTTTATAAAGTTACAAGATGTTCAAACAATTTGGTTTTTTGTTAGTGTTTGGTTTTGCTTAGTTTTTTTTAAGAAGAGCTCTAACATTTCATCCCACACTCAACTGACAAAACATTCTATCTTTACAAGCTTCTCATCAAGGATTTATTTTAAAGAACATTTACTACATTGATGGGACAGGTGTTTGAGCTGAGGACACAGTTTTTTGTTTCAGACCTTTTTAATTGTTTCTACAGCTGACCCTTCCTACACTGTTTTCAGAGTTTTTTTCCTTTAAGAAAAAAATAACAGTCAAAGCGTTGCCTGTTGCTAATGTTGCTCTTTTAGCCATGTGTTCCTTTAGTGCTCTCTAATAGTAATCAATAAGTGCTAGCTATTCCTAAGAGAGAAGCAGCATGAAGAAAGGGGTGAAAATATCCTTTGCTGGCACAGAATTGCTCATCACTGGAACTCTAAACATGGATCAATTATTTCTCTTTTTGTTTAATGTGAGGCTTCTTCAGGTTTTCTAGAAAATAGGTTGCACTTCCTTTCCTCTTGGCTGCATAAAGTGTGTGCTGGTCTTAAGCATACTTAAGAAAAACATATTTTTCTTTAGCCTATTATATCTATCTCATGAGGATATACTCACCATGCATGTATTACCAGTTAAAAGGGATACCCAGAGAAATCCCAAATAGTTTAGACATCCCATATCTTAACCCATTTCCACTAATATTCTTCTCAGAACACTTTTGTCATCGTTTTAAAAGAGATAAGTTTTCTAAAAAAAGAATAGTTTAAAAAAATCAAGTATTTTTCTGAGAAAATCCAGTATATGACAATCTCTATTGTAGAGGGACCTGGTCCTAATGATGAGTACATCAGAATCAGTAGAAGCGACTAATGGATTAGGTCACATTTTTCTCTTCTCTAGCAAAGCCACCTTATCAGGACTAAACTTGTGCTGAAACACACTCCCAAACTGGAGCTGAGATCAGTGACCCTGCACTCTTCCTGTGCTTTGGCTACTTACGGCCATCCTATTGGAGGTTCCGCAGGTCTGAAGAGGAAAAGCTGAGGTGGCTGTGAAGGATAAACAGCAACAAAGAGCAGAACAAGGTGAGGAGACGAGGTGAGCAGAAAAAAGTGAGGTCACAGTGTTGGAGGTAGCTTTCACACCCAGATCTGGAGGGGTCTTCAGGCAGCTAAACTTAAGCCAGTGGCTAAAGGTTCTGCCAAAATGTTTCCAAGCCAGGTTAAGCCAGACTGAAGCATTTCCATACATGTTAATTATGACTGAGGTGAAAAGTCCTCCAATTCACATGACCCACAAAAAGGTAAATCAGTTTCCATATTATTCTTATATCTTTTAAAAGCCAGTATTGACAATATTGAGTCCCACATTTGCAACCATAAGGACTGCCCATGCTGAATTAGTGACCTTCTGGCTTAAAAGCCCATGTATTGAATAAAGCAATTGTAGGAAACAATATGCACATGCTGTGTTCTGTGCTCCTGGTAGAAAGTACAGAGTATGTCTTCAAAGTCTAATTAGTACAACATGTGCACTGTGCCACCTGTGGACCATTAAATATTGTATTCCATAAGAGCCTGACCAAACTTATATGCATGCATATATACTCTGTTGTTTTCACAGTAAAACTGCTATTTGTCTGGAAGTGCTGAAGAAATTCAAAGCTTAGGCATTATAAGTGCTGGGTTTATAATTTTTTTTTTTCCTTCAGTAGGATTGTAGTTTGATGCTCATATGGCATTTTGTATTCAAATCTGTGGAAAACATCAGTCCAGGTCTCCTAAATTGTGTTTCCCTGGAGTATTTCAACTTCTGTCTAATGTTGCATTTCATTTCTCACAGACAAGATAACATATATTAACAGGGCACAGCACTATATGTGCAAAAAGTCATTTCTATCAGTTCTTATTTTAATTAGGAATTCCTCTGTACATTTAGATGGGCTATTAACAGAGACTGTGTCTTTTGGGGCCTTTGGACTTAGTCAAGTCCATTCTTTCATGTTGTTTTCACCTATGGAGAGGAAATCTTCCTGGTTCAAACATAGCCAGTATGTCAGAGGTATTTCCAAAGAAACATTTTGAGAAAGTCAGATCTGTTGAAAAGAAATTCAAAGAAAATGGGTAACAAAACAGAAGAAAATAAGTTGAAAGGAACAGAGTCTAAAAATGAGCTAGGAGTAGGATAAAAGGCCATTTGAAAGATGGCTGAAATACTTTGAAAGACTGAAGAAGAAACAATGAAAAAAAAATGTAGAGGGGAAACAGTGCAAAGCATTCAGCAATAAAGAGAAATGAGCAAAATAAAAAAAAAAAAAAAAAAAAAAAAACAAACATTAAAAGTAGAAAAGAGGAAATAATTAAAGGTATGAGAGAAAGCACATGAATGGATTGACAGTAAGGAAAAAGATGATAGCAGGAAGTGGATGGTTATGGAAATTTATTTGGAGAGAGATTGTGTCCTTAACGTTAACAAGTGGGCATTATCTGAGTTTTGCTGACAACTTCAAAGTGAGCAAGGGGTAAAAAAGGAAGACAGGTTCTTTACTTTGGACACAAAAGATCTAAGAACATTTGTGAATAATAAACTGTAGGTAAATCTGGGTGGTTCCGAACTGACAACATCAGGTTTTGGGAATGGACTTGTGAGGTATTGTTTGTGTCAAGTGGAAAAGAAACATAGAGGCTTTTAGTTTTGATGGAGTGAATCCATATTTCCTGCTGCTCTAATGAGTCAATGGTAATAGTCTTAGTCTGGCCCTTCTTTAATAAATTCTTTAAAGGGAATGAGATACAAAATCAGTACTGTTTTTGAGTTTGAGAAGATTTGTGTTTCTTCAAAGGTGCATCTCAAGTAATCCAGGCCTTACCAAGACTCACTGAACCCTAAAAATTAAGCTTGAAAAATTCTTTGAAGGCCGAGATCAGTGTACTTTGCAGAAAATGTCCTAGCCAATATTAAGGTAGCAAATTTGATATGCAAGATCAGTATTACCCAATATCTCAAGGTGTTTGCATCTTCCATACCATTCCTCAGGTGATCCGAATGCCAGTTTGGAATGGCCCTGTGAGTGAACTTCCTTTCATCACAGGATATTCATATTGAGCCAGAAAGTTCTGGCACAACTCCAACAGTGAGACTAACAAAGATATGCCACTCCTTGAAAAGGATATTCTTTCTTGAGGAAGGAAATTTTGACATTTTAGACATCAGAGCTCAGTGTTAAACATCTGAAGGTATCTTAAATTAGAAGTGGTGCTGAGTTATTCCTAAATGACTCAGCTTATTTACCTGTTTTAATATGTGTCTAATATCTGAATTTTGGTCTTCTGCAGTTTAAAATTTAGGCCAAAATTTATCACCACTTCTTCATACTTTTTAAAATCTATTTAAAATCTATCTAAAATCATGTAAAAAACTTTACAGTATTTATTTTTACAAAGTTTATGACATAAACAAACCATACTTGTCTAGTAAACAGGAAGTATTATCCCCTTTTAGAAAATATTTGAGGTTCTGCTGATTGGTGGAGAACAAAAGATGCCAAAAAAAAAAAAAATCTTTATTTTAAAAAATGAAAAAAATCCCATTTTCCTAATCCCACAAGGAATGGAATAGGGCATATTTCATTGCCAACATCTTTTAGACATAATTCTGCCCAGATGGTTCTCTTTCTAGGCTATTCTTCAGAGCTGCACTCCTTTTTCAGTCCATTACCTTCACTTTATCTCTAGTTTGTGCTCTCCTGTGGCTTCTGCTGCTCATGTAAGCTCCTCTGCTAAAAGTATTTGTTCTAGAACTTTTTGTGTATGTGCCTGGTATGCACTTCACTGTGGGCCAAAACCTCACATTTTGGAAGATCCAAATTTTTCCCATATTTTTCCCCCATGAAAGAATTTCTTACGTTTTTTTCCTTTTCAAATGAAGAACACTTGTTCTTTCAATAGGATTTTAGCAAATTGTGTCAGTACAATGAAGATCACTGTCATGGGTAATGTGGTCATTTTGAAATAGGTTCTCCATGATTTTTTGTTGCCAGTTTTTTCCAATAGCTTCTCTGAATGCTTTCTAGTGAAAGAATGAGAAAGAAAAGACTGAGCTTTACACAAAAGTTGTGAGTTAGTACTGATTAAAGCACTAGTCTGGTGGCAAGTAGCATCAGATCAAGAAACAGATCTCTAAGCAAGTAGCTGAATTCTTTCATGTTTTTGCTCACAAGATAAAATGTAAACAATAATTTTCTCCTGTTATTTACATTGGCCTTTTAAAGAGTTTGCTCTTTCCCATAAATATTTGGGCAGGGTAAACCCTGGTATATCTTTGGTTATCTTTTGACCATATCTAAAAGCAAACTTATCACATACATGCCAAGGCCATTCTCCTTGTGCTGCTGTAATATAACAATGCAATAAAAAGTTTGGAAGCTACTGCAGTAGAGTGAAGCACAGAGTAGTTCAGGAGCAGAGATGAGACTCCTGAATATCTTATCTACTTGCAGTATACTTAGGAATAGGCTCCCTTATGAGGCAATCTCTCCTCCTAGAGACCTAGGTGGAGATGCCACAAAACCAGCCTGTCTCTGACATGTGAGGATTTCAGTTATTAATGCAGGTTGGAATTCAGTGGGAAAAAAATGCAATATATTGTAAAAGAAATAAATCATTACTGTAACTTAATTCCGTGTTCTAATCTCTACCTACCTTAGAATAGGGTTAATATTTTTACAGTCAATACATTTCAATTAATGTAGGGCATATTTGTGCAGTGAATGTTGTGCTTCATATGTTTTTATGCTTTTATTTCTATTACAAAGTCATTGTTCTTGTTGAGAAATGGAAAAGAGCTTTATAACATGTCTGTGCAAAGTACTTAGCTTGTAAGGACTTTAAAATTGTTTTCTCGAGATCTCTACAGCTTTTTCAAGGACCCCACATATTGCTGTAGAGGCAAAGTATAATTTTTTTTTTCTTTAAACAGATCTTAACATTTCAACATACTTTTGAATAACAAGTAGTTGATCATGTACCTTAATCACAAATGCAAATTGAGGACAATTGTCCTATTCATCAAAATAAATCACACATTAGTTAACTAATGAAAACTTCAACAGACAGAAGAAAAATACCAGAGCAAACATGGGATGTTAGCAAACAGGGGATCAAAATCCTTAGCTGGTATGAATCAGCATAGCCCTAATTTCTTAACTGGGTTGTGCCAGAAAATATCAGGTAATGATCTGACCTTTTTTGGGTAGATGTGTGAAGAATTATGAGCACTAATTTTCTTTTGAGAAATTAGGGGGCAATACAAATTCTTGTCAGATCTTTAGATGTTGATTTGTATCTTTCCTTTTAGATAAAGCAATTATGTTGTTCATATAATGGGAGAATTTTACTTCTCTTCTGGAGAATGTGATTTGCAATTCTCATTTTCCGAGCCAGCTTGACATGCTTACACACAGAGATCAGAAGTTGTGTCATTAGGTGAAGTAAAGAGCTGGGATTCCACAGATACAGCATTTTCAGATCTAGACTAAAGACAAAAGACCAAGGTTATTCAGTGTACAAGAGGAAACACATTTCACACATGAGGGTAACATTTTTCTCTTAGAGATGGAGTGAAATAGCTATTGAAGGTGCAGTGCTGGCTTACTGAATCCAGAATGTTTCCTTGAAGCACTGGTCAGGTCTCTTGTTTTTATTGTGGAGATTTTGTTGCTGAGACACTGCTGTAGGTAAGCACCAGATGTACAAAGTTCCCATCCCTCCAAATATCGTCAATAAACAGGGGTCAGAGGGCAGAAGTAACAACATGGATTTTCTATTTGAATCAATATATTTTCCTATAAAGGCAGCAGAGCATAAAAATTATTTTGAATCAGGGAAAAAGAACAAAGGAAGCTTCAAGACAAATTAGTAAGGGCCAGATGATGCAGAGAGGGACTGCAGAAAGGTGCGACAAGGTGGCTTTTTAGGTTTGTGATAAAAGGGCAGTAAGAGTTCAAAAATGGGGCAGAACAGAGGTAACAGGAAGGGCAAGTCTCCTGCTGAAGGGCAGTATCCACGTGTCTTTAAGAGGACCTTCAGTGCATTTGACTATAAGGGTATTATATCAGCACTTGCTATGAGATCATTATTTGGAGGGAAAAAATGGGCTAAGTGATAGCTGATTGGGAAATGCCAGATTTCTGGGAGCTGTGTTGTTTGAGACTGTTCCCCTATGCTGTCATGTAGGCTATAGTGTAATGTAAGGGTCTTGTAAAAAGAGATGGGTGTAGTATTTAAAGAATCACATGTAATGTTTAAAGAAAGAAAAGCTGTGAAAGGAAAATACCCTAAATCACCATTACAGAGGGAAACACAGAGTGAACAAAAATAATTACTTTATAGAGCGTGCTAAGGGTTTGTCCGACCCAGGACTTTATACATACTAATGTATAGAATACACCCTTCCCTTGTGAATTCTTTCTTTTTCTATTAATCTCTATGATAAAATGGGCTTTAGGTGCTTTTCCTTTTCTTACAGAAGACCTACACAAGTGCAGCTAATTTGTAAGGCTTAAGAAGAGGGAACAGTGAGGAAGAGCAGGCTGAAGTACCTCCCATCCAGCATTCAGATCCCTTATGTACGATCTTGAGTTTAAACAATGGACTTCTTCACAAAATATATACTTGGTTGTTCTGACCACTTTTTCTCAAGAGATTCTGATTTGAGTGCATGCCACTGTCAGTGACTAGCTGTCAATACCAGGTGAACAATACCAATATTAACTTGTTTACAAAGGAAATCACCTACAAAAGAACATGGATTTATGGTAGCTTAGCTTATCAGCTGAACAAAACCACTTACCAAGTCTTAAACACATTTCCTCTGAAGATCTCCTATATGACAAATTATTTTTATGTATTTGCAAACGATTGTCAAATAATTTCAAAGATTGTTCCTGGGTGAGTACCACATAATTATGAAAATTTCTACAGAGAGAAGTAGCAGGCTCATTAAATTATCCTTTTCCTTTTGCTTTTCATGTCAAAAGCCTTGGTTTTGTTTATATATCAATTTTTCTTTTGCAGAAAGGGGAAATATTTTAGATGCTGGTAATAACTGATGTTTGTATGAAGAACAGCCCTGATGGTGTTTGGCCATCTTGAAATCTCCTTTTGGTAGTAGGACTTCTCCACTCCTGGAATAGAAACAATACCTTGAGACTTCGACAATCAATCACACAGCATGAATAATGATAAATCTCTCAAAGTAACAGTCAAATTTGCATAAACCATTCATTTGGTTTATTTGAATATCCACCAAATTAATGCAAATCAAAAGGAATCCATGGATCATTTACAACCAGGAAGGAGAGCTGAAACCATTGAATAGATGACTTGATGAAAAAAATGTTCATGGCTCTGTCTTTCTAGAACAAAAAAGTCAGGTTGGAGTGAAAATGAGCTTCTTGCCCAGCCTGACAAGGCTTCTTTCCATACAGGTCCTCCATACAGGTCACTCTATTTCTTCCTCTGGCTGTTGTTTTCAAAAGGGTTTGGAGGGAGAGAGAGGAAATTAGGGAACCCCAGTTCACAACAATGAGGGAGGAAGTAGTTAAAAACATGGATCTAATTGATTTTTGTAAGAGGAGAACCAGAGGTAAACATTTTCAAGAAATATTAGTTCCCAGAGCTGCATGTACTCATAATTTTTTTATGGTACACTACATGCCTGGGAAAATCAGTTATGTGAGGGTCTCTTTAGATACATTCAAAACACAGCAGTTTTGAATGAAACTCAGAAAGATGTATGCTTGAATTCTGTCTGTTCCATTTCTCTTACTTTTCTCCTCCTTCTTGTAGAAGGTGCTGACAATCCTCTGCTGTGAGTCTATATTCAATTTCAAGACAGTAAACTCTTCCAGCTGTTATACCTAAGGACGAAACCTAAAATCAACGGATAGCTTATCAGGAGGTGCTTTTCATTTCTCTGCTCCTGCCACTGCTCAGGCTTCTCATTTCTTGGGCACCTGTTAGTCAGAAAATAAAAAAAATGTCCAAACATATGTGTCATTCAAATGTGGATGCAATTAATTTCATTAGGTAATTCTGTAATCCTGATGTAAGAACAATTCTATATAGGATAGAAGATCAAATAATGTATCTCCTTCAATATTTAAACTAAAGAAGCATGTCTCTGTCTAGTTACTGATTATTGCACATTATTTTGCAACAAAAAGCTTCCACCTATTTGTCTTACTTTGGCAATATGATATCAACAGAGATTTCATGCATGCCAAAATAATTACCCCAATTAAAAGATACATATTTATTTCTTTGGTAACTCCCATGAGTAGGAGAGAGCACAGTGTACTTTGGATAAGTCAATCCCTATCAGATATGACTCTACCAGACAGGCTAGTGGTCTATGTCTCTGGGCAGTTCTTCAGCCTGGGCTCTTTCAAAATGTCAATATTTGATACTCATCATTGCTTAAAGCACATGCTGATGCTCTTGCCAGACAACTCCCTTCTTGCAGGATGGGAATGATCAGTGGGCTGTGTAGAGACCCCCAGAGAGACCCTTTAACTTAAGGCCTGTGTCAGCAGGTTAAACAGATGGCTCTGTTCAACAGCCAACATCCTGCACAGCAGTCCCTGTGAAGATACCAAGCCTGACAGCTGACAAAATCTGGGGAGCTGCCAGTTCCACAGGGAGTCCCATTTTGGGGGAGACAGGAAGGAAGAACCTCACTTGGGAAGTAGGTTGCTCACTCCTAGAGCAGTCCAATCTTTTTAGGTCTTCATTGCTTCTAAGGTTCTTCTGGCATCTGTTTTGTTGGGTGGGTTTTTTAAGGATTATGGATGGAAATACAGCATACCTGCTTCTCATGGAGCTTATCCTACAGAGTTTGGAATATGGGCGCTGTGTTAGTTGAATAAAATGAGTCTGTCCCTGTTGCATGCTCACAGAAGGGACATTATGTTCAGAGCTGTCATTACTCTCCCTCACTGGTTACTCTTTTTTCTACACCTAAATCTCTGCAGAGTAAGCTCCTGAAATCATGACCTTTTATTTCCAAAAAAAAAAAAAACAAAACAAAAAAACCCCAAACAACACCTTTTCATATATTCTGTGTATTATTTTAACAACAGCCATATGATACAAGGTCTACTTCCAGGAACACAGAAAAGAGATGGCATAAGATGTACAGATTTCTGATTTTCAGTTTGAAGAGCACTGACCACTTTTACTTTCTCTGAGGGCAAATCAAAATTTGCCATCCAAACACCAAACACTTACAATTACTTTTTAGGGAAAAGTGTATGCTAAAATTAACCCCCATGAAAATCAATTGAATAATATTTTGAAAATAACAGTCATATAAAACAAGCTGCTTATAGGTAGAAAGCTGAGTTTCCTGACTTAAGCTGCTAGAGACATAGTTACTGGCATCTGGAAATTTCATTGTTATTATGCTTTTTATTTGTTAAACTAGATCACAAATGAGCTATTTATTTATATTTCTTTGCTCTTTATTCTTTAAAAAACCTGCTGAGATACACACCAGATGTCTGTCTCTGTTCTGTATGACTTTATTTCTCATACCTGCATTTGTCATGGCTTATTGCACGCCTGACTGCTACTTCCTGTTGATTTATTGTGTAGTTTTACACAATAAATTTTTGTCATATTCTCTGTTCTCCCAGCTGTTTCTCAGTAGTCTCAAAGGATGTGACTTCTAAGTGGTTCCTCTCTTAATGTTCATGTACTGTGCATCCTATAGCAGAAAGACCGAGAGCCTTTGCCCACCATTTGCAGGTATACATGCACTTAGAAAGCTTTAAGTCATCATAAGTGAACTGTCATTTTCATGTATATTTCTTCTCCTTCTGAAGCAGGGGGTCTCATCAATACATCTTCTTTTGTCCTCCCAGAACTCACAAGTGTTTAAATCAGCAAGGCACAAATGAGAACATTATGGTAGAAATCAACAGGAGAACAAGGAAAGGAGTATCAGTAAAAGCAATAAATGTAAACGAGTGAGGGGAGTGGCAGCTCCAGGGAAGATTCCAGTCACCTGAAGTCATACCCGCTTTGTCCTCATCAAGACTCTCTCCCTGCTGCAGAAAATTGGATTTACAGCTCTCCTCTGTCTTCTCTCCACCAGCTCAGTTTAGGTGTCCATGGCCTCCTGACCGCTCTCATCATATTTCTGATGCCTATTCAACAGACCTTAACTAATGCTGGCTTTCTTGCCTGCTTTTTAAACTGCAGCTCCTCTGCTGTCTTTACCTTTTATGAACCCGAGCTTTCCTGTCAAATTTGTTTTCTTTTGCTAATATATCCATCCTCTGTGCTTTTTGTTTTGCCTGTTCAATATGCCCTGACACTCTAGTGCTTGTGAGCAGATCAAGTTGGATTTGGTGGATTTGCTCCCCACATTTCCCAGTGTCTTTCATGGCTTCTGAAGGTCAGGCAAACAGCCTCCAACTTCCCTATCAGACCTATCTGTTAGCTTTTAGTGGCAATCCTTCAACACTGGTAACTTGCATGATTTAACCTTATCAGATTCAATATTCATGCTAAAAGAAATAAAATGCTTCTGGTTTTAAAGCTAAAGCATTACAAAGTAATGTACATAGTAAAACACATTGCTGCATCAACTATAGTCTTCAACTTTTAGCTTCCCATGTGCTCATTGTATTTTAAGTTATGTCCTAAAGCTGTATGTTGTGCTGAGAAAGTTTGGTGTCTGCATTACATTTCAAAGAACCCACACTGGTGGTAAGGCTCTAAATAGCATGTAGAACCAAAGCCCTTAGGGCACCAGTATCACCAAGAAAGGACTGTCCTACTAGTACATTTAGAAAAGAAATGGAGTCAGAATTACATGAAGAAATTTTCAGAAATCCAGAATAATGTGAGGAATTTCAACTGATCTCCAGTCTGCTTTCAAATGGACCTGCTCTACACCATGCCTGCCCTTGTTCCAACCTTCCAGCTCCTTTTTTTAACCACTTCAGTGCATTTCTCTGTATTCTTGGAAGCTGTACAGATGCTAAAATCACCCAGCTGGATTTACTCTCTCCCTAGCAAGATACTTATCTGAATCTTTTACAACCATCTGCTACTTTCTCAGACAGGTAATGGAGCAGAACATCAGCAAAAAAAAAAACAAAATAAAACAAAACACCCCCAAAACCAACAACAACAAAAAAAACCCACTCCAAAACATCACAAAAGAAAAAGTTCTTAACTTAGAGATTTCAGTTTTATCCTAAGCTTAATGAATAGTTTTATAATCCACAATTTTTTTGATTTAGTACCATGAGAGCCGAAGGGCATGCTATCATAGAGATTTCTTCCCCCTGCTAAAAGTGGTAGTACTTCTAAATATTCATGACATCATTATGCAGTTTATCAAATACAAAGCTTTTAATTTAGAGCACATCTCAGTCATGAATCACTTGTATCCAGAAGTGGTTTTTATTTAATGTTTGAATCCAAAGTATACAAAATGGATAGACTATGAATTTTAAGCTCCTCTTGTCTCTCCTAAGATTTTTTTTTTTCATTTGCACTATTTTGTTTTGATTTCTTAAACAGGTTTTCTTTTGAGCAACCAATCAGTGCAACTCAACAAGATACAATGGGAAAGAAGCTCCTGACTGTTATTTTCCATTTTTCACATCTGTGGTGTAATTCATCAGAATAAAATCTCCAGGCTTGAATGACAGTCTTTTTAGGGCATGAGATGCGTACTCACCAATTAAAACTCAACCTACTCTAGTTTAATCAAGAAAAACAGTTGTTTGCTTCCGGTAGACTATTGCAAGTAGATAATAAAAATTTGCCAAAATACCTTTATAACTTATTGGCTTTCAAACGTTTACATCTTTCAACTCTTCAGTCCAGGTCCAGAGATGGGATCTACTGCTGCTTCTTTTCTTTAATGCATGTCTTCTTTATTTCCAAGAAGGTGTGGTTATTGTGTATTTGACAGAGGTGAACAGCAGCTGCTGAATGTTTTATATGAATACAATCAGCCACAGGAACCCCACAGCTGTTTTCCCTGGAATCACAACAACTGTTACAAGAATATAGGGGATAGGGATATGCTTTTTGTGTCTTGTGGACTCCAGCTATCTTTGTCTCAGTTTATTTTTGACTAAACAGTCTGGGAATGTGAAAAGTAGAGACTTTCTAAGAAGAAAAAATTGATTCAGTAAGTTGAGGAAGAGTATAACTGAATGATGTAATAATCTTGAGATTTATTCTCTATTTCACTTTCTGGAACTCCACTTTCCAGCTGTGTTTTTGGTAAGTAGAGAAAAGTTAAGAGAAATGTTTAGAGGGGGTGTGTGGTTATGCTTTTATTTGCCTGCTTGCCTAATTTTACATTAGTATTACTTGAATGCCTTCATCTGAAATCTGGTGCTTAAATGAAGGGATGTCCACTGTCCATTTGTCTGAATGGACAAGGCAGGAAAAGGGCATTAGAAAAGATACATCCATCCATATTACAGATAAAGAACTAAAGCATAGAAGTTGTTGAGTTGTGCTGACAATAGGCCAGACATGGCTTCCAGTTACTGAGAAGCAGAAGCCACGAGAGACATTGCAAGTAAAACAAAACATGGGGTAGCAGTTTATAACAGAGCTGCTGACCAAGAGTGAAATCACTGTAACATTACCATGTCACAAATGTCAGATAAGAGTGTAAAATCAGCCAAACTGGGCCCATTGGAAAATGCAAAGAGACACTGGCTGTTTATTAGGAAGGGGGTGAAGGTGGCAAGGGAGAAGAGCTTGGGAGGGAATGAAGGTGTAAAAAGAGAATATAAGGGGCAGCAAATTATGTGATCTGATCTGACTGGGATACAATTTTAAGAATGTTAGTGCTATGAATATTAGACATTTGTGATTATATTATGTTTTGATGCAATTGGTCACTAATCCTTTGTGTGACAACTGTTTCTATTCTGCAAATACAGATAAATCTGCATTGCATCAGATCATCAGCATTGCTTCAGATCATCAGCACTGCCTCAGACTGCTTTTCACCAGCAAAAAGTTTATTTCTGAACCCTCTAGNGCACTGCCTCAGACTGCTTTTCACCAGCAGAAAGTTTATTTCCTCTAAGATATTCTTAAAAAATGTTAAGCTGTAGCATATGGATCTCCGTATTATTGTTGATGGCTGTTACTTTCTTTAGGTCTGACTTTGGGAATTGCAGTGGTTTTTGTACAGCAGAGCAGTGGCAAACATTCTTCAAGATGCATTGTCCAGTTAGAGAGAATGATCCATCCTACTACCTCAGCTGCTTTTAGGCTTTCTAAGCTTTAGCATGTATTCTTGTTGTTGAGTGTGACCTTTCTTTGGCACAGACACTTTGTCTCCACTCTTTAAAGACAATTGCCTGCTCTTTTGGTAGTGGCTGCCATGCAGCACAAAAACCTCTGAAGTCCCTTTGCAATCCATTAAGAGATTGGTTTATTTACTGTCTGCTATTGATTATTACTTAATCTTAGACTTCTTCCCTCAAGGAAAAGAAAATAATCTTTGTGCAGTTTCAGGTTTGTTCTGTGGCCAGAGAGAAGAAAAAGCTCTGATGCAGCTGACTGAAGAGACTGTTCAGCTTTGAATCAAAGTGCATTTGTTTTCATTTTCTAGCCAAGTTTCTAGCCAAGTTTCTAGCCAAAAGATTTATCTTGAGCTAAAGTTTTGTGAAAATTGCCAGGTTCTTGATGCCCCTAGAGTTAAATTTCTCTGTTTACTTGCAGGGTAGATGCAACCAAGGTAGCCCTGGCACATAATGTTTCCTAGATCTGTTTTCCTGGTTGTAAAGAAGACTTGAGCCCCCATTAGAGAATCAGGACTACCCACTGTTGTTGAGTGCTCTCCAGTAAGGCCATATCTGTGGCTCCCAGGCTGCCATTTTTTAAACACTTTGGGTTAGTCCCAATGGTAGGGTTTATGTAAGTAACATGTAAGCCATGCACAGAAGCAAATATTTTATTTTGTCGCACTGTGTTGAACAGCCAATGAATGGCAGACATGTACACAAACATGTCCTGCACCACTTACTTAGAAAGGAGTGAGAGACCTCAAATAGGACAGAAATGTCTTTTTAAGCAGCAGGAAAAACCTCCCAAACAACACTCAGGTTAGTTCCTGAGGAGCGAAACTGGGAATGCCAACTTTTCTGTTCTTTTACACACTAACCCTTGTGCTCCTACCCACTGCAGGGGCTTCTCCCCGGCTTCTCATGGCTCTGCTCTCTCTTGGTTCACTCTCATGTCCCCTGACCACCCAGTGAGCAAGAAAAGCTGTAGGTGCAGGGATCAGAGCTCAGAGGTGCATGTGCTGACAAGTCACTTAGTAGGCAAATTTCTGTGTGGATACTGGAAGGTCACGCACAACAGATGATGGCTCAGTTCATGCTGAAGCCCTTTTCCTCCTGGGAAAAACTCACTTGGCTCTCTTCTCAATCCATCCAGCCATAATTTGTATGAAATTTTCAGGAATATAACTATTGTTATGATTTCTGCTACTTTGTCAAATTTGTGTCCAGTTAGAGAAGAGCAGACAGAGACTGATGAAGGTTTTCTTCATCAAAAAGAAGTAGAGGGGAAACTAGGCCACTAAAAGTACTGATTTAATTAATGATACCTTTTGTCCAAAATTAATTTTTAGCTGCACTTTGTATTTCATTATGACAAGGAATTTGAGAAAAGAAAGAATTTTCAGTATTTCCTGATGATTTTGTACAGTTTGTGATCAAACCATATCTTCTATGTCCAGAGAAAGATAAAAGCAAAGCTGGACAGCTTGATCCAGTATTGTAATCTCATAAATACAAAAAATAATAATTATTACCCATAATTATGAAGTACAATAAAGAATAACAAATACTTATATTTCTACAGTTGGGGTTTTGTTTTTAATTATATTTTGTGTTGTGGTGTTTTGTTTTGAATATTTTTTTTGATAAATGATGGGTCTAAAGGGCTTTTAATTACATACTTTTAATGTACACAAAAAAAGATCTCCCTTGCATCTAGCATCATCCCACATATAGCTGCAAACTTTTAAAGGGGCTTTTCTTTCCATCCCTGGTCTTTAGGAGGCAAATTTGGTAGATGTTCTATCTGACATTTCTGGAGCCTAAAATCCTTTCTTTCCTGACAGAGGTCAATCCTCTCATCCCTTCCTGTTTCCATGCCCTCTCCTGGGCAGATGGGAATTGCAGAAGTGCTTAGCACTGTCCCAGCTCTGCTCCCTCTGACAGCTAAGAAGGTTTGCTGATGCCAAAGGCTGTAGCTGGACAGTCTTGAAAACCCCATACCTTATCATCAGCCCTGTATTACCTGTATGTGCATAGAAGGAAGCAGTGAAATTCTTCTGGCCAGAATCGCTAAGAATATACTACAGCAAAACCCATGTGGATAGAGTTCCGAATATTTCCCTAATCCCGATTAAGGCTTTAACCTCTCCTGGTTTTATGTCAGTATTATATCCTTGAGGTCATAGGATTTCTGTCCCTGGAAAGTAGAGGGAACTGGCCCTGTAGCTCTCACTGTGGGAATGATTTGTTGATCAAGACACATGAGCAACAAATATACCCATTTCCCCTTTAATCCACTTATTAATACTTGATTCTCTTTAGATATTGAATATTAACAAGTAAAAAGCTGCAAGACATTTGTCTAGGAAAATTCCTTCAGTCCTTAAATCCATTTTTCTCTGCAAGTTATTAAACATAACTATCAGCAAAATATTGATAGTGATTCTTTTGGGCAGAATTTACAATCCCTAATATCCAGATGCACTGCCTTTAGAAGGGTGCTGTGCCTCTGCAGTGGTACCTGGAACCAGCAGGGCTCTTCTTACATAGCCAGTGAAACTTTCTGCAACATCATGAAATAAGTGCACATGTGTGAGTTAGGAGTGCATTTACTGCAGTGTAAAAAGGACTTGAAGACAGCTCTTTCTTTTCTGCTGGAGTACATGAGCTCCAGATGATGTGCTAGAAAAGGAATCACCTGGCTGCTCAACCCATTCCTGTCTCCCCCTTTTCTCTCACCATCCACAGCGCTGGTGCTTCCAGCTGTGAAAGTGAGAAATTGTGCCAGCCAGTCCAGCTAGGATTCTGGTCAGCATTACATGTGTTGTTACTGCTTTTCTTTTTTTCTTTTTTCTTTTTTTTNCTGGAGCTGAACAGCATTTATTTCAGGATTCTGTGATATGGAAGAGAATTTTAGGTTTTTTTTTTTTTTTTTTTTTTTTTTTGTTTTTTTCTGTGGGGAAGACTATTTCTTATGTACTTGCTTTACAAGTCCTCACTTTGCTTGCAGCAGAGAAGTTTCCAAGTAGATCTTTCTAACCTAAATAATTTCACTAATTATTTTAGTAAGACATTTTCACAGCCATCTCTCCTGCAATGGTACCATGGAATTTTGAATGTGCTTGAACTCCCCAAGCCCCTCATGTTTAATGTGAATGTTCCCAGGCTTGCTGTGACCAAGCACTGATTTGGGATGTCCTGCCAGGTTGCAGGATCATAGGGAGCTTGATGTGGGAGGCAGCCCCTGAGTGAATAACAAGTTAAAGCTGGTCCCACAACACAGCTGGAGCTATGTGTGCACTTCTACAAGGTAGAGAACAGCTGTCTTTGACTTAAAGCCAGGAAACCCTACAGACATATGGATCCTACTGTGGAGGTTTCTATCTCTGTTCTGGATTTTGCTTCAGTGGTCTAAAGTCTAATTTACTGTGGGATTGGTGAGCAACTCTTCATGCCTTTCTTGGATAGAACCTTTGGTAGTAAGTATTACTGCTGCTAATAAGGATAGAATATCCCTCGAGTTCATCAGTTGTACTCCAGAGAAGCCCCTGTTGCTAGGAGTGATGACATTTTTCATTTAATAAAAAATATTCAACTAGCAGCCAAGAGAAAAAAAAACAAAACCAACAAAACCAACTGATTGAAATGTCCTGTACTAGTGCCTCCAGCAGCTATTTGCTTCATGATCTCAATTACATCTCTAATCAACTCTCCCTATTAGAACTATTTCTGTCATGAGCTTCTTGGAGAAAAAAGGTGGTTTGGATTATTCCCCCCGTGCGAATCCCCAGCCCAAGAGGGCCTGCTGAGTTAGGAAGAGGAACTTCTAGAAACTGTCATGAGAAACACAATGACCAAGGAAAAATGCTCAGCACGATAGAGAAAGCAGAGAGAGCTCAGGCAAACATCAAACTCAATAAAAAATTGGGGGATGTGATTAACTTTTATGTGGGTTTTTTACTTCCATATGTGTGACTGTGATTTATTCAAAATTTGTTTCCTCACAGTTTTTTTTAAGGCTTTATGAATAACAGCAAGTGAATTAGTGATGTTTATTCAAGTGAATGTTTGTAAAGCTGCTTTATTGTGCAGATACTGCTGCATCTAAGCATTACTTTTCAATTTCATTTTAGTATAAATTAACTTATCTTCTTTCAAGTGCCTTTAAAGCTAGTAATCCTAAAAGAATTAAGATTAGAAAGTAATGCTATCAGTGATAAAGCTCATTAATGGCTTTTTATCACCGCAAACTGGTGAACTATAGCCAGGATAATTGGAATAAATGGAACATACCATTCGTTAGCCAGGTATCCCTTACTCTACTTTACATTAATTACTTCGAGGTTTTGTTCTGGTCACATAAAATTTGAGTGGCTTGTCTGCTTCTTTTCTGAAAGGCTGAGCAAATGTCAGGTGTGCTGTTTTGAAAAGGCAGAAAGGTTAAACCTGCAGCAGACCAGATAAGGACAGGCAGAATTCCCTCAGAAAAGGGAACATAGCTTTCTGGAAGGAAATTATGCTCATTTTGGAAATTATGCTTGTTTTTCACTAGTGGATAGCTCAGGCTTGCTGGGGGAGTACAGATTTTCCTTTTTTAAATAAACTGTTTGTAAGAAGAGTATTATTATTTTTAAGCTGTTTTAAAGTCCAGTCAAGGCTGGTCTGCCCCAGCCTTCTCTGAGAATGCACCTGCACAAAATAAATGCTCTTTTGATTATGGACCTTCACAGTCATTTCCAGAGAGTTAGCCTTGTCTAGTAATTCCACATTCAGAAACGAAAGTGTAACATATTTTAACATACTTTAGTACCCTTATTAAAGCTCTTAAGAGCCCCTCTCAGAGGCCTGTAAGCACTAGCTAAAGACCCTGACCTAAAGAAGAAGGAGTATTCATTTGAGTAGATCTCTGGTCTGTCTCTACTGGGAAATACTGGTTTGCAACCCAAACTTAGAAGCAGATTTCTGGACTGCACCCCCTGTTTTCCTGCCAGCTTTTGCTCTGTTATAGCTCAGAGTGCAGCAAACTTGCATCCTGTAACACCTGCAGCATTGTCTTTCCTTATGTTATCTATCTTCATGAGGTACAAAGAGCTCATCTCTTTTCTCCAGTCAGTTGAAATGTTTGGTTTTGATACCTGGAAAGCAGGATTGCATTCAAAAGAGAGCAAATCAAAGTGTTAGGGCAACCCTTCTCCACCTCTCCAGTCTGGATTAGTTAAGGTAAGGAAAACTATTCCCACATGATTTTGTGCCACACAGAACAAGCAGGAAGAGTGCTATGGGGTTTAGGTTTTGAAGACATGAGAATAAATGCACTGCTCCTTAATGGCAAAAAATAGGAGACAGAAAATTTTAACATTCTGAGGGACTGGTACAATACACTTCTTTTTTTCTTTTTTTTTTTTTTTCTCCTTCCTTTTGTTCCAGTGCAAAATAAAAGAAAAAATTAAACTGTATGAGACAAAAGGGAAGTTCTGAAAAAAAGTCTTCTGTAACTGAGCACAAACTGTTTCCTCTTGTCTTCTTCTTTTCTTCCACAGTTTATTTAGGAAAAAAAATGTTTGCAGTGGCCATGGCATAGTACATTTACTCAAGTTCAGAAAGCTTCTACTTGGTATTCTTGTGGCATTTCTGGTGGGAAGTAACTGAAAGGGTCTATTTCTTCCTTGTCCTACACCTCATTTATTGAGCAGATCCTGCATCTGGCAGACAAATCAATTGTAGACTAACAGACTTCAGGGAGGTTTAGTGCCATGATCCATGCATTTTTCAGCAATTGAAATGGAATGAGTTATTTTCATGCTAAAACCCATGCTAAAAGTTTGCTGTGTTAGTGCAGTACCTCAGCCAGTACTCAGGACCTGTGCAACCAAATGGAGTAAAATAGGTACTTGAAGAGTCACATAATGTATTAACCATTTTTGTAACTTAATTCAGGGCATGATATATAGAGCTGACATCAAAAGCCTTTCATAGCTGTTCTTTAATTTCAGTTTCAGTAATGAATATAGATCCAATTAGAAGGGAGCTGATACATGATGAAAAGAATTAACAATACCCCTAATTTCCACACTGCAGTAATGACTGCTATTAAAGACTTCTTGATTTTAATCAGATATTCTCAAAAATGACAGAAGATTTGGATTCATAATGCTCAGCTGATGCTACAAGTCACACTCTCTCACGTTCTCTCTCTCTGTATTTTAAAAAATAAGTTAAATCGTACAAGCATAGACCAAAAACTCCCTCCATGTGCTATGTATCTTTTTTTGGAACATTAATGTTTACTTAAGAAGCAGATTACAAACAGCATGTCACTGGTTGTGGAGGTTTGCAGTAGCAGACCCTGGGCACCAGGTATGTGAGACAAAATTTGAGTCAGGGTTATTGTGAGTCTGATATAGTTTTTTGAAAGCTGTGTTGCACTATCTTCAGATCAGACCAGGGGCTCTTGCTTCAAAGCATTTTGATGGTATAGAAAGGAATGTTGGAGCAGCTGTCACAACTCAATGTCATGATGATTTATCCAGTTTTACATCACAATCTACACAGACTGTGGGGAAAAATGCCCCTGTGAGTGGTGTCTCTCAGCAAGTGGTAATGCACCTCTTTCAGAAATACATGGTGAGCTAAACTGGATGAGAGCTTGCCAGTGAGAGAGGATTACTTTGTCTCTGCTATGTGAAGCTTTGTGTCAGAAACTGCTCTGTCTCCAGGTCTGCTCTAATTTCTATGCCTTATGCCAGTTTAAGAGGGAAGAAAGAAATTTGTGTACATGAAATACACTGGGAATGAATCTATTTATGCAGGTTTTCGTCTCATCCATCTATCCTCATGGTAAGATCTGGATATGCTTCTGATAGTGCCTATATTGACTGTGCTTTACCTGTGCCTTTCTGTAACCATTAGGATTTGGTACTGCAGGGAAGTCACACCAGCAGTTGCCATGTGTACCTTTTTGATATGGGCAACATATCAGGTGATGATGTGAGGTCTCTTCAGTTTGTCTTGCTTTCCTGACATTTTTTAGTCAGTCTGTACATCAGACTTCAGTACCTGTGGGAGCAGGTGGGATATGTGGTATCTTTTGTTGAGACTCTGGAGAATATTATATTTTCTGAAGCAATAAAGTCACAGAGTTTAACTCAGAAAATAAACCTATTTGGAGAAATTGAAAGTGCACTGGTTTGTTGTCACTGAAGAAGAATTCCCCAAACAGTCTCACCTTTTAATAAGCACTTGACTGACGCACAAGCTCAAAATGGGAGCTATTGCTAGTGTCTGGCAACAACATCTGTAATGCAATGTAGATACACCTTTCCAGATCTGCTTTGAAGAATACCTTGCATGCAATTGAGCTGCTAATCTAAGCATGTATTAGTCACAGAATTTTAATCAAGTAGCTTGAATTAGAAAATTTCATCAGCAGGGATACAATCCTTAAGTTGAAAGAGAAATTGCATGCTGCTGAATGGATGGATGTATTTTTTGTGTTCAGATTTGGCTCCATATGCAAGTAGTTTTGGGATATGCTGTGTTTATTCCAGTTATGAGGCATAAGTGGGTTCTTTCTGGAATGTGCTTCCCTCCTCTCAGCAGGTTTTGTACCTTATAATTAATATTGCCTAGCCCAATATTAGTATTCTTGTTTCTTTCTGTTTCTATGTTGTTGCTGGAGAAACTAAGATAAAGGAGCCTGTGTTTATTATCTGAGATAGTGGAGAGATGGCCTGGCATGTATACTGATCCAGAGCCAACCCTGAAACTATTTTACATGTGGAACAGAGGGTAGAGGAGACATATGGATGTCAGAAAACAAAGTTGGGAAGTGGCAGCTGCGTTCTGAAGGAGTGTTAGGAAAGGAAATATTGAAAGTATCTTTCTGTTTAATAATACTAATGCATGATCCTATGTCTCTTGTACTTAGCAGCAACGACAGTTCTATATGTAATATGTTTGATATTCTAGACTAATGTAACTTGATCATATCTACTACTGCCTGAGATACATATGGGAGAGAGAATATGAAACTATTTTTGAAACAGGATTTGTTTGGTTTTCTTTTTTTTTAATTTTGTTTTCATACTAAGTCGTGTGAATATGATTGAGAGCAAAATTTCTGAAGGAAGATAAATCTTTGATAGGTGCTGATATGAGTCTGTAATGGAAACTCTTAATTCCTTAATATGCTTCCTTCCTCTCAGTCCCTTATTTCATGCTGCATTGTGCGCAGCATCAATTCAATTGTGTTTCAGTAAATTTCTACTTAACCACTTCTCAGCTGTTATGAATTCAAAACTTTTTCTTTCTTTCCAGGAGCTGTTCTCCAGTTCAAAACTGCTTTGTTGTTACTTAAAACATTTGGCTAGAAAATAGTAAAATTAAATTTAGGTTGTTGGGGTTTTTTTGTCCCCAAATTATTTGAAGAAAGAATGTTTGAGTATTAATATCTTTGAGGCATTTATTTAGCTTGCCAGCAAATTTTAACTTGTATTTTGCTACTTATTTTAAAATGTAAAAATTGGTGCCAGTTTGAAGGTACTAAACAAATATTTGGAAAGAGTTAATAAGTATTAATTCATGCTTAAATGCATGAAAAAATAATTAATGTTTTGCTGTTAAAGGTTTGCATCTCAGATCTTGTTTATAGTGCAATTTATAAATGTATGTTTACATTGTGTGTTGGTGATCTGTTCCTCCTGATATTGTGGCTGCAACGTGTGGGCAGGTCATCTACTACAACTGCACCAACTATTTAAAAACTTGCCTTCTGTATAAGAAGGAACTCCTTAGCCATCAAGTTTTAGTAATTGTTCTTGTTCACTACTGGTGGTACCATTCTCACCATAATATATTTAGTAACCCAAGACTGCAGGAGAAAAAAGGAGTGGATGAAAGCACCAAGATCACAGATGAAAAAGCAACATTAACATCTTAACTTAGCCAGGAAAGCTGGGAAAACGAGAAGCCTGGCTGTGGAACTACTAATTTGGTGTACATATAGAATTTAAAAATATTAATATCTATTGCCAATCAATTTCATACCTAAACCTCCAGCCATTCCTTTCTTAGGCATCTCTGGTAGTGTTGGGCTATGATAGGCATTGCCTGTGCATTCTATTTCATAGTCTCTGTATCTCTTGAAATGGCACATCCACAGTGAGGGGCAGAGCTTGTGGCCATATCCATCATCCTCCCTGTGGTTGTTGTCTCTCAGATACTGGCTGGGTCATAGACTATACAAGCAGACTTGCCAGGACCCCAGTCTGAGACCCAGACTTCCCAACTGAGCCTATGTCATATCTCCTGAAGCACCAGCAAGTGCACAGTGTAGATGGACAGAAAGATTTCAGCCTGCTCTATCAGTTCATGTGGGGCAAACCCTTTACTTGAAAAAATATGCAGAAGGAATTTTCTCCAAAATAAAAGCCAACCAAAAAACCCAAACCCAGATTTGGAATAGATATTGGCAATAGATGTAAATGAAGACTTAAATAGTTGTACTGAAACCCAGACTTAAAAGCTGCAAGTAGCCATTGTGTGTACACAAATGCTGTGATTCGGGTCCATTTCAGGGATTTACCTTTGGGACTCATGTAAGAAAGCTCATTGTCCTGGCCTCCCTTGAAAGAAAGTGAACTGAGACAAAACAGGATGAGTCTGGACCTACCAGTTCTACTAGATAAATCTATCCTGACCTCTTCAACTTGAAAATGTTGTGATCATTGGACTGTTAATATTTGTGCAATTTTTCTGGTGATAATGTCTTCTTTTCTCCTCAGCCATAGAGAAAAGCAAGACCTTTGTCAGAGGAGTCTTCCATTTTATTTTTTCTTTCTTTTCTCTCCTCTGCTCAGCAAATAGAGCGGAGACTGTAGATGGTATTTGCTCAGATGTGTGCTTTTGAAATGATGATACATGGTTTAATTTTTCTATTATGCAGCCTCATGGAATCCTGAAGAAATTACTCATGGTAGGGAAGTGCAGGCCAATAAAGGCTTGCAGGATCAGGGGTTGTCTCTAGTCTGAAGTGTTGTCATTACATTGTATGTTACTGATAATTGGTTTGCCTCAAAAGTATTTTTATTTTGCTTTTAATGTATCAAACTTTTATACAAGACCTATTGCTGTGCTTTTCTCTCTTAATGCATAGGAGTCCAGAACATTAAGTTGTGCTGTATTAAATGCTCTAACCAAGCAAATCTGCATTCTGATGGTGTTTCACAATAAGCAATTAAGCTTTGCTGCTGGGTCTGAGCAGGTGGTTCAATTCCAACTTAGCAGGTTTTGTGGTTTTCTGGATCAAGAGCTCCCTGTGAATGCTCTGGTGCAAGTCCCCCTCCTCTACCTGCTGAACTAACTATATTATATTATTCATTCACCACTCTCAGCAACTTTCTTGGTCTTTGGTGTGTATAGTTTATCCACACGTCTCTCTCAGGCAGTGTCACACAATGTGTCTCTCAGGTGGAAGGAGGATGTTTTCCCTAAGTGGAAACCTCTCTGCTCCCTTCTCAATGAAGAGAAAGGAGAGTTGGCTTAAAATATGAGTATTAAAATAAACTTTCTCTGACTTTGTGCTGTCTTTCAAGACAATGAAGATAGATATGATCAGATGGTTTCTAAAGAGAGGAAATGCTGAAACTGCCAGTGGGCAAATTATGTCAAAGTGGCAGTCTGAGAGGTAAAAAGACTGATTTTTGGGGGGCATAGTAATATTAAGTATTACAGCAGCAATAAGATTTTAATTTTTTTTCATTAAGTAATCTTTGTTTGAAATTCATGCCCTAAGCCAGCTGTAGCTAGCTGCAGATTTACTTCTTCAACACAGATCATAATAATGAGAATATAGATATACTGTTCTTTGTTTATTTACTTGTAATTTTAAGGGGTAAAATACTTCAGGCAACAACTAGTTCAGAGGTCTTGGATTTGGATGACTTAGAGGTTGGTTGGTTTGGGGTTTTTTAAGTAGATTATCTTTGGAATATGCCTATGTGCTTCCCTTACTATTAGTGGTATTGTAAAAACAGATATATGGTATAATTATTGAAATGTGCTATAGATAAAACAGAATAATTTCACAGACCCTGGAAAGCAGTAATTGTTTATGCAGACAAATTGCCAGCTAAGAATTTCTTATGAGTATTTTCAATTTTTAATGTCATGTAAATTATTCCTACGCTAACATAAACAGGAAAGCAGGCTATGATTTTCAGAGCCTTTTGAGTAACATTTGTTCACATTTCTTTCATTCATTCTGCATTTTTATTGTACCACCCAATAACGCCTTCCCTCTCTTTCCCACCCTGTTCATCCATTAAGGCTCAGATAATGACCTCACTGCATTTCTGTGAAATACACTTATAGCTGGGATTCATTATTCTGTCATGACAAGGCTATTTTTAGCCCAGACTCCAGCTGGCAACTGAGAAGAAACATAGGAAGGGAAATTGCCTCAGGTGCTATTAGTGTTATCTAGTTGCCTGTAGTGTCTACAGTTTAATGTGAAGTGTCCTGGAGTGCATGGCTCCAAAAATTTTTTTTTTGTTGTTGTTGTTATTTCTTCTGCCTAAGAAGAAATATTCCAGTCTGTGGGAAAAAAAAGAAAACAAAAGATAAAATATAAAATTGAAATGAATACATGGCTTTGAGGGGGAGTACTTCAAAGCTGATCAATAAGGGCAGGTAGAAAAATATATAGCAGCCAGAGTTATGATGAAATTTGTTCCTTTTGCATCCTTCACTTTACACCTTAGCTTTGCTGGGCAAAAGCTCACTTCACGTTGGCATGTCCAGAAGGCTGGGGATATTAATCTAGAAACTTGTGCTTGAGATTGACAGATGAATAACATATTGTCACTTTTGCACAGCACAAAATGTTGAGAGTTTTAAGGACTTACCTGAAAAAAAAGACTTCTGGAGGTTTTCTGCTGGTTTCACTGAGTTGCTGATAATGTTAATGTACTGTCCTACCTCTGGAAAAGAATTTGGAGAAATTTTTCAACTCCCCTGTCTCTCTAGATTTAGTTTCAATTGGGCCCATTGCATGTACTGTTTCCGTAACAAAAATTTTAAGAGGTACTAACTCTTGGAGTAGAAAAAAAGAGTGAAACTTGCTGTTCTGTGCCTGGTAGCCTTGCCTTGGGGAATGGAAGCTTAAGGCAACAGTCCAGCTCACAGTGCACAGATTTATGCATCAAAATTTACCAGTTTCAATAGAGAAGTTAAATGAGTGTGAAACATTGAGCTACACTGGAGAGATCTCCCTTGGGTTTAAACAAATATTTTGGAGTGTGGACCATCTTTCATTGCTCCAGCACCTAACCTGGCCTACCACACTCTAGGATTCCTTCTCCTTTTGCATATTTAAGGTTTTTATTCTGATTCCATACATTGTTAAGAAGATTGATAAAACTGATTTTGAGACAAATTCAAAACCTCCATTAGAATAAGTAACTTATTTTCCACACATTAATCTGTGGTGCATAATGTCTCTGTAAAATATTTATGAAAAATCATTATTTTACTACAGTCCAAATACTGTTTATGAAAGCATGCTTTAAAGTATATGTGTTGGAAATCTTTATAGTAAGACTGTGCATATCAAAAATAATTCCTCTTAGCCTCATTAGAGATTGAGGTGTAACAACTCCACCCTGATCTTCCTTAGATACTAGACTGAGCTGGTGAGAGCTCCTCTTGAAAACCCATAAAACTACAGTAAGTCTTCATGGAAATTATCTGTTCACCTCTAGATCTTTTTATTTATCATAAACAGCTATGGTGCCTCTGTGATGAGCGTGACTAACTAGATAGATGCAGCTACAACCTGTGATGGGAGTTACATGCCTCTGGGAACTTTGTGCTAGCATGAAATGATTTCAAGGCATGCTGTTTAATAAAGGAGAAAGATAAGCTCTTACAAAATGCAACTTTATGCTGCTGAGAGGCATGGCACCCAAGAAATTAAAAAGTGTAGCTACAGGGGGAGAGGGGAGGAGAAGGGAACAGCAAGTTATTTCTGAAAACTGGGATAGCAATGGGGTCCATTTTTAAAGGCCATTGCCAACACTTCTACATTTAGCTGAGTTAAACAGAGCTCCATGCTTGGCCTCAGGCATCATTACTTCCAAATGATTCTAAAATGACTATAATATTCTCCATTATATCCTTAATTAAGCATACCAGGACAAAGAAGCTTTGCAAACAAAGGACGTGTCTGCGCGAATTATTTCGAGGAGGGAATTGTTGTGCATGGCATCTCTTCATGGTTCTGGTAAAGCACGATGGAAAAAAACCTTTCTTTATTTTTGTAATATGTTTAATCAAATTATGTGTTGTGAACCTGTGACTGGATAATGGCTTTACAGTGACTGTTTAATGCTAAGGCGATAATGAAATTAGGTTTAAGGAGATAAATATAAAGCAAATACTATATGTGTAAATCTATTATCTTTGTTCCAGGAACACTAAATAATTGGATTTAAACAATAGACAGTAAAGTACTGGTGAAACAACAACCCTTTTCTGGCTTTTAAAGCTACTAGAAATCTCATTTAGCAGCAGTTGAAGTGGGGGACAAATGATTTTTAAACTTTAGAACATTTAAGAATCACAAGATATTAACTCAGCAAAGAAAACATGAATTAATATGATGAATAGAATTATTCTGACTGGCTTGGAAAATAATCCTTTTCTTTCAGACACTTGGAAACCAGCATATTCATTTAACAGAAAATTCCAATTAAATTAAGCTAAAAATATGTTGGTTTCCAAGTAGCTGAAATGCCACCGTATTCTCTGTGCCCTTAAAAAGCTCTCTTTTAAATGATAGTGGCTGCTCTTCTGCATGCATGTTCCTTTGGGTGCTATCCATGGCAGTAGCACCTAGAGATGCCAGCTGAGTTGATTCCTTGGTATCAGGCAAGAGGCTCATGCCCCAATGTGAGGCAGCCTGTGCTGAAGAGCTCATGGAATTATGGCACTGGAGAGGCAAAGGACTGAGAAGCATATGTGAATGTGTGAGAAAGTATAAAGGCAAAGAGGAAATAACAGCACTTCCTGAACCTGGAATGGATGAAACCTCTCTGAAAATGGAAAAGCATCTCACTTTGCAGCTGTGGTCATGGGGTCCAAAAGACCCCTGACATGGGATATATCTGGAGTGACTCAAGGGCTAGCTAAAGAAATAGAGGCAGCTAAAAACCAGTGGAAATTCAGCAAACCTCACAGCAACTCCTCCTTCATTTAGAGTTCAAACATTTTTCAGAGACTTAAATAGGAGGGAGAAAAACACCAGCACAGTGCTTCAGGGATTAAATGCTAGCCATTAAAGAAAAAATTCAGTGGCCTTTGCTAATTCAGAGCAGAGTTCTGTTATTGAAAAAATGTTATAACAACCCCCTGCAGTTGCAGCTAATAAACAGTTACATTAAACTAGTAAATTTCTACTAAATGAGTGGAATATTACTGATGAAAACCCAACATTTCCAAGTGGTTTGTTTTTCTCAAAGAGGGTTAGAGCTGCTTGACACTATTTCTCTGGTTTAAAGCAGGTGAGTGGAGGTATTTGAAGACTGTGTGCATGTAAACACTTGAGGTGAAGTTCTGTGTGGCCCTGGGGAACAGCTGCTGAGAGGGCTGTGGTGCAGGGTACCTGTGGTCATCCCAGGCTGCAGAATAAAATCTGGGCTCTTCTAAGACCTTGTATGGAAGGAAAAAAAAAGCCAGTTTAATTCATGGAAGCTGTGGAACTGTTTAAGCTATATGTATGTGTACCCAGCCTGGTTGCAGATACTGAGATTAAATTAATGATATGAGATCAATTTTCACTGATTATATCTTCCTGTTTTGATCCAAGAATTAAGTTAGAAATGGCTGTAGCTCACTGATGGTTTCATAGCTCATTTTTGCATGGTTTTCCAATTAGAACAATTGTTTTTTTCTGAAACTATTTTAAACTTTCACTACCTTCATAAACATAGGGATGTCTCAAAAACATAGCTTCCTACTTATTGAGTGAAACTTGATGCCAAGAAAAGAGAAAAGGTCTTATTAGTGCCTAATAAAAGGAAAAAAAAACCTAAACCATTATGCCTGCCACACACAAGCAAAGCCTGAATCAGGTCATAACATCATATATTGAAGCATAATCCTTAGCTGAGAGATGTAGGAGAGATCTGGGGAACAACACAGGGTTTACAGAACATGGAGGAGGGAAAGGAGGAATGTATAACCATGGAGCAGGAGGGATGGAAGACAGGTTTCAACTGTTAAGGTAAGCATGGAGCAGCACCTCAAATGTATGGCACAAACCTGCCAGCAAACGAGCATCCTTAATTCTGAGGTGTGTGGAATAGCTTGTCCTGCATCACATTTCTAGTGTTAGCAGCTGGTATGTTTATGGCAAAGGAGGTCTTTCACACTGTGATGATCTGCAGTTTATATTATGTTGGTTGCCTCTGACTGGACTTTTGCGTCATGTGTTGTTTTTTCTGTCACAAAATGGATGAAAATAACTCCAACTGTTTGTGAGCTTGTCCCAAAATGAGCTTCCTGTGGTGCCTGCTTAAATGCATCCCAATTGAGTTTTCTCCAGTGTTTGCTTAAAATGATTAGCAAGCAGGTTTTAAGAATTAATATATTTTCTGGCATCACTAAGAAAAATGAATGCAGCTTGAATAAACTGCCTCTCTTACTTCAGTGACTGCTCTGTGCATACATATTTTTCCAAATATTCAGGGTGCATAATGTAGCTATTGTGGTTGTTTAATTTCATCCCCTAGCAGTTTGTACAGTATGGTAATATTTCAGGAAACCAGTAACTCACATCACAAAGAATAAATATAATTTTTTTCCTCCTCCATTTTTTCATTTTCCTCCAATTGATTGAAAATATTCTGTATGTGAATCTCCCTGGTTCTTCTTCATTGCAGCAAACATCAAATGGGCAAATAATTGGCTGCTTTTCTTTCCTGGCATTTCTAGCATTTCCTTTCTTTCCTCTGCTCTGAATGGTATCTTGAGGTGTTATATCTGAACTTTTAATATCGAATCATTTCCTTTGAAAAGTCTACAACAACCTGTTTTGATTTTTGAATATATTTAGGCCATTATATTTGAGGGCAGGCTAGGATTGAGGGGTCAGAGTGGACCACGTCATGCTGCAGGCAGATCTGGTAATTTAAAATAATTTCCAGTACACTTTGGTGTAGTTTGGAAGACTTCTCCCCTTAATAAACCTTATGCACTTATATTTATGTATTTATTTTTATTTTTTATCTCACCATTTTATTTCAAATTTGCCTGAATTGAAATGCTGATGCAGCATTTAATGAAGGTGTGGGACCTTTTTATTTTGAGGTTGTGGGGTTTTTTTTTTATTTAATTAGGGTTATAATATTAGAAATTTTATTTTTATATGAAAAATACAATTTATAAAAGAAAGAAAATAAATATCCTCATAATACGAAATTTTGAAAATTTTAGTGATAAGTAAGGTGACTTATTGTTGTATGTGACTGTGGGATGAGGAGAACTGTCATATCAGTGCCTAATGTACTGAATAATGGGCCTTCTTCATAAAGTGCATTTGCTTTGTTCCTATAGTGACAGATGCAAGGAATTAATTGCTCTTAGCAAGAAATGTTCATTGAAGATAAGGCCTGAAATGAACACTGACACACAACTGTGAAACGCCCTGAAACTGTTTCATGGTGACAAATTACTGCTGAGGTATATAGACCCTTCCACAAAAGTGACACCTATTGAATTTATTAGACAGATTATATAGAGAAGACTGAATCATTTTTTTGTCCTGTTTGTAGAGCTGACATTTGCCAGCTTCTTCTAATGAATTGGATATAGGCTACTGAAAACAAAAGTCAGATGGTTATGAAATCTCTTGCACTGACTGCCGTGGATCATGCAGCCACTGCCAGTGTTTGTACAGTAGCATTTTTTCTGTGGAGGTGGACAGACCCAGAATTTCAGTCTTAGACAGTTCTTCTTTTCCTGGGAAATTGTTACAATCAGAGCTGTGAAGCCCCAGTGAGCACACTGAGACATGCAAACCATTTGTGCATCACACAAGCTAAGGCTGGATGTGATGATCAGCTTGCAGCACAGGAGGAACCTGAAGGGTTGAAAGTCATGCAGCAGAGCTGGTGTCAAAAATCAAATTTCCCAAGTCAAGGAGCCAGTGCAATCAGTGAAGTGTAAGCAAGCATTTCTAAGTCAGCTTTTTGTAGGGAAATATATGCTGCAGAAAATTTATTTTGTGGATGTTTATCTTTGGAGACTTTTGTTAAAATACTGCATTTGGTCACCAGCTAGCTTGAATGTGGGCTAATCTTAAATTACATGTCTTCTTTACATGTAGCCAGAGAAGATTTTACATGGCATTTCTTATCAGTGTTTTGCAAAAAAAAGATTAATATCATGAGCTCCAGTTTACACAGAGTGAAGCAGAGATGCAGGAAAGTGACTGAGGACTGAGTTAGTAATTGCCTTCACTCCCCAACTGGTTGACAGAAGCAGCAACAAAAGCAAATCTGTTGATCACAGCCCTGTGTTGCTTTCTACAGTCCGGTTTATATAGCTACAGGTCATTTTAGTCCCCTAATTTTGTTATTTTGGGTTTTGAGTCTAGGTTGCTATAGCATGGGGAACAAAGGCTTTATCTCTTTTATCAACAGATCACCAGTCACTCAAGAATCCAGGAGTGTGGCAGTCCATGGGGCTCAGCTTGCAAAGTTCACTGAGTTGGTGTGCATTTAATCCTGTACTTAAAAGGCTAGTGAGCAAGCTTGTAATTAAAGGCTCCTTTATAATTTGCAAAAGCAAAACAGTAAAGAATTTCCCTGTTGCACCTCCATCTAAATTATTATCAATGATTGCTTAAGAGAAGTAATTCTTCCTCAAGGTATGCTGAAGGAGAGGAGAATAAAGTATTCTTCAGCAGCTTAGGCTCAAAGCATCCATGAGACAACTTCTCAAAAACAGGCTGTGTTACTAACATTTACTCTAGGTGAGCATACCATGACATGGCTCCTTTTAGTTGTTTCAGAAGCGTTAGACCAACCCTTGCCCAGAATGTTCTATAAACCCAATGCACTGCTTTAATCCTGCTCTGCTCCCTGGTTTGCTGGATGCCAATACACTGCTGACTTTGCCCTAACACCACAGGTGAAGACACAGTGAAAAAAATCATTACAAAGAAGTATAACCCAGCACTTTCTTTCCTTTTACCCACTACGGGGCTAACTCTGGAAAGAAATATCTGCTGATTTTAGTTCAGCTTTCAAGCATGGAAAGCTTTACCTCAGTTTCAGGCTTCCTAATGAGTTCTCCACTTCACTGTAAATGGAGCAAATACATCTGAGTAGCAAATTCCAGCTCTGTTTGGCCTGATGGATGTGAAGACAATCCAAGGCTATCATATTTCTGTAGTGAAATGTTAAAAGAAATTCTTCATTGTGTTAGCCAAAAAAACTCCCTAAAACAACAAAACAACCTCTCATCCTTGTTTTATTTCCTTCAATCCCCCCTTGTCTAATATCAGGGCTCAGATAGACATTTGATTCTCTGCCAGTCCTTTCCTTCTTTTTGCCTGCTCTAAAATCACCTGCATCAGGGAGTGGCAGAAATCTTTCTCGATACAGCTTTAAAGCTTTCTGAACCCCAGACCTCTCTGTCTCAGAGGAGATGGGGATGCTCTAGCCAATGAATTCTGCACCATTGCACTTGAGCAAGGTTGTGCACATACAGTATGATGTGAAAAAGGAAATTTCAGCCTAGCAGTGACAGCCCCTAAGTGCTTTGGATCTTGAGAAAGATTGTTTTGATACTCTGCTATATGTGTAATTTTAGTATTTTTTTTTCTCCCCAGTAATTTAAATTAATTTGAATCAAATCATTAGGCCTCAGACTGGTACTGAACATAATGACTCATCCCTAAATTAATATTGTCTATCCTGAACAACTCCTGTCTAAATGACTGGAAGATTCATGCTCCTCACAAAGTCATCTACATTCAAACGAGTTCTGCAACAGTTCATTAGATAATGGTGTAATTTATATGTCTGGGTCAGCAAGTGTTTTTCTGCTTCGACTTAAAATGGACAAAGTGCAAGTAACTAAACAGGTGTCCAGTAAATTTTTTATATTTCTCTGAGTGAGGAAAAAGAGGGGTAAAAACAAAAAAAAAAGAGCTTGAATCAGGACAGAATGCAGTGTACAGTACTGCAGGTATTTCCAGTTTCCAGCCTCATTTCTTCCTTGTACAGAGAAGCATTATAAAATAAACCTGCTTGCCTTTCAGCAAATTCTGTCTTAAATGATGTGCTTGACACCAACACTTGAAAGGTTCAATGCCAAAGGGATCTGTTACTATGAAGAATAAATGTACATAATTAGTCTGAGTTCAGTGGTAGGTGAAACCTCTGTACAACGGAAGTCAGACATTCCAGATGCTTCCTGTATGTTGGACCTCCTGCCTCCCTGCATCTCTATGCCAAGTGCTGTATTTCAATCATGGGAGGAGAGACTGGCAACAGCACAGCAAGAGCCTCCTACAGATGCTTTTCTGTGGCTGTAGAGCCCGCATGCTTAATGGTCTGCAAGCTATGCACAAGGCAATTTATCTCCTGAAGGACTTAAATAGCATAGCCATCATAAAACAAATGGAGAATTATTATTAAATTTTTATCAACTGAGCACCAGACCTTGTTTGTTGTTGCTTGTGTTTGTTTTTTTTTTTTTTTTTTAACTGATTATCAACTTTGGGTAGTGACTATTTTTATGTATTACCCAGCCTGCCAGTAAATGAGCTTCTCTCTTGTACACCTATGTTGACAGGGTATGGCATTTCAGATTTAAGTAATCTTGGCCTCCTTAGGGGAAGAATCTGTCAGTTGCTCCCTGTAATGAATGATGGGTTTATGGTATGAGGCACTGCCTGTAGTATTAGTGGCAAGGAGAGCACAGCTGTCCTAGATTGTATAGTGCTGGTTTCTGGTTATGGTAGCTGCAGTAACGAATGAATAAATGATATGAGTTGACAACTGCTCTGCTTTATAAAACATAACACTATTTTTGCTTAATTTCTGTCTTACTGTGAACAGCAAAAACTTCCTATCTTCCTCCCACAAATAAGAGAGAAGTGGTGATAGAAAACTAAATAAAATTATTTCCTTCTCTTTTCCCTTTACTGGCACAAGGTGATTATCTAGCTATTGAATTCTTTAGCATGAGTCTCTTTCAAAGCAATCTTGCAGTGAATTTATGTGACTGGCCTTGCTGGCGTCAGTTACTTTTGTAACCTGAATACGCGGGATGCAGCACATTTATTTCATTGTGTTGTTGGGCTCGGAGGAAGTGAAGGAATAATGCTAAAAATGAGTGACCAAGCTGACAGAAATGACATTTGAGACGGCAGTTTGGAGGGGCTCAGAATAATTCAAGTATAATGGGTGTGAATCATAGCCATATCAGCAGATTTGATATCTGGAAGCCAGTTTACCGAAACTCTTTATCAAGTTGTGTCTCCGTAGCTTCTGGGTTGTTGGTGATTGCTCAGTCCCTAGGGTGTCTGGGGATGGGCTTACAGGCTGCTTTTCATCTGGCTGCTCTGCTCTAACTGCTCACCATTAGTCATCCCATCTTGCTGCCATCTTTTTCAGCGATTTGAAGCATAGGAACTTCTTACCATAGCAAGGTAAAATCCTGAGGCTGTTAGTAACAGTCATTTTTATAATAGATGGAATTTGTAAGGAACCCAAATACTTAAAAAATTTCAAAGTAGTTTTTACACTTTTGGTTCTACTTTTTGCTAAGGTTCCTCCATTTCCTCCTCGTCTCTGGTCTTGTGTTTGTTGTTTTGTTTATTTGGTGTTTTTGGTTTTTTTCCCAGAACAAATATATTATAGAACTCAAAATGATCAGAAAAAATTTAAAAGAACATTTTAAATTATGCAGTAAGAAGTTGCTTTGTGTATTAGGTCTAGAAAGTGAAGAATAACTTTTTTTTTTTTTTTTAACAAGAATTGCTAAACTATATGTGGTTGGACAAATTGTTGGGTATATTACAATAAAGTCAATGACTATATTACAATAAAGTCAATTTTTAAACAAAATACTGAACAAATTCATTAGTGAAATATTTAATTTTGATTCTATAAAAGCTGTTGTTCAATCATGTAATTTTCTCCTTTGGCAGATTTTCAAAGTTTTCAAAATATTGATTGTTCTGTAATTTTAGTCCCCACAGCTGTGGTATAGAGTTAATTTCCTTACTAGAGAAGCCAATCTGCATAATCAAGATCTGAAACAATGGTATGTTTTCTGCTTTTCCTGCTGAGTGTTTGCCTAAAGTAGTTCTTGTCCTATCATAAGGAACAGATTTCAAGAATATAGAGCATAATATGTAACACAGAAGTTTCACATGAAAAATAATGCAGTGAATAATTTAATGTTCCTGCAAACTGATTGTATGCATAAATGTGTGTACTTCTAGTGCCACTGGAAGAATAGCTTCTATCCTTCCCACTTCCTGGAGCACTGTTCTTTACACATGCACTTCTCTTCTGCTTGAAAACCCATGCACCCTTCACTTCCCACAGATGGCCCAAAGAAGACTCCCATTTTCCCAGAGGTGTGGGAAGAATTATATTTATCCAGATGCCCACATAAAGTCTCTCTTAGAATATGTCAAAACAATGACAGTTTAGAGAGCTGACAGGTGTGTGCAGCAGTGAGCCTCTGAGAGGTCTCAAACACTTCAGCTGATGAAAGCAAAGAAGTAACTGGGCAAGGAAAAGCAGAGACAACAAAAGAACTTGGATAATAAATATTCCTCTGCAGGTGGGTTGCTGTGCAACATCAGTGGGGACTAGAAATATAAAAAGGGTTGAAAAATAAGAATTTCTGCAATTTTGTTGACTGCTGGGCAGTCTCTTGCAACAACATAGGTCCAGGCTTCTCATGCTTAAATCAGAGGTTTTGGTGACTGAAACATTTCATGTGGAACCTGTCATTGTGTTGCAGGACCCAATCATCTCCACCCAAGGAGATCACCACCAGTTCAGTGCAGCTTCCTTCCCAGGGTAAGGAGAGAGGATACTGTGCAGGTACACCGTTTTTCCGTCACTTTCCTCATGATCAAAGTTGAGATCTGTGCCTGTGAGAGGCCTTGAATTTAGGAATATTTTAAGTCATCTTGTATGCCTTAAAAAACAGACAACTAAGCTTCCCCTGGTCTATGTGTCTGTCTAGTGTCAAACACCCAATGACATCTGCAAGGATGAAGGGAATTACTCAGCCGTGTCCTCAAACAACATTTTGAACAACTCTCCTGTTCTGTCTTTCAATATCAAGAGCACTGCGAGCTGTGAGAAGCCATGCGGCTGAACTGCATTTTGGTTCCTCAACGTGCTACAACAGTCCAACCAGTGTCTTAGATACAGTTTGCTACTCTAGACCACAGCTTTGAATTCACACCACACATGGAAGAGTACCAAAGCACTGGTACTTAGAAGGAAAAGTCACTGGTTCTTTCAGGGAGAAGAAAAGAATTACTTGAAAAATAAAAGTAATCTCTGTTCATGAAATCTGGGTTGGAGAAGCTTTCAGACTGGTTACCAGAGCAGAGGGTGCATGAAAACTGAATGAGAGCTCACACTTCTCTTTCAGAGTCCAGTGCTGTACTCTTCCACATGCCAACAGCTTCCACTTTGGAGAGCAGAAGTTATTTGGGTTTAGGAACTGCTGAGCTTAACATTAAAATATGCATTCATAAGCCTGGACCCTTTACAGAATAGGTCTATCTTTCCTACTGCACAGCTGGGGAAACTGAGTCACAAAGAATATGTCCTATTTAAGGACTGATGGTGAGTCTCTGATAGAATCAAGAGCAGCATTCAGTTCCTTCCTCATCATGATCTAGGGTCTATAGCATCCTGTAGGTGATGAGGAGCAGCTGAATGAGCTGGATTTTTTTATCCTGGAGAAAAGGAAGTTGAAGGGGGACCTTATTGCTCTCTACAGCTTCCTAAAAGGAGGTTGTAGTGAGGTGGGGGTTGATCTCTTCTCCCAGATAACAAGTGACAGGGTGAGAGGAAATTGCCTCAACTTGTTTCAGGGAAGGTTTAGATTAGATATTTGGAAAATTTTCCTCACGAGTGGTCAGGCATTTGAACAAGCTGCTCAGGAAGGCAGTGGAATAGCAATCCCTGGAAGTGTTCAAAAGTTATGTGAATGCAGCACCTGGGGATATAGTTTCGTGGTGAATATGGTGCTGCTGGGTTAATGGTTGGATTCAATGATCTTGGAGGTCTTTTCCAAACTTCATGATTCTTTACACTGGATTATTGCTTCTTCCCAAAATGCATCTGGTTCAGAGTCACACTGACACCCCAACTCTTTCTTTGTTGTTAATTGTTAAGTTATTTTAACTAGGGGATAGCTACATTTTAATTTAGATTTTTTTTTCGCCAAGATTGAGACATGTTTATTTAATTTAAGAAACAAAGCAAAACAACCTTCTAACTATTGTTGCCTTTCTAAATAGACATTAAATCCAAGGATCTCTTTTCAGGTTTTAATTGTTTGTACTTCCCTTAGTTTAACTTCACTACTGAATGTTCTATTTACTTTTATCAAAGTTTAGGTTTTTTGCTTCATGAAGGTATGAAACTCTTCTACTTGCCTTTCAAGTTATTTTAATTGTCCTAACTAATTGAACTCTTTCGCACACAGAAATACCATTTAATTGGTTAATTTCTGTGAAGATTTTGGGAAAGTTCCTATGATAAGTAAGATGTAGATAAAACAGTGTTAGTTAGAGATGATAAAAGTCGAAGTCAGTATCTTCTTTCCAAGCCTAATGTGGTTGGAGCATTACTCATTAATTTCAGATTTCTGATGAATTTAAATATTGAGTGTCATGATTTTATCTATGTCTCCTGCTGCTCTCTGCTGTCTCACTTTTTAAGCAACAGGGATCAGATAGCACCACTATTTTCAGGGACAAAATGTGTTTCACTCAGTGAGACACCTTAGCTGTTCTTGTGAACAAACAAGCAAACTAATGTAGCTGAAGTACTTGGGAATCACTTTACCTTCCAAGAGAACATTCTCTATCCTGCTTACTCTATTTTTTTCAAGGCTGTAGCGCTAAATGGTCTTTCAAGGCTCTTTTATCACAGCTTTGTGATTATATGGACTGTACCTGTCATTCACAGAAAACTCTAAATTTGCCTAAGTCTCTTAGCATCACCTGAGAGGCCAGAAAACCTTCTGAAGGCTTTTCTCCTCATGGAGAGTTGATGTTAAAATACAATGCATGGAAAAGAAAGCAAATTCCATTTTGTTGGACAAGCACTGCTGTCCACACATTTTTGGTAAGAAATGCCATTTGACGAGTTCAGGCCAGGATTCCTGTCTGCTGTGCCAGCCCTCTGACACAGGAACTGAGTCACATGATACTGTCTTCATCTTATCCTCAGAAAACTATGCCTTCACCAAATGTCTGTATATTTCCTGGTCTTTAGATGTGACTTCTCATCTTGGGTGTGCATGAAGTAAGGTTAATGATATATATGGGCATATCACATTAATACTTAAGGGTGGATTTTTTTGAAGCCTGTGTGTGTGTGAGAATGTAACACTTTGAGGATGAGGGTGACCCCTGTTGATGTCGCTGAGAACTTTTGACATTGAAAAGGGCATGAGGAAAGGAGGTGATCAGTGGTGGGACTCATTGAGTCAACCACAAAAACCGAGCTTAGTTGTGATTCTTAAGCTGAGACCCATGAGTTTTAGATGTTAAACAGATTTGCTGCTGCACAGGGTTGATTTAAATGAAGAATATGGTAAAACTTTGGAGGTATCCAGTTGAAGCTTGACACTGAGCATTGCTTCTTGGCTTTTTGGAAATGAGGGGCTCCAGACACCACCAGTGATTTTGCACATCTAAGAATGAGAGCGCACCTGAATTGCACATCTGCCCTGTCAGCCCTGCAGCAGGGTTCTGTCTTTGAGCATAACCTCAGAAACCATGGAGGATCTTGAGCTACAGAAATAGGTACAAAAACCTGTTGAATGAGCATTATATTTGGTTGTGGTGCCATGTTCAGATCCCTAAACATGACTCCCTGCCTGCAGTTTCACAGCTCAGAAGCTCGTTCTTGTGAAACAGTGTGCCCGTAGGCTCATCAAGTCACAGAACCTCCCACTCCAGCTCCTCCTGGCCTTGCCCACACTGGCCATCCACAGCACCAGGAGGAGGCAGCCTGAGAGGGAGACACCAAGCAGCACGAGCCCTGCTTTCATTTCCTCCTCATTTGCAGTGCAATACAACACCCACTCCCTCTTCCAGGCACAGCACTGCTGGTCAGGGTCCACCAACTCCCTGAAGATGAGCATGGGACATGCCAGGGTGCCCTCCCCACCATCATCCAGATAGTTTTTAACACTAGAGCCTTTCTCTTTCCTCATTAGTTCTTTAGTTGCTATTTTTGCCAAGCCTTTTTTTTTGTCCCATGAGGGCTAATGGCTTGGTTAGGAGGGATTAAGACCCTTGAAGGGACACGGTAAAGGATCTCTGCAGTTTGCCAGCATAAAGCTTTTCATCTCATTAAAAACCCAGCTAAATCACAGGTGTGCTTTCTGTGCAAGAATGAATTTTCCTTCTTTTCTCCTTTCTCTACCTCCGACAAAGGAGGCACTACTCCTGCTTTTCAGTGCCACTGTAGGATTTTTTCCTTATTCATAACATTCTCCCTACCTCATTCCACACATCCCAGGGAGCTTCAGACCACCGCTATACCACCGCAGCTTCGAGTCATGCTGCTTCCTTCATCCTCCGCTGCCTGCCTGGCTGTGAAGGCATCCTAACAACTCCCAAAGCCTCCGAGTGCAGCAGGACAGGCAGAGCTACTGGCAGAGCGTGCTTTCAGCTCTCTGTGCTGAAGCGGTTGACAGATGTTCGGAGGATATCTTGTCTCTGGACCAGCACTTCATCTGTTCCAAGTTATTCAAAACACAAACAGTGGGTTGGCAGGAGTGAAATATGTTCAGAACCAGGATGTCAAAACAGAAATATATTTTTAAAAGACAAGTGTCAAAAAAAAAAAAAA